>KZ505712.1:690629-748177 GCA_002844005.1 Limosa lapponica baueri
GGGTTAAAATAAGTCTTAATTTCAAAAGAATTCCCATTTTTTAGTTTCTCTGCCATTGTATTTTATTGCTTCTCCGTTTCTTCTTTTTGGAAAGAATTGTTTCAGGAGAGGAAATAGTAGTCTCGTTTTACATACTACCCCCCAGACCGTTTTGGGGCAGTGTATGGACAGAAGTGACACATGCTGGCTCACAAAGCCACCGTCATGGTTATGCTCAACACACCTCACTGCGAGTAGCTGCTGTTTCAGGAACCGGAGGAGAAGGAGGACGTACGTGTGCCACACGCTGGGGACAGATTCCATTTGCTCCAACATGATTTTTATACATCTTGTTAGAAGTGAGTGGGTTTGTGACTAGGCAAGGATCACAGGTGACATGGCAGGGCTTGGCATTCCAAAGAAATCCTGAGGCCACATGGGCTCTCGTACTGAGTGAGAAAATTCAGCTTTATGGCTCTCCTGGAATCACACTGAAATGAGACTGGTAGTAAACAACTTCTGTGCTAATAGCAGGGTGCCTTAGCGTGCAGGTGGTTTGGAACAGAAGCAAGTGCCTTTAAGCATTGTTTTATGGTGGTGTGCATTTCAGACTGAAAAATGGCCACAAGCTTTATTACTTTAATATTAAACATTTTTTCATTACTCTCTCGCTCCCCCCTTCCTGCGAACTCCTGCATTCATCCGTTATAAAGTGGCTCTTTCTTTTTTCCCCTCGCCTGCCATTTCTCACAGCGTGAGGAGGGAGAGTTAGGTGGGTGGCAGGAGGGACAGTTGAGGACATAATGGCACCGCATCTGTTGCCAAATGAAGCCAAAGCCTGGGCTGCCGCCGGAGAACCTGTTGTAACTCGCAAAGCCCTCAACGATAAAAGCATCCCTTCTGCTGTGGCTGCCACTTTCTAGTCACCTGCGAGGGGACCGCACCTCTTACGAGGGCTTCTCCCATTAGGGTTTTCCATGCTCCCTACTGCTCCATGATGGTGGGGGCTTTGCAGCGCAGGTGTTGGTATCCATCCCTTCCCAACGCTTGCGATCAGGTATTTCCACTGTGTTTGCCACTGAGTGCTGTGTGCCAGGATGTTTTAAAATGGGGAAACAAGTAGGAGTGATTTGCAGGACTGAATTTGTCCTGCTTCCCTCTGCAATCTGGAAAAACGGCATACAATTATTTTTTTTAGATTTAGATTCACTTACCCATTCTCAATATGTCAAGGTAAGTTTATCTCGGTGCCAGTACCAACTGTAACCAGAGTCAAATTAGCCGTCCTGTTAGCTCTCCTTGGTTTTCACTTTTCAACAAGCCTTAGTAAAATAAATCATGTCCCACTTGTCTTTAAATTTCATTATCATGACCTAACTTAATTTGCTATAAATTATTTCTACCTGAGCTTCTCTGGCTGTGAACTTGCAGCCCCTGGTGCCTTGCTCATTGGATCACTGCCCAGCTAATCAAGAAATTTTTTTTTTCTTCACAACTCCTGCTTTTTGTATCAGCTAGCTCTGCCAAAGTCAACTTGGCTGTATAACCTCCGTGGAGACACACAAAGAGCTGATGTATTCTTGTCTTTAAAAATAAGGGTTTTATTGAACTGAGTTTCAGTCTCTTCCTGTCGTGCTCTAGTGCTGCTAATAAAGACTTCTTTTCCTTTAGAATAAATGTGACCTCAATGGTTTGTTCTCGTCTTGGAGGCAGCCATTGCAACACTTTCTTTTGGCTCTTCTTTCTTTTCTTTTCTCCTTGGGAAGAATGACTGACTGACTGGAAAATCTCTGCTCCCTCAGTATTGAGCAGCTGTGCCTTGTTTTTGTTTTTTAGCACAGCTAGATTTCATGTCTGATAAAGACTGGTGTTTATTTCCACTGAGAAGTGCTGATGCCTTTTTTTTTTTTTTTCTTTAGAGCTGTTCCTATTATTTAGCAATTGTTGATAAACAACTTTTATTTCAGCCCCCTGAACATTGAAGGCTCACCTCTCTCCAAGCTGCGGAGTTGCAAACAGGCTAAATATTTTTGCTGAGTAAGGGTCGGAGAACCCTTAAAGGATTTCAGCCTCCTACATCAAGTTGTAATAACAACTTGCTATGATCGTATGTCCTCAGAAGAGAAACTTATTCAGCGAGCGTTTTATGACTTTGGAAAAATACTGCATGGTTTAAAAAAAAAAAAAAAATAATTAAAGGATTTTACCTGACTACCTGGAAAGCCTTGGGGATGCTCCAGAGCAGTCATTTCAAAATGAAAACATGATGATTGTTCCTTAGGTAGTACACATGTAATTTGCAAAGTCCTTTAATGGCAGCTGAGGGCCTGATGTAACTCACCAGCACATTAAAAAACAGCCAGTTTTTCTAACTCTCATTTGGAGACAAGTGGTAACATGCAGCTGTTTATGATGAGCAGTCTAACAATATCTCTCAATATAGCCTTTCTTTTGAAAAACAGACGCTCTCACTTTGTATCCAGATCCTGGTGGAGCAGGTGTCTCTGCTATAGTAGTTGAACTATTGTGGTGGATGTTGATGGAGTTGAGTTTGCTGGGTGCATTCAGACTCCGCTGAAGGCATCCCGTTACCTCCCGGTACGGGGTGGTACAAGACCAGAGGGCACAAAAGGTGCTGACATGCTTCAGTCTGACCTAAGTTATTTGGCTCAATATAAGGTTTACTGGTAAAACGACACGTCATGTGATAGGCAGGGGGTCAGATTAGATGATCTAATAGCTCCATCTGGCCTTAAACGCTTAATTAGGGAAATGCTGCCAGAACAAGATGGCATTGAAGCTTTTTGCTGCTAGATTTCGCTTGCTCGGGAGATCCTCAGCTGCGGCAGAGCTGCAAAGTTTGTAGTTGGGCTGGTCTTTTCCTCGGCCTCTAATGCTGGTAGCAGCCAGCAGAGCTAAAAGTGAGTCCTGATGGGAAAGTTCTAGTCTTGCTTTCATGGAAGTACAAAAGCCCTGTGTCTAACTCTTCCAGACTGTCACATGTTCAGCTTTTAGAGCTATAATGATATCTAAATATAGAAATAAAATCTACTATTAGCTCGGTACTGTGGCATTCATTGAAAGAAAAAAGGTAAGTTTCTCTAGCAAGCTGATGAAAAAGAAATTACAGTCATTTGAAGCTGCTCATGGATTAAAATATTAAAAGTGGGGATGTGTTTTTAGTTGTGGGTGGTTTGATACGGTAGAGGTTTATGATGCCTTTGCTTGACACCTTTGGTGCAGAAATGGGAAGTATAGATGTGTGTGTGTTGTAGATGTGCTCTTTGCTCTCTCAGCTATGCAAGTGGCGGTGTGCAGGTTTAATTGACTCAGCAAAGCCACCATCACTGATCAAACACTTTCTTCGGCAAGCCCAAAGATCTTTTCGTTAACTCGGTGTGTCAGTTGATTCCAGAAGGTCAATTGAATGTCTTCTTAAAGTTGCTTAATTGCTTATTGATCTCACAATTATTCTATACTTGCTGTCTCTTTCGTTATTTTCAGAAATGCATTGATATGTCACAATTTTAATTTTTTTAATACAACATTGTGGTTTTGTGGTGTTGAGTATTCACTTTTAAGTTTAGAAATTTTAACTGGGAATTTCAAACTTTATTGGTTTCCTTTATATACAAAAGTTACACATTTTATTTTTTTGCATTTTTCTAAATCAGATATTCTACTTCTGCATGCCTTTTAAAGCATCTGTTATTATACAACTAGCATATTTGAAAGCACAAGGAGCTGAATTAGTAATTGCTGAGGTACTCTGTCCTAAAGTGCTATCCCCCTATTGCTAATTTAGCTTGTGGTATTCCCCCCCCACCCCCTTTCAGATTTTTTCATACAGAGTAATTGCTCTGGAAGTATATTCCTTTTCTTTGTAGTTTTGTATTGTGGATATTAATCAGATTGTTTCATTTCAGTAGTAGCTTCTACTGCCCTGGCTTCTTTCCTAGCAATTTCCTTGTGTCATAGATTATTGCTCTGTGTTTATGTCACTGGGCAGTTGTGCATGGAGAGACACAGCCTTGGTGTTCTGTGGTGTAACACAACAGGGTCATCTAGATCCCAATTAAGAGTATGTGAAAGTGGATGCTAAATAACCACTACAGCACTGCCTCTGCTCATATCTGTATTTCCTTCTGAGGTGTCTAACTCAAGATATGGTCTCGAATCTGTGGTGACCCATCGTGGTCCCAGGAACCTGCTCTGTGGCAGAGGGTCAGCTGGAAGAAGCAACTTTCAGTCATGCTCTGCTTCGTTCTCCTCCTTCCTCCCCTGTCTTACTTTGGAGTCTGTAACACATCTTATTTCTTCTAGGGCTCCCTAGTGCCTGGGTATCTGCTGCCAGCAGCTGCCTGGCTGGCTGCTTCGTGCAACTGTTCTCAACTTTACAAAGCCGCTAGCATGTTCCTTGCTGAATGGTCCCTCCAGGTTTGCATACTTATTTCTGCCTTGCTGACTTTATTATCAGCACAGCTTCCCCAGCCTAATTACAGCTTCTCTCTTCCCACTGCCTACTAAGTTGCAGGAACATTTGGATGAACCTCAAGTGAGCCTGAAGATACCAGTGTGCAGAACCAAATAAGCACCTTTAAAAGTGGAAGAAAGGTCTCTAGATGGTCTGAATCTTGCTTATCTTTGCAAGGTGGTACCTTAAAGGCCTATTAGTTTCTGGTACCATGGGTTTTGTTACTTGGCTTAGTTTTACACTTTGCAAAATAAGAATGAGATTTTCAGTTGGACAAGGACACTATCTGCAGTCACCAGATGCAGTTATCAAGATTGAATTGCAAGACTTGTCACTGATCATGCTGGTAATCATTGAGGTGATCAGTGTAATTATCTTGAGATCAAGAAGACATTTTCTCTGATATGGTACTGCAGAATTAAGTTGAAGGAGCATCCATCATTAGCTACTGGATAGAGTTGGGGTATGGCTCTAACCGAGAACTCGTCTTTTTTGTTTTGATCACATTATTTTATAATATAGGAGAAAAATAGATCAGCAAATACTGTGAAACTGACCTTTCATGTTGAAAACATTTTCCATTGGATTCTATCAGATTTATTGACAACTTACTGCATTGCCTAACCATGAAAGGCTCCTAGGCATTCAGTTCACAGCCAGACTTTAGAACAGACTTTAGTTTGGGTCTCTTTACCCAAGAAAGACAAAGTATTTCCCCTTCAGGTTATTTTAAGCTTTCAGAGTATGTTTTTTTTTCTAGTATAGATCATATGGAGGATTGACTCAGCTGCTGCTGGGAAGGGTTTTCTTGCCAAACAGAATGGTTGTTGATGTTGTCTCAGAAAATGTGACTGAGACTCGGTAGAAGGTAATCCCAAATTCTAAAAGTGTTTTTGACTATAATGCATGCTAATAATTAATCTAGAAACAAATTATATGGCTTTGGAAAACTCTTTACAGACAGTCATTTGTCTGTGTTGGAACATTTTCCTTCAGTGTCTGTCATGCGGTTCTTTATGTTCTTATATAGTGGTAAAAAATCCATTTTGCAAATATGATTACTGAGCAGTAACCGGCATATCTTCAGCCTTTGTTCATTCTTCTATAGATTGTCAAGCCAGTTTCTTGCAAATGTCGTGATAAATGATGTTAAAGAGGTTATGGTATTTATCTTACATCTTACGCCTTTCATTTTTAACTTCATGTTGGCACTCGTATGCACTGTAACTATATGTAATGTTTTGTTTCCTTTTTTCAAATGGCATAAATACGCATACAAAATGTTGTTTATATTTCCAAGCAGGGTATATTGCTCAAGGAAGGCATGGGAGCCTTTTGTAACCTAAGTCATGTGGAGAGGATACAGGAGGTAACTGGGAAAAGTAGGCAGCACTGAACATCTTTTAAAAAACAAGTGATTCAGTTTTTGTTCAGGCTTGAAAGAAAGAGGTCTAAGAGCATCCCTGACAACTGTTTCTCTAAGCATATAAAGCATGTAAAATTTCATTCCAAGAAATGTGTTGCCACAGAAGGCTTCCAAGAGCAAAGCATCATAGGAAAGATAGGAGATAATTGGTAATATTTCTCTATCATTGATCTGTTATTATATCTGCTAAACTTCACATAATTATCTATCAGTTGAGAGTTATAAAATAGTTCCTGGCTGGAGATGAAAAGGGAGAAAAGTCAAATACGTTTCTTAACATGAACCCAACCCATCAGTCTTAAAGTGCTGATTCATTTGCCCACACAGTATAATTAAGCTGTTAATCTGTACTAAGGAGTGATACATTCAGTGATCAGAAAGTAATTATAGCTTAAAATGCTCATTTGGCTTTCCTCAACCATTTTATTACTCCGTTACTGTTAAGAGAGGGTATTCGTAGCTTAAGATCTGTCAACATTTACCTATACAGTTTGCTTCTGCAACTGGAAGTGGTTTGCCATGAGCAGTTTTTAGAAGAATGTCTATACTGGAAGGTTTTTGGGAACAAAATGTCGAGTGGCATTCTGAGTCCTGTCTTAGGCAAGAATATTATAGTTTGAGTACATTTGGTGTTTCATTAGATAATGAATCCATTATGTAATTGGAGTTCAGGCTCACACTGATTAATCATGACATTTCAATTATTCATTGAATCAGTGATCTTTTGCACCCTTTTTTTCCCACCTCATTTGCTGTTGGCTTCTATTAATTTCTCTTCTCACTGCTTTAGTATTTCATCGTGCCGTGGTCTGAGATCCTGAAAATCTTCCACTGCCGGAGACTTTCATCTGGGAATTTAAATCACCTGGCACCTTGCAAAGCAGCTCTTGGCATCTGGTTTGGTGCTTCATAGCATTTTCACTGCCTACCTTCAAGGTAGCTGTGATGTGAAGCGGCCAGGCAGCTGCTCTGTGTTTGAGGAGTGCCAGGCAGACATGCGTGAAAGACAGAGGTTGCCAGCACCACGGGTCCCGAGGCTCAAGACCAGATTCTTGGTTCATCTGCTAAATTGAGTTTCTTGACTGTGTCCCGGAGCCGCAGAGGGGGTCGAGTTGCCCAGCTCAGAGTCTGTGCAGCTAGTGAGATTGCCCTGATGTGCGGTGTGCTGCGGTGCCTTCCCCGCTGACAGTACACATTGTTGTTTTAAATGAGTGTGTTTGTCTGGAGGAATTCACTTGATACCCATGAAATTTGTTGTTCTGTAGTGTGCAGACAGCCCAGAGATCAGACGCAGCTGCTGTGTTCTCCTTTGGGTCCTGCTGTTCCTGCTCAGCTTCAGCTCACAGGTATCCTCGCTTTCCAGCTCAGTACCCACTCAGTCAGTCACGTTGCTGTGGTGTAGTTTTATGATATGTCCATAGGGAAGTGAACAAAAGTACCTTTTAAAATTTTTTTTATTATTATTTTTTATTGTTATTTTGACACTGTGACTTTTGAGCCACTGTCTAAATCCTGGAACAGATTTAGAGTAGGATGTAGAGAAGGAGACTCAGCATTTTTACATCAGTCTTGTCTTTTTCAAATAGTTGTAGTCAGATTCAGCCTGCAGGTGTTGGAGGAGGCAGGCAGGATTTCATGGAGGTTTTTCCTTCAGTGTGCACAGACTGTTGGTCTCCAGAGGCTCAGCTGCTCCCAACCACAGCATGCAGATTTACAGGACAACCCAATGTGTAGCTTACTGGAAGGTCCATACTAACTGGTAAGGTAAGATTGATTAAGGATAGGATGCATGGAAATAGTTCTTCCCATGGAAGAAACAAGCTTCCTTGTTTTGATTCTTCGTGAATACGCCATCTGCAGTTGTTTGGGAGTAGTGGTGGCAAGTCTCTTTCTTTGGTTCAGATGAGATTGCTCTGTCCTCAGTTCTTTAGCCAACTGGACTTTTCAGGTGGGCTAATCACCTGTGAACTTTAGCCTTTAGTCTCCAGCTGTCTTGGACAGTCTTATGGCTGTCTTGTCAATAGTAATTACAAGGTAATACTTTTAGAGATAAACTACTACATGGCATTTTATGACAATGGCAAAGAAAAAAAAAAGGGAAAAGACATAAAATATAGCTCTTTATGGATGTAGAGAGCAAGGCAGGTCTCTGTGTGTGCTGTAACAGAGTAGCCTTACAGGAGGAAGAGTGGGTAATTTGCTAGACCTGATTTAATATTCAATATGGCAAAGCTAAGGCCAATTTTAATAGAGAATAGGAGACTAGATTTATCAATGTGCATCTTTCCTATATAACATAGTCAATGTCTTAAAGAAAAAAAAAGTAATAATAATGTCCGTTTCAAAACTATAGAACATCTCAGTAATTGCCTGGAAGTCAGATAAAACAAAGATCTTTTTACTGTGTTCCTTTTTAATGGATTCTTTGTTACAAAATTTTAGTATTTATTCAAAGTGCAAGTTTGCTCTAAAGGATGTCTAAAAAAAGAGCCCCGTGGGAGTCTTCATTTCCTGGGCTTTTCTAATTCCGTATCAAACTTCTGCTGTTTGCACGCAAGAAGGTTGTTACTCTGAAGGTTAGGAGTTTACTTAAACTGGGCTTGAAAAGTTGAGCTGACTTTTTAGGGATCTTTTGAAGGCTTATTACGTCCACAGCTGAAGCTGAGCATTTCATTTGAAGACAGCAGAGCTGGACACACGAATACAAGCAGTTCACACATTCGTGTGGTTTGTACCTAAGGAGGACAGGAGACACCTCGATGTGTGCGGTCCATCTCTGACGTGGAGGGCCAGCAGTCGCTCACAGGGACGCCTTTGGTATTACCTGAAAAAACAGTGACGTTTGTGGGGACTGTCTGATCCCAAGGAGTGTGGGGTGCTGCGGTGCCATTTGGGATCTGCTTACAAATGGGGGTTTCTCCAGGTACTGTGCCTAAAGATAGTAGCAAGGTCATTGGAGTTTTCTAGCTGTACATCATCATAAGCCTGGTATGGCTGGGCAGGTGAATTCTGTGCCAGGGCCCTTTGATCCACATTCTTGGGAAGTTGGGTTGTGCACAATTTTTTCAAATCTTTCTGGAAGTCGAAAAGTGACAGACCAGACAGATTGAGTGCAATCGTGATGCAGCCAACAGGCCACCCCCTGTGGCTGATCTGTTTGCTTCTTTCTTTTGCCTCTTTCCATTCTTGCTTGCTTGTTTGAGCACATGAGCTACAATAGTAACAAGAAATTCCTCTCTAAGCATGCCAACCACATTCAGTAACCACAAATACAAACTGTGCGTGCAGATGATGAGCATTTCTAGTTAGCTGTGACCCCATTGACATTGCCGGAGTAACAGATGCAGTCTTCTACGTCAGGGGATCTAGCTTTGAGGAGAAGAGAGATTATTCTAGTACCTTACATTATTGATAGGGAAGATGGAGATGCTGTTTCCTTCACAATGAGACGTGTGCCATGCAGCTCTCTTTGCGCATGACAAAAGGATGGTGTAGTTCTCAAACACCAGCGAGGACATAATTAAGCTTATGGAGTCTACACAGATGATCAGGCATGAGATGGAAATATCACTTGGCATAAGAGATCAGCAGTGAAAACCCCTTGTAGCCAAACTTTGTGATCCTAGAAGCCACATAAAAATCTGTCGGTGGCTGATGGCCGTACTATGCCCCCAGACTTGACTCCACAAGCTTGCCTTGCTCCTTGGCCCTCTCTGCTTCCCAAAGGATCCCAGTGCTACTGTAGTTGCCCTGAGCATCACTCATGCTTTTGGGACATGGCTGCAGTCCCTCTTCATCCGCTGGGCACCTTGCGTACTTCTGCCTTTTGGTTTTTTGCAACTTACTTTGTGCCATGGCTTGTAGTCCCATGCAATCTCTGAACCTAACCAGGGGGGTAAAAACTCCTTGTACAGCTGGGACTGTACTCTGCCCCTTGATAGTGTTGCACCCTCCAGTTCTTGGGGTTGGGCTCTGACAGGGCAGATGCAGCTGATTGACCTGGTCAGTTGTCTATCAAACAGCTGTAATCAGCCCATCAGCCCCTAGAGTGGGAAGAGAAAAGAGGGAGAACACTATGTGATGGGTAGGGGCAGGAACATGATGGAAAGCAGCATGCCTCCTGGTGGACCCTGTGCTCAAAAGGAGACCATGCTTCAGCTGCAGCTTGATGCCATAGCACCCTCGATCTTTTTTTCTCAGCATTCCATGACATCAGATCCCAAAGAAAGAATGTCTTCCAAAATACCTGCAATATTTATGCAATTGTTATTGCTAGAAGAATGCATTCTGCACAGCACCTGTGCTGGTTGGCTTAGGGAACAAGAATGTTTTTTAGGATCTTACCTTTCTCCGTTTTCCATTTCTGCTTGTTTGTGAATTGTAACAACAAAAATTAAAAATCCTCCCCTGTCTCTTGTCACTGAAGAGTCCTTACAATCTGTGATCTAGTGAAGGCCAGTGTGGTACTGACTTCAGAGAGCTGCTGCTGATTCTTCCCATCAGTGTTTGACCACAAGCAAGATGAGTGATGATGCTGCGTGTGAGTCTCACACTGGCGTGGACCTGTGTGATCCTTTCTACAGACTTTATTTGTGGCCCCCGTTTCTGTGAGTTAGGACAGGAATTATCCCATAAAGACATTTATAATAAATACGTTCAGTCATGTTTTTTTTATTTATCATGTGAGATCTTGCTTGATGAATAACTGTCAGGAAAAGGGTGACATTCTCTCCTCAACAGAAATGTTTAGGAATTCACCTGAAAATGCCTGAGAATTCATTTGAAATTCAAAGTAAAAGCATTGTGATAGTGGAGCAACTTGAATAAAGATATTTGGCTGTCACAGGTAATTTTTGTAGTGCCAGAAAGTAACCTTTGAAGCACCCTACTGAAATCTAGATACACAATGTATGGAGAAGGCATCTGATGAAGAACCTGGGAGTAAATCTCTCTCCCTCCCCTCTGGAAGATACAAATTTCCAGGAAGAGTGTCATCAACAAGTGGCTCCACTGACTTCATCCTGATGGAGGTGCAACCTGATCCTGATGGTTGAGAGTGTGGGTGAGTGGGTGTGTGACGCTGAGGAGCTGCTCACACATGTGTGGGCACTTGGGTAATGACTGAAGAGCTGCCATGAGGACTTTGAAAGTCTCTACAGTCTATGCACCTTGCTTGCTGGAAAGGCAAACATCTGCAAGTAGCTGAAACCTGAAGCTCAGTAGAAATCTCAGTGTATTAAAAGCAAATACTGAGTAACATTCTCTAAGCAATCCTGCTTCAGCAGGGGAGTTGGTCTAGATGATCTGTATGGTCCCTTCCAAGTCTAAAAAAATTCAGTGAAATTCAGTGAAATGTGTTTTCCTTGAGGATTTCAGGATTTGTACATTTTCCTGTGGTGCTGGATGTTTGTGTTGAGTGAAAGGTCTTGGGGGAGCATGAGAAGAGGAATGCTTGAAAACCAGTTTAAATTGCAAGACTGTAAAGATTTCTTTTGTGCGATCTTCCCTCTGTAGTTTTATTGCCCTGAAATATTTGACTTGTGTGTTAGGTTTTCTGAGTTTGTACTTGTATTTTAGAAATGGACACAAAAAGCCTTTTTATACCTTGCTGTTACCTGTGCTTTTAGTATTGCTGTCATGTCCCTGTGTCTTCATTTACTTTTTAATTTTTTTCTTTATTTGCAGATTTCTAATTAATTCATATACTTATTTTAATTCTCTGTCTTCCACCCCTTTCTCTACAGTCTTTAGTGTTTCTGTCTGGTATATATCTCTTGCCTTTATTACAACTTTGTTACCTTCTTCTTTATTTATTGTGTTCCCAGCAGAGAAAATTAGACAGATGCTGAAGAACCAAAAATCTTCCTTTTGACATTGCAAATGTGCAGATCCTAGTTTTCTTTTCTCTTGTTGCACTCACTGGGATGCCTGTGAGTCAAGAAAGTCCTTGCTGTAAGTTTGTTGGTTAAACCCAAACCTCACATGTCCCTTGGATCAGATATTCTGGTTATGGAAGTAAACAAAGCTCTGTTTCCCCTCACTGATGCTCAGTCCCACTGGGTTGCTTCCAGTTAATTTACTGAGAATTTGCTGAGCTTTATTCTTGCTCTGCTAAGTTTTGTTGACTGGGTTGTTAATTATGGGTTTAAGCTTGTGTTTGCTCTTTCTAACAACTTAAAACATTGGGAGTTTTTCTCCCTCTTTATCCATTTACTTAGTTATCTCTTTTGAAGAGGCATTGCTTCATTAAACACTTTCCTGCTAAGTCTGTAATGATCCTACTTCTTCCACTCTAAACACATTAATACATTAAAGAAAAAGAGCTTCATTTGTCTTCAGTGGGGTGAAGACGTTCTACATTGGTTTTGGTGCATGGACCATCTTTGACACATGATCTCTGGTGGCATAGCTGCGCTATGGAAGAGTCAGCAGGATCCATGGTGTAATTCCAGGTTTGGCAGGGTTTGTTTTTTTAGCTTGTAATGAAGCGAATATGATATTTAATTGTCACACTGGTGAGAACAGTGTGATTTTTATGCTTCTACAAAATTAAGCATCTAATTCAGGTCTTTGCTCATTCACCCCAGTCCATTCCTGCGGTAGGACCCCAGTATCATTGGTGGAGAGTCACTGTATACAAGTAGTCAGTGATGAGATGCTTATTCTGTGCCAATGAGCTGGACCACTCATCTACTCTTTTGGTGCAGCACAATAGTGAGACATGTAAACGTGACAGGAGAAGAAAATGGGTGGCTGTTTTTCCAGGGAATGGGTGGTTCTTACAGCAGCACCCAGGGCTGCGGGAAGGAGGAGCAGATTGCCAGCTCGGAGCTGCCAGGGGGAGCAGCTGCCAGCTCCAGCTTGGCCTCCGAATGGGCTGCACATTTTAGCAAGTACTTAGCACTTTTGGGCAGGCTAGGGAAAAACAACTTCTGTAACTTGTCTCCTTTGGTAGCAGATTTCTATCTGATCTGAAGGCCAAGTACTGCAGGGACCAAAGAACCGCAAGGAGGAAGGCAAAGATGCGGCCACTGCAATGGGCTCCTTTCACGTAAACCCTCTTTCTTCCACAGAGGTCCTGCAGGACTCTGCTGGTTGTTGTGGTGCTGCCTCACCTCCATTTCCTCATTTCCATGCTCTGCTTGCTTCCTTTCTTAATGATTCACATTTCCAGGGTTAACTTTACAACTTCTCATTGCTAACATTTTCCTTTCTTTTTAATTTTAAAGTAGAAGATTACCTTGTTATGGAGTCCAAGTGTGTACTTTCTATTTAGGTTCCTGGGCCATCCCTCTCTTGATCAATAGATAAGTGGAAGAGTAGTGGTGGTACACTACTACCCTTTGCAGTAGTTGCAGTGAGAGTGTGCTGAGCTTTTGCCATTCCCAAGCCATGGCAATGGAATAATCACACATAATGTACATGTTAAGATATTTTTTGTTTTTCTGTGGGGTTATTGACATACTAAGCCTCAGCAAAAGAGTTAAATAGAACTTGAGCTATGGGATTGAAATACTGCATGGCACATCTGATCCATATTACTGTGATGTGCCAGAAACTGCAGTTAGTATGTGAGTTCTGCAGGTAAAAATTATTTCAATGCAGTTTCTTCTTTTTTCTGTATGCCCTCCCTGCAGGGGACTACACTGTAGGTTTGGGAAAAAAAATCATTTATATGTAAATATGACCTGAAGGCTGCAAGTATCCAAACTGCTACAAAGACAGAGGGCTTATACATAAACAAATATGGACCTGCTGTGATTAGAAAATTAATAGTTTACAATAATAAGGGAAAAAATAAATGAGGTTGTCTTCGAAACCTTATAGGTCAGCATTTCAGACTTCTGTATTTGTGCTCCAATTAAAGGAGAAAATGGAAATGCTTCTGGATATTTACTGTTCTTAAGCCAACTTGAGAGAGGAGAAGCAGAAACAACATTTTTCATATGTTCTATTAGCAAATTACATGCCATGAATGTGATCTTTTTGTTGTTGTTGTTTGGATTGTACGTAGGTTTGTGTGAGGTTTTTTTGGTTTGGGGGGTGTTCGAGGTTTTTGGCAATTGTTACATTTCTTTCTTTTTCTCTATGGTAAATGAAAAGAAAATTTTCAAGAAAACTGGAAGTAGAAATAATTTCTGTGTGTCTCACAAAATGCTGGGAGGTACAGGAGTGGTGTCTTGCAGCAGCATTTGGTTTACTTCGTTATTGTTTCTTGATATAGTAAAAATATTTCCTTGTTAAAGTACTTTCATTTGGACTTAAAATAGCATAAATTATTTCGAGATGAGTGGTCATAAACCACCACAAATTCCTCACTTACCTGTCACTGTTGCTGGAGATCCAGCTTTTAGCTCCTATTAATGCATCTTCTACTTTATCAAGGGAAAATTTAATTTAGTTTTATACCTTTTTAGAAAAGTCTGATAAAAACAAACCAGTGCCGCCTCTGGTAAGTATTAAAGCCCAAACCTGTGCAATTTGTAGTAAGTGTAGTCTATCCTCTTAAAAATGTACTGGGAATTTATGTACTAAACTCAGATTAATACTAATAGAAGTTACCTAAAGAAATCCTTTGGTGCACTGATAGGATAATAGATCATTTATTTAGTGTTGCATTTCAAGTCAACTTTTTTTTTTTTTTTTTTTTTTTTTTTTTTTTAATGAAGACAAAATTGGTTTTGGAGTTTATGGTATAAGGAACTTGTTTTCTTTCCTCTCTGTAGGTGTGCTTTTAAGAAGACTGTTGACCATGAGGAAGCCCACATGTTAGTCAGTTTTTACTAATCCCACTGAAGAAAATGAAGCCCCGTTTCAGCTTTGCGGATCCTTTTCCCACCACTGTTGGCTGAACAAGAAATGGGCGTGTGATTATGCTGACACCCCAGCATGCATTTGGTAGACCTGTGGTTAACTCGTTCCCTCTCCATGTGTCTGCTCTTACAAAGTTTTGTCCTCATGATACTGTGCTTTCATTCTGCCAGTATGTGCCCGAAAGGCTGCCTCTGTTCTCACTCCGGAGGTCTGAACGTCAGCTGTAGCAATGCGAACCTCAAGGAAATACCCAGAGATCTTCCTCCAGAAACAGTCTTACTTTATTTGGACTCCAATCAGATAACGTCGATCCCCAATGAAATTTTTAAGGACTTGCACCAACTGAGAGTCCTCAATTTATCAAAAAACGGGATTGAGTTTATAGATGAACATGCCTTTAAAGGGGTGGCAGAAACCTTGCAGACTCTGGATTTGTCCGACAACCGGATTCAAAGCGTGCACAAAAACGCTTTCAACAACTTGAAGGCCAGAGCCAGAATTGCAAACAATCCCTGGCACTGTGACTGCACGCTGCAGCAGGTGTTGAGGAGCATGGCCTCCAACCACGAGACGGCCAACAATGTCATCTGCAAGACCTCTGTGCTGGACGAACATGCGGGGAGACCATTCCTCAATGCTGCCAACGATGCCGACCTCTGCAACCTTCCTAAAAAGACTACCGATTACGCCATGCTGGTCACCATGTTTGGCTGGTTCACCATGGTGATCTCGTATGTGGTTTATTACGTCCGGCAAAATCAGGAGGATGCAAGGAGGCACCTTGAGTACTTGAAATCCCTGCCAAGCAGGCAAAAGAAACCAGACGAAGCCGATGACATTAGCACTGTGGTATAGTATTCTGAATACAATGACTGCCTTTGTGATGGAAACTAGATTTGGATGACACTAAAACCAGAGGTTTACTTCTAACGTTCGTTGTAAACATTAAGACTTCTGGGGTTTTTCTTCTGTTTAACTGAATTATGCCACTGTTGAGCTTTCTAACAGAAAGTTTTGTCCGGGTGGTATACTTTAATTATTTCTCTGGTGGTATCCTAAAGCAAGTGAATTAATATGTATACATTAGTTTAGACCCATTCCACTATTTAATAACGAAATTTATTTTTTTAATTTAAAAACCAAATAAAAGCTTAAATTTGAACCATGTAAACCAGAGTAGTTTATTGATCAGAAACCTGTGCAGTGTCAGAGCACACTTGGTTTGATCAGTGCTCGCAAGGTATAAGAGAGGTGCGATGACAAAGTGGGCTGCGGTCCAGGAGTAGAGAGTCTCTGAAGGGCACATCTCTCCCTGGTGTGCATGGTGAAGAGCTGGTGATTGGTAGCCCGTTTTGGGTGCTGCTTGCTGTGACGGGAGAGGGACACTGTGAGGAGAGCAGAGTGCCCTGACACTGGGTGTAAGGCATCGATGCTTGGGTAAGACCCCGGAGGGCATTTCGGCAGCGCTGGGGAGGAGCCAGCATGAAGGAGCTCCATTGCAGGACATGGAAGAGAGGTAAGTGGGGTAACGCGGTGGGTTTTCATCTTATACCCACTTACTGCCTCCCATGAGCTTCAGGCAGGTGTCCCCAGCACTGGGGAGGACAGCAAGAATGAAAGAGCAAACTTATTATATCATTCAAACTAGAGTACCACAGTGAGTGATGATTTAAAAAAAAAAAAGGCAAAAAAAGTTAAATAAAATTACTCTTTTTAATCTATATATTAGTTTGTAACTAAAAGTGGCAATATTTTTTAGGGTGCAGCCTTTTTAAAAAAGCTGAAGGAAATAAGTGAGTATCTAGGCTGGACATATTTTATTGTGTATTAGAAAATATTTTTATATGATTTTATGGATAAATGCTTAGGAAAATATAAAGCCCATGCAGTTAAACTCAGCCTTGGATATGAAATAGATATTTTAAAGCTCTGCTGTGTTTAAAAACATGATCATTTTCTCTTTTCATAGATAAAGTTTTCAAAGGGAACAAATTCACAAGAATGTGTTCTTCTTATCTTTTATTATCATAATAAAATGATACTTGTCTCTGGGTCCCTATAGATCCAGTCTAACTGACATTGGAATATGGATTGCAGAAGGGTGGATTAAAAAATGCTGCTTTGCAAAAACAGGTGTTGAAGGACAGCCTTAAAAAATTTTAAAAACTCCAGACTTCTATCTTCCATTAGATTATCCATTATTTCTACTACAGTTGTACTCTTTTATATTTTAGAGGGCACAATCTTGTTTATCTTACTTCTTTCAGAACATTGTTAAAATAATATCTAAAATTTATTTCAAAGCAGGTGAGAGAACAGGAAAAAAATACTTTTTTTTTTTTTTTTAAATATGCGTAGACTCAAATTTTTATGTCATCTTTGTGGGTTGAGTCCTGCCTTAGTACCTGTTCCTATGACCGACTTAGATATTTGCATTTTTTTATTTCGGTGAACAGGTTTTGGCATATTAAGAAAATGTTAATGTTTTTAAAGGGCACAGTCTGTCCAAAAACGTCTGCTGTCTGATATTTCTGCCTCCCCCCGTCCCCTCCCACTAAGTAAAAATTGTATTTTCCAAGGAGAGGAGGATGTTGATTACGCATCCTGCTTAGTTTGCATTTTATACCTTCCTTTTTTCAAGCTCTGTCTTGCTGAATTTTCCAGCATCACCAAAGTGCCACCCCCAGCTCCCTGAGCTCTGTGTGGCCTCCTGCAGGAGCCAAAAGCACTAAGGCTAAATACACACATGAATCTGAAGACATCAGATAAAATGTTATATTGTATTGCCAATACAACAAACCCAATTGAATGCGATGTGTCGTGCCTCTCTGTAAGCTGAGCCAAGTTCATTCCTGATACTATTCTCCTAATTTCCCTAAAATCTCCTTAAGGGTAAAATTCGTCTTGTTTCTATTGCTGTGTTCCCCAGGTGATATTTGGGATCCCAGCTAGTATGCTACTTTTGGAAAAGCAGGGAAGACTAACTAAAAGAAGGGACTGAGCTGGAGATACTAACTTAATCAAGAATTCAGTGCTGTTTATTCACAACTAAATGCAGGAATTTCTCCATAAAATTTGGGCAAGATATTTGAACATTGAACATTTACAAAAAACTGGACAGTCTTAAAACACTTAAAAGCACTTGTAGGTTTTTAAAATTTGCTTTCAAGCAGTGTTGGCTTGTTGGGGTTTTTTGTTTTGTTTTTTTTAAATAAAAAAATCTCTCACCAAAACTGACTGACAAAACTATAAATAATTTATCTTTATTTTTTCCATCTTTCCACTTTATTACTTGATCCATAAGATTGGTTCTGGAGCTGGTACAGTTTTGCCCCAGCTGAGCTTCTGACTCTACATGTTCAAATCCTGACCAAAAACAATTTAAACCAAGTTAAGCAGTATTCTGTAGAAAGGCTCTGGAGAGATAGTTTCATATCAGTTCTCCAGGTCTACTGATTTTCTTTAATTGATTCCCTATCAAACATCTCTCCTCACAAAACTTATCCTTTCTTCTTTTAAAGCCAGTACTGAAATCTCCATTTAAAATCTGAGAATCAAGCCAACGCTCTGACAACCAATAGATGCAAACTCGTCAAGCTGAATTTACGTGACGAGGAAAATTAATTAAATCACTGTTCCTTGGCTACGTGGACTTGACAGTGCTAGTAGTCCTGACAACTCAAATATTTGAACTACATCTCTTTGTTTCATTGAAAAGAAACAGAAAAAGATAAAAGACCTTTAGCATATGAAGACACTTGTTTTATCACGTTTACTGCACACCTTTCTGTCCAAAGCTACTGTCTATAGAAAACCCTACATGCTGCCCTTTGAAGTCAATGGTGCAAACTTTTAAAACTTTGAATGCATAATACTTTAATGAGTTATTTTATTTACCCAAACAGTTTTGCTAAAAAAAAATTAATTTGGTATATTTTTAGCTGTAATACCTTAGTACATAAATACAATGAAATTAAATAGGTTTTTCCATATTCACAGGAGATAGCATATGACAGAAAATGAAGAAGGAAATGCATAGCACAGTGGTTCTTAGATGGGTTCTTTTCTTCATTAAGATGCTTCAGGAAAAGTAGGACTAGGGCTCAATAGATTAAACATGATTCATTTCACTACCCTGATTTTGAAAGAAAACGTCCTAGTTTTTGGTTCTAAAGGGTAAAAGATAACTCTCAACATTTTTTTTCTTAAAACTAATGCTGATAATTTTCTGCTAATTTTCTAGTGGTGCTGTGCTCTTTGGGGAAGATATATGATTGTGCATTTGGGCTGTCTGTATTTAGGCTCATACTTTATACTTTTATTCTCTTCTCAGTTTTGTACAGAATTAGATACAGATACCTTCACCATTAACGTACGTTATGTTTTTAAGTCTTCAGTAGGAAGATTTTGCACTGCAATTGCCATAAGGACATGGACGTGTTGGAATGGGTCCAGAGGAGGGCCATGAAGATGATCAGAGAGCTGGAGCACCTCTGCTATGAGAACAGGCTGAGAGAGTTGGGGTTGTTCAGCCTGGAGAAGAGAAGGCTCTGGGGAGACCTTATAACGGCCTTCCAGTACCTAAAGGGGGCCTACAGGAGGGATGGGGAGGGACTCTATCAGGGAATGGAGTGATAGGATGAGAGGTAACAGTTTTAAACTGAAAGAGGGGAAATTTAGACTAGATATTAGGAAGAAATTCTTTACTGTGAGGGTGGTGAGACACTGGAATGGGTTTCCCAGAGAAGTTGTGGATGCTCCATCCCTGGAAGTGTTCAAGGCCAGGCTGGATGGGGCTTTGAGCAACCTGGTCTAGTGGGAGGTGTCCCTGCCCATGGTAGGGGAGTTAGAACTAGATGGTCTCTTTAAGGTCTCTTCCATCTCTAACCATTCTATGATTTTATAACTTTGAGGGGCTGAGTACAAAGGAAAAGTGTGGTGCTGCAGGTTCTGGTCTTCCCGAGGAGGAAAGAGGAGAATCCTGCTTTACCAAAGAGATGCCATGCAGAAAATCCACCAGTGTTTTTTAATTTGAAAGAGACAAATTGTAAGCATTAGGAAGCAAGCAAAAAACAAGAAAGTAAAAGGAGCAGCTGGAGGCTAAAATGCTTGAAGATATCATGGAGTCTTGCAGCAGTGTAGGTGTGCAGCGGGGTCTTGGAGTGAATCTAAATCAATTTTTAAAAGGGTGTCCCTCTACTCCCACACCTGGAAAAAAGCTAGCATTGCTAAACAAGAGTAAATGAGATTTCAGGAGTCTTTAAATAGTAGGAGTGAAATCTCAAGAACGAAAATAGAAGAGGGTGTAAATTCTGGTGGGGTTAGATGTAAAGCCGTAGTATGGCCAAAAAAAAATGGGAATGTTTTTTTCTAAGCAAATCATAAACAGGAATCTCACCCTAGCAAGGGCCAACAGCTAATTATGTACTAAGGGAGCACTGTGGATAGATTGGGCAAATGTTCTGGAAGAAACTAGACTAGCATGTGAGAAGGGGAAAAATCATCCTACAAATTAGTTACTTGTTAAAGGACAAGGAACAGAAGTCAGAAGAAATTGTCCATTTTCTTGAAGCAGGATGGTTACTGACGTTTCTGAGAAGGTATCCCAAAGATCTCAAAATGGGACCAATGCTGTGCAATGTACTTCTGAGTGATCTGGAAAAGGGAGTTAATAATGAACTGATAACATTTGTGGATGATAAACAGTTATTGAGGGCAGGCCAACCTACAGCTAGCTGTGAAGAAATACAGAAGGTTCTCACATTTCTAAGTTAGCAGATGATAAAATGATGGTTGGATTTGGTGTGAATAATTGCAGAGTACTGCAGATGGTGCATCCTTAGCTATGAACACAAGGATCTTCTCTAAATTGGCTATAATCAAATGGAAAAAACATCTTGGAGGCACAGTGGGAAGCTCTTTGATGACAAACACCAGAAATTACCAGGAGAGAAATAGGCAGCCAAACAGTGTGGTGGAACAGCATGGTAAACAACTGAATAAAATCTGTGATGAACCCACATTTGGAATGTTGCATTTAGTTCAGGTTCTCTTCGTCTCCAAATAAGTAGATCTGTAGTCTCCAAACTACAGAAGATGTAGAGAAAGGCAATAAGATAATCAAGGATATGAAGTTGTTTCCATAGAAGAAAACATCAAACATCCCCAAGCATGGGTATGAAGTGCCAGTCAGAAGACATAGTAAAACCTAGAGTAGAACACAAAAGGTAACTTGAGAAGGACTGATCCCTGTTTCTTACAACAGAAAATAGAGCAACTCATTCAAGAATACCGGTCAGCAGGTGTTGGGTTGGTTTTTTTTAAATATTTTTTCTTAGCATGCATTTAAACGGTAAAGTACAGGATACTGTAGAGAAGAAAACACATATTCAAAGGTAAGACTCCACAAATTCATGCAAATCAAGGCTGCCAGAGGTTGTTTAACACTGCTAACATTGACGTAGATACAATTCTCAAGAAGGAAAGCCCCTGCTCATCCCCAGGAGCAAGGATGATTTCCCTAGGAAAAGCTCAGAAGTCTGCTTCTCTTATTCTCTCTGAGGTGCTGCTGCGAGTGTTTGTTAAAGAAGGGAAGGTGAGCTTGATTTTATGACATTTAATGCTGTCATGCATCTGGTGAGATGCAGACTATGCTGCACTGCCCTCCTTGTGAGGCAGGAGGGGGCATTTGTTGTGTGGAAAAGGAGGTCTCACGTGCACGGAGTTGGAATGAAGCCCAGGAAAAGCAAAATCATATTTAACTGTTGATGTCTCCTTGCTGTGAATTGCAGCACTAACTGCTGGGCAGGGCTCGGGCGATCTGTGCTGGGTTGTGCCGAGACTGTGTTAACTAAAGGAGTGACAGCTTTTCACTGGGGACCTGCGGGGAGGTTATTCAGAGATCTTTCCTGACACATTGAGATGCTTTGCTGCTACTCTTACGGCTCACCTTGGGCTCCATCTAAAAGAGATGGGTATTTCCCTATAGGTTCTTCCTTAAAACAAGGCTGAAGCCTTGTTTTTCACAAAGAAGTCCCTTTGCCATTGTCTGTTTCTTCAAGTGAAAACTGGTGGGATGATTTAATGAAAGTATGAGTACTTCCACAGTGCCACTTATGATGAGTGAATACCCTCATATTTGGTTTGCCAGAGTCGGATAATTCAAGGAGTGAAGCCAACCAACAAGCATTAAAAACAGTGTACATGCCAAACCCATGGCAATATATGAAGTAGGTGTTTTCTGCATGCCAATACATAGATGAGTATGCATCTGTGCAGGGCATCCATACATCTCTCAAATTCGCTTGTATTTCCCTGCAGTTAGTTGTGTGCATGGGTGTGTCAGATGTGTACGCACACATGCATGCGGATTTTGGATGCTTTCATTTCCCCTACTTAATCATGAAACAGGTTGCTTTGATGGCATGATTCACACCGCTTCTGAGCCAAGTACACCTCCATCCTCAGCCTTTCACAGTGCCCTCCCGGTCCCAGCACCAGCTGCACATGACGTGAAAGAAAACGGGGTGACTGGTACAGCTCATCCTCTTTCTCTTCCTCAAATCCTTAGTCAAATCCATTGGGTGCCATATAAAGCTGTTACAGACCTTTGTAAACAACCTTTTGGTTTCCTTCCTGCTCACAGAAAGGCATACAGTTTTCTAGAAAGAAAAACGGTTAGGTGGATGATGTAATGCCTTTTAGCTCATAAGAAACAGTCCTGTTTGTAAAAACCGGAGAGTGCAAATGTGGCAAGTGTCCCTGGATCTGTTCTTCTCTCTGCGCTTGTTAATGAGCAGGTTCTTGGCATTACAGTGTGTTTGGCTGTGTTTTTCTCCTAGGAGATAGTTATGCCGCGTGGAGGAGATTTCTTGAGATGGTTGTGAGTCCGAATACAGCTGCTAAATCCAACAAAAGCTCCAGAATGAAAAATGAGATGGTTTTAAGCTTTCCCTACTGCAGGGAAACTTGAGAAGCAGTTAAGTATTTGGGAATTCAAACATCTGTATTGTTCTTAATGCTGCTGTGAGGTTTCAAATGCACGTTGTGAGGATCCTGCTGGTTTGGTGGGGCAGTCTGCAAGCGGATTTCATAAAGACGCAACAATCTCCAAAGCCTGTTAGTGGCAGATTAAACTGGGCATTGGCGGGGGGGGGGGGGGCGAAACAAACAAAAAAAGTCTATATGTTGAACAGTCTGTTTAGATATCGCTATCCTTCACAATTATTAGTCTCTGCTTCATAATCAAAGAGTTTACGATCACTAGACTTTTTCATAGCTCCATCTTAATTTGGTAAAATAGGTCGTTATAAACACATCTGCCCTAACACTGGTAGTATCTGACCTGACAGTACTAGTATTTAAAAGGCGATTGAAGTTTAACATATTAGTTAAACCTCTTCTGCACTGCGGTTTGTTTGTATGCTTGTGTGCATATCTGCAAACAAATAATTAGGTATATATTAAAAATTTTGCTTACATAGGTGTGACTATAAGACCGTGCTCGTTCAGATGTGCTCTGACAGTTTTTAATGTAGAAAAACAAGGAAAAATTGGAAAGGAAAAACAAACTCCAGAACTTTCAGGTCCTCTTCATAAATCAAAGCTGGACAAAAAGGAGAAAAAAAGCAAGCCCTAGCACAACCTATTCTTGTTTCTTCCTTTGAGGATTAGCTTTGTGATCAACACTGCATTTCATGGTTTACCAATTTTATTATTTCTGTACCTAAGCCAGATTAACATTCAGTTTCAGCAAAGTCTCTTTTAAATGGAGTTCTCAGCAACAGAGAATACTGAGGCATATCAAGTTGCCTGAAAAAAACTGTGACTGCAACAAATAAGCTCTCTAGACAGTATTTCTATACTCTGTTAATTAAATTTAGGAGTGAAGGAAAAGCGTTCTTGAATTAAGATAATGCTAGAGAGTTTTCAGATTCTCAAGTAGATGCTGGGTTTTATTTTATTAATGTGGCTGTATGTGGGACAACCAACACACTTTTTTGCTGCCCTGTTTCAGAAGCTTTGGGTCTGGTTGATATTACAGAATACCAACCCTTATCTCTTTCTTTGTGTAGTCACTAAAGACAAGAGCTTTGGGAAATGCTGTACCTGGGAAATGCCACCCTGAGAGCAGTTTGCTCAGAGTCCTCCTCCAGCACTGGCAGCTGCATTATTTTAGGCCACATGTAAAAGGAGGGAAGCTGCTGCTTGGATGACATCTGTGAACCCTCTGGAATTGGCTTGGTTACCACTAGTCGCAGATACACCACAGCTCAGGATCCCAGACAGCTCGTCCCTTAAAACCATAGGGTGTGCTTATTTATTTTTTTTTTTTCTGACTTGGCATCCTGACGTTGATGAAGCTGAATCATCTGGGTAAGCCAATTTCATGGCTACTCTTCTACAGAATGACACAAGTTACTCCAAAAGTAAGTACTCTTCAGTACTAGAAACTGAAAAATACCAGCATAGCCAGTTTGATTTTTCAAGAAGGGGTTGTCTAACAACATTGCAGCTATAATAAAAATGTTAGAATTTTTTCTCCTCTTTTGTTGTTTAATATTACCTTTGCAGTTGAATGACCTTTATAGTTCTTCATATTGAATCTTCAGCAAGCTTGTTTTCACTTATCAAAAATTATTTCCTATTGCTATGAATGGTAGACCTCACTGGGAAAATGTACATGGGTGGGCATAGATTTTATCTTTTCTCATGTTTTTTACAAGATTCATGAACTGATTAATATACTAGGGGTTTTTTTACAAAGAAAATTAGATATGATGTGTATACATAAGCTTTTTTTAAAAATGCCTGATCAATAAATGAACAAAGTGGAATTTACTGTATTTTATTCTGAAGTTCTGAAGTAGAAAAAGACAGACTGTTTGGAAGGGCTGGGTAATGTATAAAGGTATTCTTTCAAAAGACAAGCTCTTGCAGTACCTTGGAATGTTTATTTCTCTTTCAAAACTGCAGCAACCCTGAAACTATAGTTGGAAGCATCATACTAGATGCAAATTGTAATGCTGAAAAGAATTAATTTTTAGATAATAAAAGAAAATCAATCTCTATCTTGGGTTCTCACATCATGATGTACCAAAATTCCTGATTGAACTTGAATTTGTGCTTTCTTTTTTAGTAGACTTCCTTCCCAAATCTAGGAATGCTCTTTGGGCTGTAAGTGAAACACAAGTTTTGCTGTTGCCATGGGATCAGCATTTCGGCAATAAATGTCTTATTGATACGGGGTGAACTGACTGACTGTTCTGGCAATTGCTTTTGTTCTGAAGGGGTTAATGTGGGTTTAACCTCTAAATAATGGCATCGCACAGCTCTGCAGTGGTGCACTCTCAGGCTTCTGGAGTGGCAATGGAGAACTAGCCTTATGTTGGTGACAAACAGCAATGACAATTGTCTTAACTTTCTTTTGTTTCTACAATAAAAGACAGATGGTGTCTTTTTGTATTTGGCTGTACGTAGACCTCTCTGGAATCTGTAACGTGTGTGTGTGATTGCAGACTTCTTCAGTGTGAAAAAAAAATAGTACTTAAGTGCGTTGGCTGCATGTTATTAGTTTCCAGTAATGGGTTACTGTTCAGCCAGCATCACCCAAAAAGTTACGTTATAGCAAAATTGCTGGAGTCAGCAGGCTTCTGAAAAATAACCACCATTATTGTTTAAATGCTTGTATTCCAGTATTTTTCCACAGTTACTGCTGTTCTGCACCATTGTGTCCTCTGTGAGCACCACCGTGGAGATGAGCAGAAAGTTGTCTTGGAGGGAACAAGCTCTAAATTTTCAGTCCCTCCTGAGGGGGTGGAGGAAAAGGTCTTTCATGGAAACTACCTCAATTAAAAGCACGACAGTACATAAATGTGGACCTGAGGAGACCTGACATACATTTCCTGCCTGGCCCCTGACTGCCTGAGTAAACAGATGCTGTACTTAGCACAGAGAACAAATGGTTTGGGCTGAGAAGGGTGAGTCATTCAGAGCTGAGCTGCTTTTCCTGAAAACCCATAGAAATTCAATGATTAAATAGGCTTTGCATTTGGAAAATCCTGCAGGCAAGTCTTTAATCAGCGTTGAAATGCTTTTCCTTCTGATGCCAGTAGATTTGTTTTGACAGAGCATGGCAATGACTATAGGTATGGCAGCCACTTTCAGCTGGTGGAGGTGTATGGGTGAGAACTGCTCACGTTACGTGAGCACAGCATTGGGTGTCTGACGAGCGTGCTGCTTCTGCTGCAGGTGTTGGACTGAGCACAATGGAGAACTAACTCTTCAGTACAAGTTGAGAAGATGCTGGCGAAAGGTGCTGCATGGTCTGGCTAAATGTTTGGAGAGGGATCAGATGGCATCCCTCACTGCAGGCCTGATGAAGCCCTTTCTGATGGACTTGGTTTGAAACCCCAGATCTCATCCCTTGTGGAAAATCATATCGGTTCATGGCACATGGACTTCAGCTGTCTCAGCCTCCTGTCCCCGTGCTTGTGTGTGCACTTGCATGGGTGCAGTAACATTGGCCTCCACTACGTCTTGCTGGTAGGAGACCAGGGATTTATGTGCCGGACACTGTGGGTTAGAGTGCATACAAATGGTGGGCTTGGGTGGCAGCAGTACCCCTGGGAAGCTATCCACAGGCCTGTAGAAGGGTGCGTGGGAGAGGGTCAGAGGGTGTTTGCAATGATCATGTGGTATTCCAGTATTGATGGAAAAGGTTCATGATTATTTTTTCTTCTGTTCTCTTGCTGGCCTAATACTGGAACCTTTTCTGTACAAATGAAGGCACAGTAATTAAATCATTACTTATCACTGCCATAATGCTGGAGCACTTAATTAACTGCATGTTGTATGTCACATCAGAGCCTGCCAGGTTGCTTTTGTCTGAGGCCACTTCCCCAGGGCAAGGAGTCAGCCAAGTTCTCAGTGCATGCCTGCCCGACCACGGGGTGCCTGCCTCTGAGCACAACACCTTGTTTGCCTGACAGCAACACTTGGGGTTCTCCATGTCCTTCAGTGGCAGCAGGGCAGGGCAAGGGCTGGTGGGAATCTGCTCCTTGTGCTCCCAGGGAGAAAGGAATAGCTGGGGTAGATGAAGGAACATCTGATTTGAAGCAAGGGATTACAGGAATGCCTGGAAAAGCCAGTAAAACCCAGAAACCTGGTAGTCTGTAAACCCCCAAGTTCTCTGCAGAGAGGGAAGGAAGGGGTGGGAGAGGCTGGGGTAAGATGACTACCTGGACTCTCTGAGGGGATATTCATTCATTTGGGGAGCTGCTGGGGAAGCAGAAGGGAATGTAGAGGGATTTCCTCTATTCAGTCACCCCAACCCTTGCTGACAACATGACTTGTTTTCTACCTTCCATAACACCATTGCCACTGCTCCCTGCTGCAGAAAGGCTGTTTGGGGGCAAGGCTGAGCTGGGAGAGAAGGGTGTTAGGATGCTTATTCTCCTGATGAGGAGATCAGTTGCCTAGCCCCACCTGGCCTGTCCAGAGCATTTCTTCCTTGCCACCTGCAGCCTCTAAGACCTTCTTGGAATGGGGACCTGGGTTGGTAGGAGGTATCCCACCACTGGTCCTGCTCCTGTTGCAAGGCTGGTTCCTGACAAGTGGGATGGGAGAGGCAAGGTGCCAACTGCTGTGGTGGGTGCTGAGTTGATCAGCCACTGCTACGTTGCCACCCCAGCAGCTCGCCTGATGCTTGACACTTTCCTGCCTGGCCCTCATCAACTCTGAAGAGGAAATATATTTTTCTTTTCAGGCAGTGAATTGTAAATAATGTCCATGCTCTGCTCTCCCATGGAAGGGCATTTAAACCAGCTGTACATGTCTTTCGAAATGCAGGGAAGATGTAGTGAAGAAGGGAGCAGGCTATATAAATCAAGTCATCCCTTGCATGTTTCTCCCTGCTTTGTCTGTCTTTTTTAAAATTCAAAAGCTGGGAGACCACCTAGTCTGCTGTAATGCCTTCCTGGGTGAAATCCGAAAGTGTAGCGGGTCAGATCCTTACCTGCAGTAGTTTAATGTAATGCTATTAAAATCAAAGGAGCTGTTCTCATTTATCACAGTGAAGGTCCTCTTGCAGAAAGCATTTTTAACTGCCAGCATCCTCACTGAACATGAGGAAAAGAAACCTATGGTAAACTGGGGGGACTATTTAGCCCGTCTCATTTAAAGGTGCTGCTTGTTCCTATTTCAGTTGTGCCTAGGGATTTCTACCAGAGAAAAAGATACTGATACAAGGGTTTGGGTTGGCACAAGTTTATTTCAGCATTGGCTTAAGCTGTCAGGGCTAAGCAGATCAAGAAGAATAGCACTCAAATGATGAGAGCTTCAAGGCTTTGTAGATAACAAAGAGAATCTAATTTTAATTATGATCTTCAGTGAATTTTGAAAAGGTCATATTCTTTCATCGGTGCGTAGAAGGACAAGGAGCATCTACACGAACTCCTCTCCCACCTTAAAGGTAGCAGCACTCCTGGCTCTTAGCCCAAAGCCTGAGAAGGCAAATATAACTTTGTTTTTGCCGTAGAATCATCTGGTACAATATTAAAATGCCATTGCTGCACTGCAATGACAGTAAAGCAGGGCTAAGAAAGAGCAGTTACAATCTAACTACAAAGTACCAGGGACAGGTGAAGACTTGAGTCTCTACACCTTCTTCTTGTAAGAGCATGCCAGTATACCACAAAGACATGGAAGCAGAAGAAACAAGAAGCCTGTGAGTGTTCAGAAGGGCCTATAATGACCATGTTAGTTTTGCTATTTATTTATCCTCTGGAAAGTTGACAGTGGAGCAATTAGTCCACCCAAATATGTATACATAAACGTGTGTATATATATAAAATTGTCTCTGTGTGTGAATATATACACATACATGGCATGGTGAGTGGTATCTTGTAAGTGCAAAATGGTATGTACTGAACCATATTTTCTGATATTTTTCTCCAAGTTTCTTACCCTCCCACCAATTCCTAGCATGTTGCTGTAGCTAAATCTTCCCTAAAATTTTTTCATGTTACATTAATTGTTTGCCAGTGAACAGGGTCTGATTAGCAAGTTCCTAAAACTGAACTTGCAAGATGCTGTACCTTTCATGCTAAAGCACAAAAATGCTTTGGTTGACTCAAGACATACCTCCCTACCAACTTGGAGATACCTCCTATGCCCAAAAAGATTTCAAAAATTTAAACAACATTTAAAATATCAGTCTCAGGCTTTGTCTTAACTTAGAAACTGTACTTTTGAACCAGAGGTTAATTAACTCTAGTGGTTTTAATGCTAGTATTATATCCCTTCCTTCTATGAGGAATTTACAGAGGAATAGTTTGCAAGCAGGCATCCTGCATTTAAAAATAACCTTGCTTTGCAGGCATATATAACTTGTTTTAGATACAGTTGCTGTCTCTACCTAAGATCCTTATCATTGTCAAGGAAATGAGAATTTCTCTGGGGCTGTTATCACTATAATTCCATGAAATATAGTCAAGTTCTGTAAATGCAAACCCTTGTTGCCTGCTGCCAGCCTCTTCTAGGACCTCATCATTCTTAGATGTGAATGTTATGGATGGGAGATCTGTCTGCTGGGGTGCTTGATATCAACAAAGGCTGAGAAACTCCAGATGAAATACAGGAGTGTTGCTCAACCTTTAGACGAATGTACCTTGGTAAAGGTCATCTGTGAAGGAAAAGACGTATGGAGGATGCCTGGAAAGTTGTTCAGAAAACAAATGGTTTGGTTTTATTTTCCCCCACTGTGATTGTTTTTCACTTTTGAAAATGAAATTCTACCAGGGCTGCAAAATTTTACAGTGACTGGAGAAATAGCACGTTGCCGCAGCCAAATAAGATGATGTTTAATAAGATATAGGAAAAGGCTTTTGAAGTCAGACTACCTCACACTCTGCTAGCATGTAATCTTTTTCAGTGGCTAATTAACATCAGATAAAAGAGATCTTAAAGTCTTTAATAACAATTTTGCTTCTTCACAGAGATGGAAGAACTCAAAATAAACATCCTTGATGCATCCTTTATTAAGGCTTGGAAAGTTTGAAAGACTAAATTCAAGATCTTTCAGATAGATCTAAAGTAAAAGTAAAAGGAAATTAAGAAGATTTTAGCTTTAGTCTCTTCATCTGTCCTTTACCCAGCAGCTGTAATTTAGCCACCAAATAGACAGGGAAGACAAACTCCATACAAAATATATATGTTATCTCACGTCAGCTACAATGGAAGGAATATTTGGTGTACAGGTTTTATCAGCTGCTTTAATTTCTTTTAATTCCCCAAATTTTCAAGCTGATCTGTGTTCCAGCTTTAAGTATCTGTATTAGGACTAGATTTACAAAACCTCAAGCAAACATCTGATTGAGATTTTATAAATCTGGCCCTAATGAGGAGACTTAGAGCTGGATTATTCAGATTGTTTTGGAAGTCAGGGTGATTAAAAACTTGTCTTAAAGAACATCTTCTTAATGAAGACCCTAAGTTTAGAAATGCCTGTTTAGGAAGAAGGTAAAAGACAGAAATCAAAGCATCAGTCTTTAAAATAATAAAAACAATTCTTCAGTTCAAAACTCCAGGGCAGCCTGGGAGAGTAAAGCCAAGCCCAGGACCCCTTCTTGGTGTGCTGAGCTATGGTGCTCGCAGAGGTTGAGTGAGAGCCTGTGGGGACACTGCTACCAGCAGGGTGGGAATCGAGCAGAAAGGAGCTGCTCTTTCTAGCTCCAGCTGGGGCAAGGGCAAGGTGTGGCCTGGGTCCTCTCAGCCACCGTGATGGGTTGTCAACCTGGTTATCAGCAAGAGTGGCACTGTTTCTGCCTCCATTCCCTGAATGGTCCCCACCATGCATGCGGCTGGCATGGTGCTCACTGAGAGCTCCCACTTCACCCTTAGGTGTGGGGATGTTTGTGATAAATATTTCTTCCCTTTTCTCTTTGTTTTGTTTCTTCCTGCCAGCTGCTGAAGGCAAGATTCCATCCTCTGGATCGATACAGAACAATGACAAGACCCATTAAGGTCTAAGGGCTGGAGGTTGCTCTGCAAATAGGTGCAAATCCAAGCTCTGCAAAACAGCCTGTCTTCCCCATTCACAACAGAGCTATAATGAGAGGAAGTGTGTTTGGAAAAAAACTTGCATACTTTGTGAATGTTGTTTTCTAAATGCAATGTGTTAACCACACCTCTTGTGCATGTGGTTAGAGCAGCTCCAGCATTGTGAGAACAAGACCTAAAGATCTCCTCTAAATGGCATGCAGCTTGCTGATGTCCACTTGTCATGAGAGGAGACTGCTTCTATATAATGTTTTCTAGGACTGTCTCCAGGGGAAAACTACATTTACTTGAGTGACTCAAATGAGGATTAAGGGCTCAGAGTATCTGAATGCTTGGCCACTCATTACAACTAAAGGTCTTGGTGTCAGACATCATATCCTAAGGGAGTATGTATTAACCAGCTGGCCAGGAAAGTCTAGCTTTAGAAATACATGACATGCTGAAGTGCTTCCATTTTGCTCATTGAATTCAGCATAAAGATCAATTTGTGCATCTGCAAACTCTTCAAAAGTAGCTGATGAGAGAATGGTTTGTTTGCTCAAAACTTCTGCAGCTTGTTCCATGGGGTGTGAGTTTCTGAGTTCACATTCCTCTCTTGTTTTCGCAGTTATCCTGGGAAAAAGGTTGGGGAAACAACAGACAACCTTAAGAGAGACTAGCATAAAAAAACCACACTGTGACAGAATTTTAGGATTAAGATAAACTGTGTTTTATGTGGCCCTCTAATGTACCCAGCTGTCTGTTTAGAGAGCTTTTTTTCTCTCACCTAAGATTTGTCAACATTGGGAACGTCTGCTGAGGTGTTCCACTGCTGGTTATGGGGGAGCCATTAAGCAAAGCAAGTGGAAAACTTTATATAAAGGGGAATGCATTATGCTCTTCCTGATCATCTCTATCTACCAAAAACACCCACTGAAGTTCACACAAGAATTTCTAGTTGGTTGGTTTTGAATTAAATTGTCAAAGATTTTACATTCCTCTAAGTCCTCAAGCACATTTGCACTTTCTCTCCCTTGTTAGTGTTCCTGTTACAAAAGTGGAAATGCACTGTCTTTTCTTAGACTTGTGGATACAGCTGAGAAAAAAAAAGGGGGGGGAGGGAACCCAACAGACAAGCTCTTGCAAACTGCAGAAACTGCAAAAAATACGTGCTTGTTTGTTTTTCTCCCAATTATGTCAGTTGGCCTACAAAAACGTCAGCTCCTCCCACGTACCATGCCAGGGGCCTTATATTATGACAGCTAAAACAATGCTGTTGCTGTTTAAATGAATGCAGTGTTTGCAACTTTTGAGAACAATTATTCATTATCTTCCTAATATTAATATCTGCAAAGGAGAACACTGGTTACTAATCCACTGGCCACTTCGCTAGATAATCTTGTTCTAGTCCAATGTCAATATTCGAGACAGGGTTTTCTGTCAAAGCGGAGAACACACAGACTGGTAAATATGTAATAAGCAGGATTCCAAAGAACCTACTTTTAAAGTTTTTCACTAAGCAATCAGAAAGAATTTTCCTATTATTAAACAAAGAAGTTTGCACAGATTTGCTAATCGAGTCTTCCATTGCTGCAGCCTTGTTCTGCAATTTGCATTACTGCAGAGCCACAGGCACCCCTGTCTCTACTGGGAGAGAAATAAATACGCAGTGAGGCTTCCTTAGCCTTTCTGTGCCACTGCACGATCCTGAGCACATTTCTTATGCGCACTTGCAAGGCTGATAGCAGAGTTTCCAGCAAGGAACAAGAATACTCTTGTGCACAGAAGGCCAAGTATAGTGATGGATGGATGGACAGGCTCACTCCAGAAAAGAGCTGAACAAAGTGCTACATTAATAAGATATAATAAAAGAAGGGCGGTGGCACAGTGTGTGACTAGTTGCATGGTTTCTGAAATGATTAAATATAAATAATCAGTTGATATACTTTTGCTGCTCATCAGACTTCTTATTAGTGCTTTGCACCATCCTGTGAACTTTGCAGTGAGAGATGATGACACATTTGTTGGAGAACAAGGTAATTGGTTCACAGATCAGTATTTAAGGCAAAAAGGAAACAATGAAAATAATGTCTAGGACAGTTCTGGACAAAACAAACCAAGGGGAAAATATTAAGAGAACAAGAAAGGTTATTACTATATTACCCCACTGCACTGTGTTTCGTGATGTTGCAGCACAGAATTCAAGTTGTTGCCAAGACTCTGCTTGGCTCTTAAAAGAGATTTCTAAGCATTTGAGGAGAGCTGGTTCATACTGATGTGAAAAAATTGGACTTTTTTTCTGCAGAAGTTGTTGATGTTTTGCAACCAGCTCCAAGTAGTGTTGAAATTTTCCTGCCTCTTTTTTTTTTTTTTGTTCTTCTGTTTGAAGAAAACTGTGTATGTTACTTTATTGCTCTGTTGAAAAATCATCTTGTAACCTTGAGGAATATATATTAGTTTTATTTCATTTTAACCTATTCAGCTGCAAATCAAGCTGTTGGTTTAGCTGGTTTAAAATTTGTTGGCTTCCATTTAAAGCCAATAGCCATAATGCTTCCATAACACTTTCTGGCTGTGATAGTCCTCAAAGAAATAACACACTCATACAGCTTTCAATGATCTTTGGGAAGCTGGAACTCTATTTTGTGAACAAACGTATTTTCAAAGCTATTAAAAGTTTCAATTAAACAAAAATTAATTTTTGTACTATGAAATTATTCCATAGCCTTATCGAAACACAAAATAGAGCACTTTCTACCATTTATCATCACTCTGTTGTATTAAAGTACTCCATTCTGAGATGGTTCATACAAGGCTGCTCACCTATGAATGTGCAAAATGGATGCAGTGACCCAGCAATGCGTCGGAGGAGCTAGCTCCGCTACCAAGCTTTGCATTTAGCCACTGGGGGAGAAAACCTCTTCTGGATGCAATTATCCTGGTGCCTTGTGAAGTCTCCACAGTCAAATGGTCCTGCTTAAATGGGAGTCACAGTCTCAGTAGGCTTAAATCTGTGCAGTACTGTGAAAGATCACAGCGCTACCCTAATTTACAACAAGGGCATTTATTGCACTCAGTCTTTTACGACGGTGGCAATGATAATGCTGAGCTTGACTTCCTGAAGCACAGCAGCATTGTAAGGAAATGGTCTGGACTCAGCTCTCCAGGAATGAAGTTGCTCCTTCAGTGGATCCAAACAGTTAAGCTCAACTGCGCAAAACATATGTTGCTTGCATAAGATACATTTCGGGTGAAAACGCTGCTTTTAATTATAGACGGTTGCATAAAATGTCAGTGATTAAAGCACAGATTTAGCAGTATTCTTGGCCTGCATGATACCAGCCAGAAAGCATGTTTCTCCTCCTGTTTACTCCTCTCAGAGCAGAATTTCAAGTGAAAGTTTCAAGTGAAAGAAAATTCAACCAAAGAGAAAAGTAGCATTTCCTCATCTATTCTGTCTCTCCAGGTTTTTCAACAGTGAAATTGCTCAGGATGGGATTCAGAACAAGCTGAGCATGGCTGTTTTGAAACAGGGGAAAATGGAGGTCTAATATCTCACTTCAAAGCAAGAAAGCTAAAATTCCGGTTTAGTTTGTCTGAGGCAATCTTTGCCTTTGGTGTCATTTTGTTCATAGACTGATGGGGTATGCCCATCCTTTGAAATCACCAGTTGCCTCTGATAAGTAAAAATCCTTCAGCAATTCTCCAGAGCCTGAGATAATTATATCCAAGGCAAAACTGGCAAGGTTTGAAATCTGATCAGATATATATCCAGCTGAGCATGATCCACTTAAGTATTTGTTCTGATTTAGCCATTGTCATTCCAAAAATACTGCCATGGAGGAAAATATAAACATGATCCCTTCTTTTTTTAGGATTGTTACCATCTGTATCATAGTTACCAAATGTTTCTTGCTTAACTTGTATTTAAAATTAACCTAGTCTATGCATCGCCTGCCTTTACTGTAAGCATAATATAGTAATCACAGCTCTGTTCACAGAATGTGGTCTACTTCGATAAGCATTTTTTTTAGATTTGAGTAATGTTTTCTGACAAGTGCTATTTCTGCCACTTCTTCTATAAATATGTAAGTTCTTATTATTCTGCTGTAGTGATTCACTTCTGTACTCATTTCTGTGGAAGTAACGTTGAATTACACCGGCTGAGGTTATGGCCTCTACTGCGCTTTTCAGAATGTTTTTCTTTTAGTCTCCTCTATTTTTAGGTCAATTACTGAGTCCCCATCACGTTACATGACTGAAGATAGCACCTGTCCTTTTATTTATATCCTCATATTTTCTGAGTTCCTGTTGCTGCTTTTTTTGACCTCCCTTCCCCATGTAACTGCTTCTCATTATACTATTTCCTGATTTAACCTAGATTACACAATATCTGTGTAGGTTCATTAAGCCCTTTGAAAGAACTAATTGAGCAGAAAAAGCTAGTGGGAGACCTATGGGTTAACCCCAGCCAAGGCAAAATCCTCAAGCACTTAAGGAGGATACTTTCTGTTTTAAATGAGATGATTAATGATAAGATCCTGTCTTACTCTGAATGCTATTCGTGCAAGTATTACCTTGGCAACCTTTGGTGAAAGCAAAACCATTTTTAAAAGAGTATTTACTGGAAAGCCAGGTTCTGCCTGACTCCAGGAGGGATCCTTAGCAGCAGGAGGGGACACAAAAGGCTGCCTTCCCTTCCTAATCTCCAGCTTCTGCATTTCTTGAAAGGGCTGACAGAAGTCACTTGATTCACCATGTGGCTGCCAGTTAAACATGACAAGACGCTTAAGGAGTGGAGAAGAGCCATGGATGTGGCTCCGGTCTCTGCCTGCAGTAGGAATGGCTGCTTGTGACAGAAATGGGAGGGGAACCAAAGCAGCAACCAGCTGACCCTCAAAAAACACTCACTTCGAGTTACCAAGTTTGTACTGTCAAGTGTAATGGCCAAGAGCCAAGGCTGTCCTGAATGAAGTACCCAATTAATATCTGAATGAGTATTTGGACGTTTTGGCATATATTCAGGATTCGTTATCATCTGACCTTTTCTAATATAGTTTATTATGTGTCATATACGGCTTTATTTCTGCAGTGTATATTTCTTTTTAATTATTATAGCTTATCCCTAAAAGTAAGCATTACTGATGCATCTGTGCCAGTGTAAAACTAGAATCACTCGCAAGCTTGGCTGGTTTTAAATATATTTCCAATACGATTTATAGGGGTAAATACATATGCACAAAGAAACAGAAGCTCTTCCCACAAATATGCTGTATTAGGATGGGCTGCAGTATAATTTAGGTAATTTCAGGCTACTCAAGCATCAGAGTTCTCCAGATCAGTATTGAGTCTGTATTTTACTGTGATCAAAATAAGGATATAAGTTTCTTATGTTAGGTGTTTGATTCTGCCTCACTTTACCTATAAAGTGTCATTCCTGTGAATTTTGAGCTGGAATTTGAGCTGTGCTAGCCTTAGCATGACTTCTTGTTTCCCATGATGAAATGAATATCAAATACACTGATAAAGAACAGTGAGGAAAATAGGAATAAAATAGTAAGTAATGGGTATAAAATTTCACCCGTGATAGCTGAAGCATTCTTCCAAATATGGCACTGATTTTGGCATGTTAGGAACGTTGTATCTGATTACCTATTTCTCAACAACAATGTCGTAAAATTAAAATTTTGATTGTGAAAGTGTTATTAGTTTTTTTGTAGTTTTGGCTTCGTATCCTTTCTGTATCAAACTTCCAATGTAACAGATGTCTAACTATAGCATTTTCCATACTTATAATAAAAAACAACCAACCCTGACCTGTTAAAAACTGAGAAGGCCTCTCCATATTTAATGGGGAAGCACACTGGCAATGTGTGGTCCTGAAGTTTAAGTAGCCAACATATTTAAGTAGCCATCTCCCACTGGAAACTTTTTGATTTGAAAGCAAAGCCAAGCATCTCAACAAGCAATAGCACTTCTCTCCTCAAAATCTGTTCCTCAGGTTTCTGGACAGAGGATACGATTTGGAATACACTGATGTGAATGAAAAGAGTTTATTCATTTCAACATGCCTAAGATTAAGAGTTGAGAATAAGGTTGGAGTGAATTATGTGACAAGAGTAAATGATTCGCTTTGAGTTTCTGAAGAAAAAGTGCACTGGTCTCATTTTCAATCCAGTCTGAACAAAGACAGCATGTGAAGAACATTTATGTTTCTGGTGTTTTGTGCTCCCATCTCTGTTATTGCTGTTACTGCTGTTAATTACCCACTTGGATTTCTTTTCACTTAGTGCTAATTCTTGGCCCTGGCAGACTGACTCACTGTAAATTGACTGAGAAAGAAATCTTTCTTTGTCCTCAGCAAATCCGAATAATTAATTTTTTTTTTGTCATTATGCTTCTTAGCTGACACTCTCTTACTGAAAGAAAGAAAGGGGCATGTTTAATTAAAACAAGGAAGTGATGAAGTTAAACAACATTTCAGTCACACCTATAGTTGAATAACATGCATTTTTTTCAGGGTAACTCACCTGCCTTCTCAGCACTATTTACTCTACTGCTAATGTAATGTAAGCCTGCTTTTGCAGCAACAATCTGCCAAAAGCTAAATAATTTGGAATTAGCAGAGAGGAAGCTTTATGTTTGAACCTCAAAAATATCTACAATAATTCACTGAGAACCCAGGCCTGGGAAATTCCAGGCAGCTTCTGCCCCACTGAGCTGCAGTCACAGCATCGCATGAAAACCAGAGTTTTTCTCTGGCCGAGGGGATGCCCAAAAGCAGGTGGCAGAGCTGTGCCCCGGTGCCCTGGGCAGCTACATTCCCCACACAGGTGTACCCAGTGCAGGAGGACCTGAAATCTCATGTTCAATGGAGTGGTGATTTCTGAACATACATTATAAGCACCTCATTAGTTACAGTACTTCAGGGGACCTGCAGTAATCGTGTGGGTGTTATGACTGGTGGCAAACGTGAGGTAGTTTGTGGTTGCTGCGGGCTGAGTGAACGAGGTGTGTGCAGGGGGACTCACTGTGCTGATGTGAGTGTGTGTGGGGGGGTTCTTCCTACTTGGAATTTCTTTGGTTTCTAACAGTTTGGCCTTTGTGGCTAAGATGCTCCAGAAAATTCTCGCCTTTACTGAAGGTGTAACAAGCATCTATTTAATCTCTACTGGCTCTTCATGCTTAGTCTCAAACTTACCTAAACCTCTTCAAAACACACAAGGAAAGATCTCCCACTTCCCAAGATGTCTGCTTCAAGAGTAAAACCTGCAGTGAATAAAAAAAGCATTAAAGTGGTTAAGCATTAATCTAAGTGGTTTAAAAGTTTCAATGTACATTTGGGTATTTCTGTGCTTTAAAAAAAAAAAAAAAGAAAAAAAAGAAAAAACCACCACCCCACTTGTGCATAAAAGTGGTATTTAAAATATCTGTCCCGAAATAGCATGTTCCCAGGTCTTGCTTCATGTGAACACAGCATTCTGGCTTTCCTTTATACAAGTCAAGATCACTGGATGTCTTGAAGATCATCTAAATGCTCCTTTTCAGTGCCTAGCATATGTGGGCTTATGTTTCGAACATGAATAACTGCTATAAAGCTCATCACTGTCATCACAAAAATTACCAAACTGGAAGCTGATCACTTTGGGCAGTTCCCCCTGCTCATGCAGAGCAATGTGCATACCAGCATACCGTTGTCAGGATGGCATCCTTCCAAGCAAGAATGGTAGTTTAATGTGCTTTTTCCAGTTCCGGGGGGGCAGGGCAGGAGGAAGTGGTATGTACAGAATTCACATTGGTGCCAATGTTCAATCCTTCTCTGCTTACTGATGGGTGGTTAGAATACCTGCAGGATTCATCTATGCCAGGTGTAACTGGATTAATATAGAAGGGGACCTTAAGGACTTGTCTAGGAGAGAATTGCAGGGTGCATAATCATAGAATCCTTGAATAGAATCCTGGAATGGTTTAGGCTGGAAGGGACCTTAAAGATCATTGAGTTCCAAACCCCCTGCCCTGGGTGGGGACACCTCCCACTAGATAAGATTGCTCAAAGCCCCATCCAACCTGGACTTGAACACTTCTAGGGAAGGGGCATCCACAACTTCCCTGGGCAACCTGCTCCAGTGTTTTACCACCCTCACAGTAAAGACTTTCTTTCTAATATCTAATCTAAATCTCCCTCGTGCTATCACTACACTCCTTGATGAAGAGTCCCTCCCCATCTCTCCTGTAGGCCCCCCTCAGGTACTGGAAGGCCATTACAAGGTCTCCCCGGAGCCTTCTCTTATCCAGGCTGAACAACCCCAACTCTCTAAGCCTGTCCTCATAGCAGAGGTGCTCCAGCCCTCTGATCATCTTTGTGGCCCTCCTCTGGACTTGCTCCAACAGGTTCATGTCCTTCCTGTGCTGAGAACTCCAAACTGGACGCAGTACTCCAGGTGGGGTCTCACCAGAGCAGAGTAGAGAGCCAGAATCACCTCCCTTGGCCTGCTGGCCACACTTCTTCTGATGCAGCCCAGGATGCAGTTGGCTTTCTGGGCTGCGAGCACACATTGCTGGCTCATGTTGAGCTTTTCATCCACAAATACCCATCCTTCTCAGCAGGGCTGCTCTCAATCCATTCTCTGCTAAGCCTGTATTTGTGCTTGGGATTGCTGTGATGCAGGTGCAGAACCTGTGCTGGTGGCTGGACAAGCTGTATTTGGGTATGGACATTAGCATGACTGACAGGTTGAAAGGATCTTGAAAACATTCAGGACTCCAAATCAGGAAACCAAATTACTGCAAGATGTGGGTGAATTTAATGAAACAAATAAAGATGGCAATGAAACTGTAGCCATTCTTTGTAGTGCTCCATCTGAACTGCAAAAACAGGTCTTATAAAGGATGGAGGGAAGGATCGATGTAATAAACTCTAGTGCCCATCTCATTAGGCTTGAACCAGAAGAAACAACAGGACGTACTGTAGTAGTGACTCCCTTTTAAAATGGCAGCAAGGGTGCTAAGAGCTGTATTTTCATCTCTTATCAGTATAAGCACTCCTATTCCACAGGTGAGACAATAAAATGAAGACTATTAGCCTCTTGCCCAGCTCTCTCTTCTGGCCCTAACCAGACTTCTGAAACAACCAAGGAAAATCCTATTTCTATATGACCAGCCCAGATTTTACATCAAATCCAAATGAATGCAGAGGAGGAAGACTCTGAAGGGATCCTTTGACCAAATGGAGTTATCATCTCCCAAGTGGGAGGAAAAGATGCTTTCGAGCATGATTCCTCCTCTTCTGAAGGTGATGCATAAGTGACAGACAGGCCATGCCTATCTCATTCCATTGACTAGAGGGAGACTACAGTGAGCTACTTATTACAGATGTCTGTTTTAAATGTCTAAAACTTTGTGAGATGAGATGAGGATACATGATAAATAAAGTATCAGTGAAGCCTCCTGTACAATACCAGGATGAAAAGCCCATTACATGTGCTTTGGTATGTTTACACATGAACACATAGGTTAGGTAGATGCTTCTTTGCACTAAAGTCAGTGGAAAGAATCCTAATGAATTCCTAAGAACTGGACCTGATGCTTTTAAAATTATGTCATGTACTTTTTGCTGTTCAGCTTCTAATGCCCTAAATTTTTCAGTTATTTGAGATAAACAGCAATTTACACTCTTAAAAATTCAGTGAAAAAATGATGCAATTATAAGGTGCTTACCTACAAGCAGGGGAAATTGAAGTAAATGGATTTGTGTTTGTTTGAATGTCTACCACTTTCCTATGAAGATAAAACCCACAATACATTTTCTGATATCCTATACATCAACATTTATTTTAAACTTCATTTTCAGTGAAAATGGGTTTTATCAGCCCCACTCATGCCTCTGACTTAATTTGTAATGACGTTTTCCTAGGCACCATGATCTGAATAAATTGACAGAATTTCCCTACTTACCTCAAAAGCAAACAATTTAATCTTTTCATTGCAAATTCAGTGCTCTAAGCATTCCACCAACACCAAATTAAGGTCCTGAGTTGTAAATCTGACTTTACCATCTGGTTTGTGCATGGAGTTCTAACAAAAGCCTTCAGGAGTGAAACTGTGTCCATCAAAGGGTAGAATCTGGCTGCTGCTACAGAAACTTGGCCTGCAGACTGTCACATCAGATGAAAGCACAGGATTCAAAGCTAATTTGGGATCCAGACATATTAACTGGAAGTAATAGATTGAAGCATACACGAATACATTTCTGTAAGGCTAAGCGTGCTCTGATTTGTATCTTGCACTTATTGTTGACCTTAGTGAGACTTCACAAGCAAGGTGTGTATGAGTACAGAATTGGTTGCTTTGTATTCGAAGCTGTACTTTCTACACAGTTGGTAAGAAAGTGAGAAAACAATTAAGCAGTTGTTTGGGCTGGTGAAAAAGAATGAAGAAAATGATTGTGACAAACTAAATGCTCACATATGAGCAAGGACAGATAGTCTCACCTGAATGTTCTTAAAGAGCAGGCAGAGATAATTACAGAGGCATTATCAATCATTTTTGACACCTCATTAAGACCAGATGAATTTCCAGTGGACTGAAGGACAGGAGAGCCTAGGTACAGCCAATAGGTAAGTAGGTAATAAATTGGAAAGAAAGATACGTATCTTTGAGGCAAGCTTCAATATCCAAAGAAATAATAAAGGGGTTTATTCCCAGACATTACTACTATGTCTTCCAAATGTGCAGGTTTTGGGGTCTATGGGATGGAATGCTCTCAAGTCCAAGGAGAGGCAATCAAATGGGCAGGAACATATTAAGCTAGTAGTTTCTGACTGAGAAGTACAACAACCACTGCTCTCCACCCCTGATTCTTTATCTGTTCCCACCAAACACAGCATTTTATATTTAGAATACCAAAAAAAGAAATAGTTATGACTGATAGAAGAACCCAAGTAAAGAATTAGACACATGCTTGCTCTGTGATGGTCAATCTAATTTAAGCACTCCCATGATCCTGTCATAATGGGGCGTGATTTTGAATACTATTACTGGATTTTGTTTAGTACACAGAGGCATGCATGCATAGACGCTAGGGGTGCAAGAATGGGCAGGTATGTCCTGGCAGAGGTAAAATAAGCCATGTACTGATTCTTCACTTTTCTTGCAAACAAATCCCAGGCTGCATTATGCCGCACTGTTCCTGGACCCCTTGAATGCCATTCTGATATTTCTTTCAGCTATGGGAGTGGGTTGTTTTGGTCCATTGGTTTAAAACAGCTTTTTGGGGGATTTATTTGCTAGAATATATATGAATGTCAATTAAAAAAGAACAATAACAGAATCATTAATATATTGGGGCAGATGCTTAGTTAATATAAAGGCAATGATGTTATGCTGATATATGCAAGCTAAAGATACGTCCTATTGAATATCCAGAGAAGACACTTGCCAACCATATTATCTATGCTTCACTGCCTTGTTTTCTGTATGCCCAAGGAAAGCCAAAGAAAACGAGTTCTTTCTTATACCATTCATAGCCAGGAAATGATCTGTCATCATCAGTCATGAAAACACTTGAAATATGGATGCAGTGTCTTCATTGGCCCCATCTTCCATGTCTACCTTGTTACCTTGATTTAGAGGACAGACGGTTTTTTTTCTAGTGCATGTGTTTCTGACATTTATGTCAGCAGAGCTGGCCAGGGCGGTGGAGGAGAGCATGTGTTTTACTGCAATCTCTGCTTTGATTTTGAATTTTATTTAATTTCACTTCATTTTTTAAGGTACTTTATTTTTCTACATGTATGTCTCACTATTATGCATAGACCATTAATCTAGTCTCCTCAGATCTTCAACTTTTAACATTTAGTCATTTATAACATTTTCAGACAGCTTTTTGTGGATAGTGTGGTGTTAAGCTTTAAAGTACTAGAATTTCTTAGAAATGTAGGGATATGACATCACTTAGCACTTGCCAAGTGACCCTGGTACCCTTTTTCAGAAGCCAGCAGACCTGGTCTGGAATGATAGCTGACATCCCAGTCTTAGTTAGGACTGTTTTAAAGCTTCATTTTATTACAAATGTAGCTACTGTTTTCATTTTGTATCTAGGGTGGGCATTAAATTAAAAAGTGCAGCTGCTTTCAATTATACTCTGATGTTCTGTATCAAGATAGCTTTCATTTTTCGTGGGATTGCTCAATTGCCCTGCCCCCTTCCCTGCTGGCTTCTGCACTCAGAGCTTCTAAACACTTGGGAATTATGCACGGATGAAAATTAACAGATGTGATTCATTTAGCACCTCTTCTGCTTTGGTAGTAAAACCAATTCACTCTTAGGGAAAAAAAATGATGTTCTTACAAGCTAAATAAAAATTTCTGTCCATGGGGAAATGCTGCAAGAAGTTGCTCGAGGGGACAGGATATTGTTAGGGAGGTGCCACAGGTAAACTCTTTGTAGGCCTAGTCCTCCCTTTTCCTTCTGTATCTCTCAGCCTGGGACTGGGGGTTGCTGAGAGGGGGGCATTTGTGGGTGAGATGGAGGAAGGGCAGCAGGTACAGACTGCACCTGCAAGGATAGCGTTCCCGTGCAAAGAGGAAGGGTGTTCCAACCCCATGAAGTCAGTACTTGCAGGAGTCATGAAGACCTAACCATATTAGGAGGGAGAGATTAGGAACTCTGCAGCTCTGACAGCACGTGGCAGACACTGAGGGATGCCCATGATGCCATTGCTAATGCCATGGTTAGGCTGAGCTCGCCACCGGTGTGGGCAGGCTGAGCAGTCTTAGGCGGAAGCATCACTACAGAGGCAGCAGAGGAGCAACACAGACTCCGGGAATGACTGCTGGAGCTGTAGGCTCACATCCCTTCATGGAAAGCAGGAGATAGGCTTTCCCATCCTCCCTCCAGTGAAGATGAACCCTGGTTGTGCTCATTTGACACTGGGGTTTTGTTAGCCTCCAATAAATTGAGTTGAGGGAAATAAAGAGCAATGTGCAAAAGGCACACTGGTTCATTGAGTGGTCATCCAGGATATAGAGGTGAAGAACCACTGGCAAGGACACTGGGGGTGGCTATACTGCTCCTTAGCCTCATGCTGCTCATTCTTCATTGTTTCCTCAAATAAGTTCAGCATGTCTTATGGTTTTAATGAAGTCAACTCAGCAGGGGCTTAGGACTTGTACGTAGGGAACAATCTGCTGTGGAAAAGAAAAGGCAGGGGGGTATTTGAATTCTGCCTTTGTGCGTATGGGTTCAAAATGCTTTATTTTGGAGATGCCTAGTTACTGAACTAAGTCTTCGCTGTCTAGTAACAGACTAGCAAAGAAAAGTAAACTTCCTTTTAAGGGCTAGCTAGCATCTCAGAGTGAACCACAAACCATCCATCTTTCTTACTGGTCACAAATATCAGAAAACGCAATTCCTTCTAAGACCACCTTGACTTGTGTCCTCCATGCTCCAGCAGATGTGGCACACCTACTGACACCAGAAATGCAAAGCTAATTTCCTAGGCTGGGGTAGAAGAGCGTGGCTCCCACTAAAGAAAAAGGGGTGTAATTTCTCCCCAGTCCCCATGCACACACATGAGGGAATGAGATGCTTGCGATTTTAAGGTGTAACTGTCTCTTCTGCATATAAAGGAGGAAAAAAATACTGGAAAATCTTTCCTCACTGTTAACAGGATTTTTAAAGAGAAAGCAGCCTGCCCCCATGCTAAGTAGCCACATGAGCAAACAGCCATACTTCGGGCAGATGAGGAAGTTTCCCTCTTCCCTAGCAGCTGAAAATAGGATCTGATGTATAAAATACCTCTTGTAATTAATCAACTGGCTCGTTCATGCCTCCTAATCTGAAACTTGAAAGCTGTCTGGAAACCTGAAGTACCTTGAGGATAAAATAATGGGCATTAGGCTTATTTTCTAGCAAAACAAGCTTTGGGAGTCTGCCAGTATTGGTCAGGCTTATTGGACCATACCTAATCAAAGAAGGGAAAGGCATGAGCTGAAGTCTTTGACTACCCAAAAGTTCAGAGAGTGATGAGCAAGAGTGACCTCTCCCGAGCTGTGAGATAAATAATAAATGTCAAAAAAAAGAGGTTGAGAGCTAAAAATAAAGTCCAGCTACACTATGAACCCTAGTAGGAGCCACAAGGATCACTTCACATTTCTGCATCTTCGCAGGGAAAAACTGGTTCACAGAGCACCTCAATAAGCAGGGGTTTTTTTGTCCCTTGCTACTCAAATCCCAGCTCCCAGAAAATGTCATGAATGATTCAGCACGCGAGTGGAACTGGGAGGAGAATTTGCACACCTTGGCTGGGAGCCATATGACCCTGAGGAGCGCGGTTGTCCCCTCACATCCATACCGGGAAATGCCACTGGCTCTGAGCAGGCAGCTGCCAGAAAGGATATTTGTGGCATCTACTTTTTAGAGGGAAAAAATAAAGGGTTTTTCAATGAGAAATAATCTGAAGAAAGTGTTGAAGAGGTTTATTTGACTCGTGCTAACAAACCATTTGACGAAACAGACGTTTTAAATGGAGGTGCTGGAAACTCAGCCCAGTTGACCTGAGAGGAATCCCAGCAGAACTGCACTGCAAGTGGGTCTGCGGTAAAATGTGGGAGTTCCTGGAGTCTTGTGGTGGAAAGAGAGAGATGTGGGGGCCGGTTGGTGAATCCTCTGAACCCTGCCTCAAAGCTGGGAATGGACGTGTGCTTACAGTCAGGCTAAAGGCATTTACTAGGCGTGACTAAGAAAGAGAACATAAATTTTCCAGATCAAGGCACAGGTGACTTTGATGGCTGAGGGAAAGGTAGCAGCAACATCAGTTCTCTCCAAGTCCCAGGGTCCAAAGCTAGGGTGAAAAATGAGGACCCCACCTCAAATTTCAAAGGAAGGAGGATTTTAAAAGGAAGAAAACACTATACACAGAGCTACTGCTTTTAATAAGATGGGGCTGTCTCCCTTGCTATACGCTGAGCAACAGCTTTGAAGGTACCTTCAGTCGAGGAGCAGGAGGAAGACGCAGACGAGATTCAGCAGATAACTGAGACTGAGCAGCAAGGAGCTGTGGCAGGAACTGAAAAAAGGGAACAAGTCAGAGGCAACATGCAGAGATGACGGTCTTTTCACAAATCCTCCTTCATGTGAGAATTTCTTCTGACTGGTAGTCAGAAAGATAAAACAGGCAGGAAAATGTCGGGTATGATCACACTGGGGATCTCACAGCAACGATACTGCAAAACTCAGGGGAGGGAGAAGAATACACAGAGGGCAAATGGCAGAGGAGGAAATTGCACAGAGCAGGGCTTTGGGAACATGAACTAACAGTAAACCAACACCCAGGGAAAAAGGTTTTCTCTTTGCACTGCAGATGTGTAAGCAGCATGTTGGCTCCAGCAAATGTGTTTAGGAACAAACTTTCACACAGTTCACAGCTGTCCAGTTGTGCTTAACCAGTTGTGCTTGTATGTAACAAGGTCCAGTCCAATATCCACTTCCACTGGAACAGATCCTCACGTCACTGCTGATTTGCCTATGTGTAGCCTCCATCGCTTGCTGGCCAGGTCTCACTTTACAGAGTGTGGGACAAAGGGGCCTGTTTCACGATTCTGTCAGACTTGCCATATGTAGCTATCCCCTTTTATTTGATGCCATCAACAGGGTGCTTCTCTCTAGCAGAACTACTGCAGGTTATACCCTTATTTCACTACAGGAATAATGCACGCGTTGGGTTCTTTCCATCACACATCTTCTGTGAGCATAGCACTCACCTAGCATCTCCTTGCCTATGTGGCAGCAGAAAAAAGATATTTACAGCTGACTCTTAATTTGGTCTTAGCCAAGAGGTGAAAGCAAGAATCACAATAGAAGACAGAAAATGTAGGTTGGAAAGAGAAAACTATTTCTTTTAGGCCGTGTGTTACTCCTGTATTAGGAAGATAAGGTCCTCTTTCATGTAAAAATTCATTGGTGTTCCTTTTTTTTTTTTGAAGTTTCTCAAAGGGTTGCTTCTGATGTCACCTACAGTGCCATTATTTACATGGCAACTCATTTGTTAGCCCATTTTAAGCGCAGAACAGCATAATTGACCAGCAAAATTTGCAGATCAACATGATAAAAAATACATTTGTAAGGCATTCATGTGAATATTTTATAGCTGTTGTCATTTCAAAAGGCTTACTGGGCAGTTTATCATTTATTTGAACTGTGTAAATTTGCAAGTCCCAGGCCTTGCTTTGGCATCAGATTATACTCAGTTAGTCAAGTGCAAATTCCCCTCCTCTTTTCCATCACATTGTAACTACAGTCTTCCATTTGAAAGAGACTAGCCTCATACAAATAAAGTTTTATCCAACTCCTACAAATGCCAGTAATCTTGAACTAATCTTGGCTTCTGTTATACTGCTTCACAGGCCATCTCTGATGAAGACAGTATTTTTTCCCAATGAATGAAATAATGAGATGCTTTCAAGACACTTGACTAGTTTTATAGCTTTCAAAAATAGCACTGCGTCTCACAGAGCATGGATAGTGCCAGAGCTCTGTGCAGATTTTCCAGTGATGCTGTTATCACCTCCTGCACTGAGGTGCAACAAGACCCAGCCCATCACTCCTCCTTCAGCCACCTGATAATGCCACTGGTGACACATTGGTTCTGGTAATGTGGCAGCCCTGCCTTAAATTTATGATGCAGTTTGTAATCGCAAAGCACAGAAAAACTGTACCACCACATTATCTAAGTATTTCTGGTGCAAAGTTCAAACCGGTTTTCTTGGTTTGCCCTCAGTTAATAAGTGGAATGAGCCTGTTGTGTTTTGATATCAATGCTGGATCAATCCTCATTTGTAATGAGCAGGAATAAAAATCAGAAATTACTTTCAATCACTTGTAAGTGCTGACCAAAGATCACTAACAAAGGCTGGATGATCAAAGCCTGGACTGCCTCCCTACACTGCCTGCAGTAAGTGCTCATCAGCTAGTGTGAACGTGCGTTTTGTGCTTGTGGAAGACAATGAAATCACATCTGCTCCTTTTTATGGTACAGGACAAGTGTGACTGTGGCCCATCAGGGCCTTTTCCCAGCACTGACAGATGGCAGAAACTGAGTTGGTTGTAAGACCCCAAAAGCTAATGAAGGCAGACATCTGCAGCACAGTAGTCTGTAGTCGGGCTACTTAGCAAACTCCCTACGCAGCCAGCAGAGAGATAAGGTACTTTTAGGGAGCACGCCTCTGTCTTATTTTAGATGCCTGTTTTAGGGCGGGCTGAATCATGCTTTCAACTCTATTCACTATTGACCAGGGACCTCCCCTGGTCACCAGGCAACCCAGGTGACTTACATTTAGGTGGATGACTCCCATGCCTATTTTATTCAGGCAGATGAAGTGAAGCGCCACTCCAAAAGTGCACTTCGGCTGGGTAATGTCCCTAGTGGTACTGGCTCTGCCTACCCTCTTGCAACCATGGCCCTTTGAGAGGCCATTTTTGGGCACCTGAGAACAGTTTCAATTTGCTCTCCCCAATCTGAGGCAACCTCTCCTGGCTGGCCTAGAGGTCCATCAGTTGTTTCTATTGGAAATGCAGTTTGCATCCCACTGCATCAATAAAGGTGAGTCAAGCACAGTAAGGGTAGCTCTAAAGTCTCATTTCATTGATGTTTACTCTTATTGAGTACATACATAACTTTCCTGCCAGCAGGAGATGGCTGTAATAAGGCCAGTCTCAGTAATATGGAGAGGGATCCTTCCAGGGAGAAAACATAATGGTTCATACCTCTTTCCCAAATTGTTTTTTGCTTCCAGCTTTCAGAAAACAAATTTCTGTTTGCAGGATATTTTCCTGGTGGTTTTTCACAGAGGAGACCTTGGGAACAGACACACATTAGCTCTTCTCATTTCAGAAAAAGAAGACTGTGATAACTATATAGCATGCAAAAAAAAAAAAAAAAAAAAGATGAGCATATGAGCATGACCAGCGTTGCTAGAACACAGCCAGCCCCACAGCTTGGGGTAAACCCTATGGGCAGTTAAACCAAAAACATAATTATAAGCACTAGATTACCCTCACAAGCACATCCATTGCACATCTCCAAGAGACCTAAGGGGTAATAGGAGGGAAGGATCTCAGCGTGGCTCTTGTCTCTTTAATCAATTTAATGTTTAAGGAGTTTTTCCTCTACCACACCAAGTGAACTCTGGCTGACTGAAACTTATTTTTCAAAATATTTTTTTCTTGCCAGAGATGAAGATCCAGTAACAGATTCACCATCCCTTTTTTTGTAATTTCTTTCAAAGATTCATACCCTCCTGTTAAAAAAAATGCATCTTCTTGTACTATGACCTTTTCTGGGTTCTAACATTTGAACTTGCTAAGCTCCCATTCTTGTTTCTTGTTGAACTCTTCTCACTAGATTAAGGATTCACCGTGCCCTATCTTCCCTTTTTCCCTACTCCAGCTGTTATTGAGCCAGTTCACAATAAACAGATCAAGCCCTCTCAAAATAAAAGTTTCTCCAACTCTTCAGGCCTCAAGTCATATCTGCACCTTTTTCATTTTCCAACATCTTTTTCAAGATGTCAGCATCAGAACTTCATGTAGTATTTCAGTTCCAGTGAAATTACTTCCCTGCTCCTACTTGTTTACCTCATGTTTACGTAGCTAGGTGTTACTTTTGCTTGTATTGCCAGAATATCACAGTTGGATTCAGTTTGCACTGTGGCAACCCCAAGATTTTTCTTGGCATTGCTGCTTCCCCAACTCTGCAGATACAGCCTACAGTCTATGCTTGTGTATCTCAATGATATTAAAAAGATTTATCTGATTAGACTCCATACACCCAATCACAATTTTATATGGTTGTCCTGTCCTCATCATTATTCCTATTCCACCAGCATACGTGATATTCACAAATTTGTTTTAAATCAACAGGAATGTTGCATTTATTCCCAGATCACTGACGCAATTGGTTGGTCAACATTGTTTCTGGTACATACCACCATGGGACACCACTAGAAATAGGCTCATTCAGAGAAAATTTCACATTAGCGACAGCTTTGCAATCTGCCATTTAGCAAGTTCTGAATTCATCTTATCCAAGCTTTATTGACACTAATTGCTCATTTTTGCAACCTTGCCATGCAGTTGCTCATTTTTTAAAAACTCAGATTATCCTACAGCAGTAAACAGAACACATTAAACCATAGAAATCTTTTATGTCTACACAACAGTGTTTATCAGCCAAACATGTAATTCCCAATAAAATCAGACTGTTCTGACAAGATTTATTTTTTTAATAGCATCATATTGACTGTCATGAAATGATATCACACCTCTTATCTCTATTTACATCTTTAATAATTAAATCGTATTTCAGTTTTTCCATTATTTTGCAAGGGACATATGTCAGGCTAGCAAGGTGATTACTTATACTGACCCATTTTTCCTTTTTACTGTACCATCAGAAGATGATTGAAATAATTTGCTATATCTCTCGATGCGAGTTATTCAGGTTTGATGCTTTATAAACATTCAACTTAGAGAGATGGTAGCACCTTCGTTGCTTTCCAGTGGACTGGAAAACATTTAAGGTGGCATAGGCATATCACCTACTTTTCTCTGAGTACACAGAATCACAGAATCACAGAATCACCTAGGTTGGAAGGGACCTTTTAAGATCATCTAGTCCAACCGATTAAACCAAAACAAAAAAACCAACCACCAAACCCAACAAAAAAACAGATACACAACAGACAACTTCTTTCTTTTCTCTATCACAGTTATGAATGCTTCTGTTTTCATTTTGCAAAGGTGATTTTTAATTATTTCTTTCCTTTGCTTGTACTATAGCTCAAAAAGTCCTACTTGTCCTAAACCTGGAAGACTATTTTTCTGTACTTTATTTACCTTCCTTCATGCATTTTCTACAATGCTTAAATTCTAACTGATAGCTTTTGTTTTCCCCTCTTTAACACTTTTACATAGTACTAACTCTGTGGCTTACATTTACTTCTGTATTACATTAGGAGGTTTAGAGCAGGTAACCATTATACCAGTATAAGAACAGCAAGCCAGAGGGGGTGAAAAGCTTAACAGCACTTCCTCTGTCACAGTCTGAGAGAAAAGAGCATCTCGAACCACTCCTAGCACCCCAGTCTTTGGCTTTTCTGGCACACGCAAGCCATGTAGAGCATCTGACACCATATTACCCTTAAAAGGACAGATGCCCTAAGAGCAGGGGGTCTCAGATTTAATATACCACAAGTAGGGAAAACTTCTGGTTTGAAACCATTGGTTCAGGTTCTCCACAGCCCTAGACTACTGTGACTCTACTGAGGACATTGAGGCCAACTTTTGAAGGTTTCTGTCTTAAAAAAATTAAAATATTGCAAGGATCCTAGAGCTTGGAGGCCTGAGCATTTGCGTGTTGAGGTTAGGAGCTAGACTAGTGGCTGAAAGCTTTGGGTGATGACTGAGATGCAGTGGACTGTGCAGAGCTGCCATTACATCTAATGTGATGGAGCGGCTGGTAATCAGTATCATGGAGTAACTCAGGTGGGAAGGGTCAAGTGGTCTCTGGTCCAAGCCCCCAAGCTCAAAGGAAGGTTAGCTCTGAACTCAGACCCAGTTCCTTGGGTATTTGTCCAGTTGGGTCATGAAAAGCCTCCCAGGATGGAGACTGCATGCACAACCTTTTGGGGAAGCCTGCTCTGCTGCCTGCCTGTCCTTGCAGTGGAAATTTTTTTCGTTATATCTAGTTGGAAACTGACTGTCTGTTGTCCACCAGCCATGCCCTACTGTGAACAGCCTGGTGTAATCTTTTCAATTACCTCCCTGTAGGCATCAGACATCTGCTGTTAAGACCCTCCAAAGCATCACATCTCCTTGGAAGATGTGCCCACAGCCTCTCCTCACACGGCAAGTGCTCTGGCCTTGATCATCTTGGAGGCTCTCTGCTGAATTTGCTCTAGGTCATCCTTTCTTGTATTGCAGCGGGGACCAAGGCTGGACACAGTACTCTAGGCGGGATCTAGCAAGCGCTGAGTAAATGCTTTCTTCAGCTAACTGTTCTCTTTCAGCCAGAATCCTTTTTCTCCACAGCATCTCCAGGTCCCTTAAGTGGGTTGCTTGTACCCTGCCTCCATTTTCCGTGTCATTGCCACTTCAGTACAACGATTTGTTGCCCTGCTTTTGAAACTCACACAGCTCTGCCTTGCAGTCTGCCTGAGTAATCAGCATTCAGAAATAATAGCAATATTTTGAACAGATGAGAACGGGTCTGGTTTTGCTAATGCTAACTGCTGTGGCAGACTATACAGCAGAAACCAAAGAATATCAAAAAGCTCTTCCATCCCTTCCCAGAACAGAGAGTAACAACAATGGATCAGTTTCCTACAGCAGCAGCCGTGGGGGCTTTTTCTGTGCTAAGAAAATATGCCCTCTCTTCCCAACCTACAGCAATTTGTATCAAGGAAAGCCTCTCAGCACTGCCTTGTTATTTATTCTGCCTGCATGGTCCCTGAGTGCAGTGGCTGCCGTCAAAGGCAGACTCAGCACGAGGCATTGCCAGAGAATGTTAAAAGCAGAAAAAGTCCCAGGAGCCACACAAACGGATGCAAAAATGTACATTCTCTTCCTGCTCCAGAAAAAAGCGGTGACTGTTAGTTGCTCACAGACTTCACAGAGCATTTAGGCTAAAGATCCCTGAAAAGTCAGGGGAATAATTCTAGATGTTGTGAAAATGGGTATGATTGTACACACAGAATATTGAACATTTCATTTTACGGGGTTTGCCTGCATCACTCACTACAGCAGCCAAATAGTCTTCTGGTATCAAGACCAGACTTGCCTATTAGGCAAGGAGCAAACCTCCCATTGTAGCTTCCAGTTTGGTGAGCTCTGAAGCACATATGCACAAGTGAGTGTGCCCAGTATGCCATAAAAGCAATAATTGATACGGAAATTGGCTACTCCTGCAAGCTCATGGAGGGAACTGGATATATAATGTTCAGCAATTAAAACCAGGCAAACATCTAATGGCATTTCAAACTTCTGTTTGTTCTCCTTGTAATTTCAAATTTCTATAACTTCCTTCCTCCACATGCTCTGTCACACTCCTTTCTCAGCCCTGCATAAGCCTTCTCTGTCCTTCCCGTCTGGTGATCCTGGATGTCACCTTGCTTTGCCAGGGCCTCTCAGATTCTTCCTCGCAGGGCCCATCTTGGGCCTCTCCACCTACGTGCTCTGAATCAAAAGCCACAGAGCAGACAAGGTTGAAATTCAGCAAGCCTGTGGGAAATTGTGCAAAGGCAGAGGTTTTTGTGGGTTTTGGCAACATAATTTTGAATAAAGAAGAGGAGAGGTTTCCAGGACAGAATGGGTGATCAATTACGACACTTAACAGTAAGAGGCAAATATTGACCATGTTTGGGGAATATGTGGGATAGGTGCAATAAACAGGAAAAATGAACCCTTGTGATCAGAATCTGTAAAATAATCTGATGCACAGCTAGAAGGACAAGCAAAAGCTTAGGGATCTTATCTCTCATGAGCATATTTTACCCATCCTGCAGCTGAACCTGTTGCAGCTGCTCTCCCAGACATTTCATAAATTTGTAGAACCCTTAGGCCACCAGGCCCAAACACCCAGATAAGTAATCCATCAAATTATTTTGCCAAACCACCATACAGTCTGTGATCTATAATACTGAGTGAAATAAAACACACCAAAAAAGAGAATCTGGTGACACTGTGACTGGGGTGCTCCATTTTAAAACAAGGCCGTTGTGCACTTTTAATACCACAATTGAGGTCAAGACACCTTTTTTGCACAGTGATTTGTTGAGCTAGATGTGAATTTTCCTCCTCTGAAGGAGAAAAAACTGGGAAGAATCAGTGACTGTATGTATGATATGAGAGTATGTAAATCTAGTCAGCATACTGCCAGCCTAGGAATGTATTTCATTTTCATCACAGAAGCACCAATATTGCCAGTTGTAGGAATAGACTGAAAGTTCATCAACTCCTCTTCTGAACCGGGAAGAGGAATTTAGACCTGATTCCCACATGCTTATACTAGTAATGATGTATTTCAAGGAAATACATTGTCATGGACACAGTGAGGTGAGAAAGTCTGCTCAAATGAAATGGCCTTTTTACATTAGAAGAGCACATAGGTCTATTCCACATAATCCAGTGTATGTGGAAGGTCATTCTAGCTCAGGGAGATGTTGCTCCCATCACACTCACCCCTCAGATGTTACCAATTTCTGGATTACAGCAGCGTGCTGTGGTTTTGGCAACCGCTGGAAAACACGTCTGCCCCAAACGTGCATCGTTTGAATACATGAGACAGATGATAAACAGTGGGAGACTGTGACCCTCATGTTACAGCTGCTGGCCCAGAGAGTTTGAGTGAATGCACTGGCCAAAGGTGACAATGGGAATCAGCAGCAGGACCAGGAGCTGACTTATTAAACTGGTTTATTTTCCTTGAAATAATCAGTCACTGAAAGGACATCTTTCCCTCTGGTGAATTTTTCTGCAAATGCTTTGCTTTTTAAAAGGTGGTGAAACATAATCAAAAACATGTTCATTAGTGTTGTTTGTCCAGAACGTTTCTACCAACATCAGCCTCTTTTCATCTGCACAATGCCAGTTTCAATGATCCATTTGCATCATGTTGGGGAAGTCCTATTCATGTATCATTTGCAATATGAACCATCTGTTTTACTCAAAACAGAGATAACAGACAATGCAGTCTCAACACTGAAAGGATTCATTTTTTAATCTTTGTGCACATTTGTTAAAATAATTTACCTTTGAATTTCAAGCTTTAAAAAACTGTCAGACCAAACACTGGCCTGGAAAGATCACAGTGATTTAATTAAAAACGTATAAAATGTCAAAGTTTGCTTAATGCTCATGTGGGCAGGAAATATTGCCAAGTTTCCACCCCTGTCTTGAGAATGTAACAGTTTATATGAATTGCACTGGAATGAAAACCATCTTTTCAATCAGAAGGATTTATAAATTTAAATGAATTCAAGTATATTGACCTTTGATGGCAGCACTGGCACATCCAAGAACATACACAATTTCTAGTGAAATTCTTACTGGAACTGTTTTATGGCCCATTCTCAAGATTTCGGGTCAGAGGGACCAATAGCTTTCTTTTCAGCTTCAGTACTGTATATATATATTCACATCTACAATAGTTATTCCACCTCAGCAAAGAAGTAGCCAATTTTACCTAATTAAAGACTCATTATGCCATCTTAATAGTAACACATAGCTCTCTTCTTCCACCTCAAAACACTTGCTAAGTTTTAACAGTGCCCAAGGCCACCCCATAAATCAGTAGCAGCAGTACAATTAATTCTGGAGATTTCTTGGCTCTTTGGTCTATACTCATCCGCTAAGCCAGCTCTCACTATCTCTCCTCCACCCACTCTTTTTAGGCTATATCAAGATTTGTAGGTCATAAATACATGTAATGTCAAATCAGGTACCCCTTATCACAGCCTGCCCACTCATTCAACAAGAAAAATATGCAGAAAAAAAATGAATGAATATCCCTTGACAATGAATAAACCACTGTATATTCAGCAAAAGTGGTAATATGGTTCACTTACCCCTTGATGGTTCATGAGATCTTTTCTTCCTCTTTCTGGCAATATACTCCTTATGCTATTCTGTCAATATAAAATAGCCAAAACCAAAAAGCTAGTTATTTTTTTTATAAAGGTACTATATTGCTATTTGACATCCAAGCACCAGTTCATACATATCATTGAAATGTAAAGCAAGCTGTATCTTAACACCAGTGGAGAGACCCTCCCAGTGATGTTGAAGTGAGATCTTCATGAACATAAACTTGTCCCTGGTTAACGTGGCACCCAGTAGAGCAAGGTGACTACATCTCTCTTACTGTATTGGTACTGGACAGTAGGTCAAGAGATAGGAAGAACCACTTGTGTCTTCTCTCTCTTTGCCAAACAGGCACAACCAGGCAGATATATTCAGTGATATTTACTCCCAAGGTGTTTTCTCCTGAGATTTCTCTGTTTCCACATTTTGTAAGGAACTATTTCACAAGTGAATGTTACATACCAGGTTTGGTACTTCTCTTGATGTCCAGCCTAAACCTTTCCCTTTTCTACTTCCAGCCATGACGGTGGGTTTCTTCATGTTAATCCCTCCCTCTTCCAATCCTACAGCAAAATAAACTTTCTTTAGATATTGAAATGCTCTCCTTCACAATAAGTATACTTACTTATCAATAAGTCTCTTTATTCTAAATTAGAATCACAGAATCACCTAGGTTGGAAGGGATGTCAAAAGATCATCTGGTCCATACTTTCATGGGAAAGGGAGCCTAGATGAGATTATCCAGCACTCTGTTCAATCACATTTTGAAAACCTCCAGTCATGAGGACTCTACCACATTGCTGGGGAGGTTATTGCAGTGAATGATTGTTCTTACTGTAAAAAATTTCTTTTGCGTGCTGAGATAAAACCTCTCCCAGTACAACTTGCACCCATTGCCCCTTGTCTTCTCCATGTGGCTCCTTGTGAAGAGAGAGCTTCTGTTCTCTTTGTAGCCACCCTTGAAGTACTGGAATACTGTGATGGTGATGAGGTCCCCCCCTGAGCCTTCTCTTCTCCAGGGAGAACTCCTTCAGTCTTTCCTCACAGAGCAGGTTGTCCAGCCCTTTGATCATCTTCATGGCCCTCCTTTGAACCCTCTCCAGTCTGTCTGCATCTTTCTTGAACTGGAGGGACCAGAACTGGACACAGTACTCCAGGAGCAGCCTGAGAAGCACTGAATGGAGTGGGACAAGCACACCTCTATCTCTGCTAGTAATGTCCTCATGAATGGAGCCCAGGATCTGATTTGCTTTTGTGGCTGCAGTAGCACAATGCTGACTCATGTTCAGCTTGTTGCCCACCAGGACCCCCACAGGAAAATCTCTACTGCCACGCTAGTCAACATTTCCTAGCATTTCATTCCAGGTTCAGCTACCTGACCTGACTCTAATAATGCGCAAATCTTCTTGTAGTCCCATTTTCAAATAGTTTTAGGTGCTTTTCCTCATCCTTGCTTTCAAATCTTAACACTAGGCACATGCTTATTTTTCAATCCATTTCATATTAAATAAAACATCAGCATCTCACTTCTTCTGCCATCTCAGTCAAAGCTGAGGTTTGTTTGCCTACTATGTTGCATCTTGTTCAGTAGTGTCCTTTGCTGTAATTTTTTTTGCCAAGAGCCTTGGCAAATTCCAGGGGAGGAAATGCTCTTGTAGTCTGCTCTGGGATTTTGTATGGCATCAAAACAACTCTCCTCTTGTGTGTAGTCAGACAGTAATGCCAAATTTCTCTGCTTCATCTCCACAGATCTCCTTGGTTCTCAAATGACCCGTAATCTGTGAAGCAGGAAGAAAGGAGCAGAAAGCCCTGGTACAGCAAGCCTTTTCTGAACCTACAGATTGCAGTGTCCTGCTTGTGTCATCTGAAGCTGTCACTGGTGCAGGGATAAAAGAAGCTTAGTTTAGAAGTTAGCGCATAGAAATGTTCAACTCATCAGACTTCGCAGGCCTTCAACAGCCTTCTGGATGTGGTTCAAAGCGTTGGGTTGAATATGAAAATGTGTTGATGACTGATCCAACATCCAAAATTTTTACTGAACCAGATATTATTTTAAGTCAAAAAATGGATTTTCTTTTTTTTTTTTTTTCAGAGACACAGAAAAGAAACTCACCTACCTTCTGGCTCTTTTCCTTTTTTTTTTTTTCTTTTTTTGGGGGTTTTGGGTTTGGTTTTGGGTTT
>KZ505712.1:748187-804638 GCA_002844005.1 Limosa lapponica baueri
GGTTTGGTTTTGGGTTTGTTTTTTTTTCCTTGGAGGAGGATTGGGGGGCTTTTTCTTCTTTATCCATTTCGGTGGCTCCAAGAAAGATTTTGTTTCACACATAGAGAAACTGTTTTTCCTCCTCTAGTTTACAGCTGAAGAACTGCTCTACCTTCTATGCTGCTTTCTTTCAGTTAGACAAAAAGGATTTCCTAAAATATGACATAAAAAGGTTGTGATTATCTCATATGGAAAGTACTCTGATAGTTTTTCAGACTGAGCTAAATGACTGGAAAGAAGTAGAAGGGAATGGGAAGAGAGGTCACAGACCTGAAAAAAGTTTACTTTTTGACTGAAGTTAAATCTGCATTTCTGTACAGGGCTGCCTTAAGCATAACCATCATAAAGAGCTTAAATCATGTTATAGCTTATGGGTATTTCTGTACTGTTGTCGAAATAAAGGTAACCCTGATGTCATGAAATGCCAGTAAGACTATGCCCAACATAATGTAGATAAGCTAAAAGCAATGTAACCTTTAAAAAAAATAAGGCTGCTATTTAGCTACTGCACATATTAGCTATCCAGCACCCCAGGCTAGAAAAGTGGATGATATAAGTGTCTAACCTTTAGTGAAAATGTATTTGTACATGAAGTATCCAAGCTTCAGGATCTGTGGCTTCCTAACCAAACTCACCTTCTGGGGCAGAACAACAGCAGAACAAATCACAGGAAGGAAAAAGAAGGGATTTTGGCTAGAGAATGGGAGACACAGACCAACCATCTAATCAGGGGAGAGGGAGAGTGATTCAGTCACTGCCAAATGAGAATGGGAGACATTCAAGGGGCTGATATAAGCCATGGCAGTAAGAAATGTAAGAGAAAATATGTTACACAGATTCAGACCTAGTCAGGTACCATGGGTCTTTTAAACAGCCTGTGATTCCACATCCCTCTTTCTATACTTACAGTCAGCTGCAAGTATAAGATTGTAGGTTAAATAAATACAATTGTAAATGACAGCATTTAGCTCTCTAATTACCTGCTGGTCCCTGTAATTTATTGGACCTGCAAATCTATCTCCCGGAAGGTGGGAACAATTCAATTACTCCTCAAACAAAGGCAAACTTGGCAGGCACAGATCTATAGCCACAGGTGCTGAAAGTGTTCTCAAGCATACCATATGAGGTGCTTCATTGAGGTAATACCTTGACTGGGCCTTATTGGTTGGATTCTCAGCTGAAATTACAATGTACTGCTCTGCTCCATATTAACACACAGAATGTATCTTTCCTTCAGCTTTTAAAAAACTCCCTTGTAACCACAGAATCATGCAAGATATTGCATGCTTGTTTCACTTGAATATTTATGCACAGTACTTTTCTGAGTCTGAGCAGAAGGCAATAGTCTAGTTAGTACGGCCTGATGAGAAATCCATAAATTATGTTAAGTATTCTTTTTGTTTTCCAGACGATTGTGTGACTTTGGGTTTTCCTTAGGAGGAGAACAGCCCATGATTATACTAACAATATTAATGATGGACTCAGCCCTCACTAGCAAGAGATAGTCCCCCTAAGACAAGGTAGGACAAATAGGAAAGGCACGCAGCTATACCCAAGTGAGGCTGTGATTATCTATGGCAAGTCAGTTGTCTTTGGGCTTTAATGTGTTTCTTAACAGGAGTGAAGAGCTGAAAATATGGACATAGAAAGTCTCTGCAGCCCAGTGGGATGTAGAAGATGGCTGTTGGGCAACTCATTTAGCGCCTGGAGCTGCTTTCCAGAACTTCTTTTGCCAGCACAGTGAGGAGTTTATAGGGGAAAGGAAGCTAATTCCCACAGTGGCATGTAGAGGTGTGGAGCAGTGTTACGCACGATTAACTGCATTATATAGTACTTTCCTGAGGTGATAATCCTCACACTATGCATGTACATAAATAGGTATTTGTTTCTAGTGCAGCCTCCTTCTCGGAAAACTACTTAGAACCTCCTTTCAAATAATTTTCTTACCAGAAATTTCTTTTCTTTTGATATAATGATGAATGCTCATGCAGATACAATGCAAGCCAAACAGGGAAATCTCTCCAGGATTAGAGTTGCTCAGTGCCCAGCCTAGAAGACCAGTTACATTAATACCAACATATCTCTAAGCAGAAGGAATAACATACGATAACTGTAAACTGCAGATTACCGCTTTGTATACCCTCTTTGTCGACTATATACACATTGGCGGCTCTCCCAAAATAGCCTGAAGCAACCTGACACACAGATTAGGAACCACTGTCTTGATTACAAACCTCCATTTCAGATGCACTCAGTCTACAAGGTTTGTCCTTCTGCTTGGCACTGTAATAAAATGCTGAATTGATTTGAAAAACAGGAGATTTCTAAGACCTTCCATCTTAAGTGTTCAGAGAACTTGGGACAATAGTTTGCAAAAACTTCATGGCCACTGGTTCTAAAACAATTAGGTTTTTACAAGTTTTAATAACAAAGTGCCTTTGCTATTAACTGATTCTTATATATCATTCTCCTCACATAACTTCAGCTACTTTTGGCAGGTGACCAGCTGATAGTGGTTCAAGACTTTTGCCATAATTCATGGAGAGAAATAAAGACTTCATCTTGCACACACAGAGCCCTGTGGAGGTGCTAAGGCAGAGACAGGTAAAGCTGTTGCATCCATGCTGCTGCAAGGCATGAGCCCACAAACCCTGAGGTGAGGCTGCCTGTTGACACCCCCTCCTTCCCTGCCCATGCTTCCAAAGCCTGTCCAGGTCAGGTGCCAGCTGTGCTCCCTGGCACTGGGGATGAGACAGTGTCACCAGAGCAGCCAGGATGGAGCACCCATTTCCAGCTTGTGGCGGGGTAACACCGGCTGCCCCTAGACATAGCCTCTCCTTCCAGCCTGTCCAGTGCCTGGCTCTAACTGGTTAGAGTGTATTTCCCAGCTTGGGTCCCAGCAGGAGGCATTACACTTTGCCCTTGTGCATTCCCACAACAGATAAACTAGAAGTGGGTTTGTTTTTTTGTTTATCTCTTCCAAATGCTGTGTAGAGTTACTGGGTACTGTAGAGGTCGGCTGTGGTGTCTGAATTGTGCTGTAGGTCTTGTGCAGTGCCAATATTGGAGTGGGCCATGAAGCTTCAGTGAAGTCAGTGGAAGCAGGATGTGTGTTTGCTTGAGAAAAGGCCAGACAAGTAAAAGACCAGTTAGAATGACTGTCTACTGTTACCGTGACAGAGGACCTTTTGTTCCTTGATCCCAGTGAAAAGCACTTGCCAGTGTCATTGGAAATGTGGTACTGTCATGGAAGTGGCAACGATGCAGCAAAAACCAGCACCTGAAGAAAATTAAAGCAGAAGAGGAACACGGGTGTTTCTCTCCATAAACACATGCAGCACAGGGCATGTGCCATTTGCATGCAGAGCGACTCACCCCACCGTGCTGGCTGCTCCCCAACCCAGTGCAGGTCTGACCGCTGGTGGTGAAGCAAGAGTCCTCCTCCCACCGGTGCTTGCTGCCGGCACCTACAATGCGGCTACAACAAACAGCAAACTGGTGAGTCTGACATCAGGGAACAGCAGTGACTGATCAGTGTTTGCACTTGGTACGCTTACAGCCATGCCAAGCCAGCTCTTTTCTGCCCGTCTCTGCTATTTGCTCTCTCCAGCTCATTAGCTGATGGTCAACATGGACCGCAGTAGTACAGGGCATGGCTCTGTGTGATGGCTGCACTGGTCTCATGTCTCAGCTGCTGCAGGTGTGGAAAGGGGCTGTTACTCCCCTCTCTCCCCTGCTGCCACCTCTGCTCACCATACAGCCATCCTGCCCCTCCTTGGCTCCCCCCGGGGACTGGGAGTGCCCAGCCCTGGCAGCCAGGGCAGAGGCATTCCTCTCCTTGTCCCCTGGAGGCTGGATAAGCTCAGCTATAACCTGAGACTTTACTCTAGGGATACCAGGAGCTGCACAGCAAGCTTTAGTTACATGCAGATAAGCCAGAAGTCACAGTAAATTGTGCATGAAGTAAAAACTGACCCCAAGGTGGAGGTGGCAGGGTCAGCCAACTGACCCGGCCTCACTGGGGCTCTTTAGCTGCATCCTAATGCAACTACAATTTCCACAGCCTCCAGCTCAACAATCCCTCCTTTGATGTGACTCAGTGATCTTTTCAGGTGGTTTATTCCACAACCTGATCTGCTTTAGCACCGAGAAAGATTTATACCTGACCTGAATCTCTGCTTCTTTACACAGAGCTGATGAGCCTTCATTTTATCCCTCACAATTTTGGGTAAGCGAAACTGTTTTTCTCTAGCTTCTTTTCACATTTCAAATGTTTGTACAGCATTATTATCTTCCTCTGGATTTTCTTTTTTTTATTGAAGTGATATGAGAGAGGAGAAGAGAGGACATACCAAGAGAGGGATAGATAGAGATCTCCATAGCAAGTTAAGGGAGAAACTGAGCGTGTTCCACTATGTGTAGTATGTGTATAGGTCTATGTCAAGGTAAATACATGTATGAGGATGCTTATGTTTACATTCACAACAAAATACACAAACGTAAATAAACACAAAATATTTTTCATCATAAAAATACGTCATTAATTAGTTGCTCTTTTAATGTTACACAAAAATGCTTCCCCCTACAAAAAAAAAAATCTGAATAGTCTCTAAATGCAGCCAAGCTTCAAGCAAAGCAGAGCCTCTATGAGAGAGGAGCTAGGGAGAATTTTATTCCCTTACATGCCACTTACTGACTTTTGTGAGCCTTTTTTTAGGAGCAGCTGGTCCGAGAGCAGAATACCAGCGCAGATGCTGAAGCAGCCTGATCGTGTATGGCAAGCTTTATCTCTCCACTTATAATCTAATTTATACATCCTCAAAAATAAAATATTATCTGAATGCCCAGTAAAGGAGTCGCAGAGCATAGCAGTATGGGCTACTGCATGAGCAGAAGCTCTGTAATTTTCACTGCCCATTTGTCGTAACTTCTCTAGCTCATCTGTGTGCCTCCTCAGCCTGTGTCGAGAGAGGCACCCTATCAGACACCAGCTGCCCAGTGCTTCCCCCACAAGGGTGGGATAAGTGATGTCAGCTTTGACTGCTGCTCACATCCTGATCAAACAGAGGTAAGGGACGGTGCAGTCCTGGGCTTTATTCATCCTGAGCCTGCATGTCTGTACAACACAGAGGACTTGCACCCAAACACTTCATAAAGGGTGAACAGAGCTCAGACCCACACTTAAAATATGGCTTAGGCATACACCAGACACTTGCTATGCTGCTGTGTTGGGCTTGTGTAGGCTACAAGCTTTGGGTGACCAGGCAGGGCTTTGGGTTGCAGATACCCAAAAAGTCCTACACCTCCCTTTGGGGCCAACTGCTGACTGCCGACTGCCTGCCTTCCCCCTTGCAGAGCTTACCATCAGACCCCTTCTCCCAGGAAATTCATGTCTACGTTCTTAGCTGAGCTTCTCAGATTTTGCACGGAAAAAAAGGTCACTGTCACACCATTCTCTATGTATGGAGAAAGGCTCAGCGGTTTCCTTTCTATGAAGCCTGAAACGCATTTCAGATCTTGAAAACTGCTGCAAAACCAGCAACCCTCCCTGTGACTTAATTTTCAAAGGCACTGACTTAATTCCCAGAAGGCAGTGGTAATGCTGGCTGTAATCAAGAGGGTTGTGCCTAAGAAGAATAAGAATTCACCTCCAACCAATTTTTATTGCATGCGTACGTGAGAGCAGAAAACCCTGCTGAGAGCAAGCGGACAGAAATGCCCCCTGGTATGAGCGGGTCTGCCCTAGTGGAACAGATCCACAACTGCTTCCCACCAGCTTTACTTCAGTGTAAATGTACTGAATAAAAGAGCTGGGCTCTTCAATCTCAATAAGCTTAATTTACCTGTATCTCCAGCAGCTAGTTACTGTTTCAATGCTATGATGCTAACTAGTTTTCTTCAACCCTAAATGGCAAAAATGATCAGAGGGGAAACCTGGGGGGAAAGTAATGATTTCCAGCTACTGAGAGTCCCCATTCTGAGGGAATCATTTGCCATCTTTGGAGCTGTAGCAGGGAAACAGGTGAGAGATGGCATTTCCAATCATCAGCTTCTGAAAGGCAAACTGAGAGCAGCCTGCCTGCTAAAACCTGGTGAGGACTGAATTATGCAGAGAAGAAAGGAGGACCATATCATTTGCACAGCATGCCATATACTTTTTTTCTCTCTCTCTCTCCCTGTTCTCTTTCTGTCTCAGCAGCCTTCTCTGGCAAAATATTGAAATACAATCCTTCCTTCTGAGAACACAGTGAATAATTGTATTCTAGACAAATTCAATCCCAGGAAAGACACTGATCTTAATGACATAGTAGCTGGTTGAACAAAGTCCCAGCTAACTTTCTGGCACAATAATCTGAAGTTTGCTGTTAAAATTTTCACCAAAAGATGCTGGCAGAGAAAGGCAGACCTTTTATAGAAGTCATTGCATGAGACCATTCCCTTAAAAACATGCTTTTCAGTAACGAGGGTGCTTCTCTGGCTGGTCAGAGCTTGCACATCGCTGCAACTGCCCTTCATGTTTGCATTTTGGCAAGATAAAGCTGCTGCCAGAGCACGGGCCAGCCAGCAGCATGGTGTGCAGGGCAGATGGCTGGTGTTGTCACGCATCTCCGCCCCGTCTCCCATGGCAAATGTCAAATAAGGGAGAACTGGGAAACAGATTTGAGTGACAGAACTATTCCTGTCTGTCTTCTGTGGAGCTTGGTACCTCTGCCTCCCCTCTGTTAGTGGCTTGTCTGGATTTATTTACTTTTTTTGCCTTCTGTTCCCTCTCCAAACCAAGAAGAAAGGTGAACTTTCAGGCCTGAGTTGACACTGCACCTAATTTACTACCTGTTTTCTCCATTGACAAGTGTATCTGCTATTAGTGCTTTTTAAATAATGGTTCTCCATTATATATTTATGTTAATCATTATTTTCGTTTAAATTTTAAATTTATCTATATTAAATATCTCTTTAAAGAAAAAAACCCTGCTTTTCCTAAGGTTGATAGATTCCTCTGCAATTTTGTCATCTTACCTGCATTTTTATTCCTGTTGCTTGTTCAATAACAAATATTGTCAGGACTGATGAAAGAGTTTGGCCACTTAAGGGATGGTTTCCGTATTGCTAAGAGAGCTGCTCAGAAACAAACAAGTTTATATTTGATATGATTCCATATTAACAGAGGTTGACCTTATCTGAGGGCAGCCTTAAAAGGAAAGTCTGTTCAGTCCCAGGCTTGAGAGTAAACAGACAAGTGGTCCTTATGTAAGTAGTAATAAGTGTTTACAACATTGCTCAGATATCTTCATTGTTCTTAGCTGTACTTTTGCAATACTTTTGTTTGTTTAATTTCCTTTCTCTACTGTAATCTTAATGTAGCCATAATGGATTTGATTATATGTTGTTGCTCTTTCTTGGCTTATTACAAACTGCTGGCAAACACTCCAGAGCTCAAATGTGCTCCTGCAAAATCAGCTGTTTAATAACGCCAAATAACAAACACGTTCTTGGAGAAGAATCTGTAAACCAAACAAAGGGGCACATCCCTGCACTATGCTAAATGAGCATACTGCCTGCAGTTAGCAGCATGACGGACAGATGAAGAAAAAGGGCAGTAGTAGAGAAGACTGCTTTCTGAAGCTTACACAAAATACTTTTTTCTACAAAGCGTTCACCACAAATGTAGCAGAAGTGCTGTGGAATAGTACATAGAATGTATGAAACTTGTTTGGGATGACCTGGATGTCTCATTTAACCCCTCCTGTGAATAACACTCTTGTCCCAAAGTTACAGCAGTTCAAAACATCACAGTATGTCTCTGCTCTTCTGCTCCTGGAAGGCAACACGTTCAACAGAAGACCTTCAGACAGGTTTTGAATCCTTCTGTTGGTTCCTACTTCAGTATCACATCAAACAAGCTTATTTTCAATGCAAAGGCCCTCAGAGCCTTGCCTCAGAAGTAAGGAGTCTTTCTGTACATATCTGTGTGTATGTATATATTATTTTTGTTTCTATCTCAGGGTCAGTCTACTTTAGGAGGCTCCATCACTCAGTTGTTAAGTGAGAGTCTTGATGTTTTCTGCTATATCAGAAGCATACATAAAATGTTGTGGTGTCTTACTGTAGATGTGGCCTGATATGTTCAAATGCCAGAAGTGAACATGCCGTCTAGGTGCTAAGCACAGGGAAACCCTTTCCCACCCCCCTGGTGAGTGGTTTCATCATGGGATGAGAGGTCAGCCTGGAACTGGGTTTACAGAATCCCTCTGTTCAGATAGTTTAGTTTTATACCAAATAAAATGAAAGAGCAAGCCACAGAACATCTCTGTAGTCTTCTCATCCAAAGACTTTTTGTAGGACCAAGGTCCCAGGGGTGTTTAACTGTCAATACCAAGTACGGCAGAGTGAAAAGGGAAGCTGAGTGCCCTCGACTCTTGCCAGAGACAAGCCAGGGAGATAGATGCCTGTTTGTGAGCCAGTGGGTAAGATGCCAGCACTGGGATCTGTAGCAGCTTTGTGAAAAAGCCAGCTCTTCATTTCCTTTGCATCTTTTCCAGGCACCCATAACAAGCTTTCATTTGGGGCCAGACACAATACTGTGTCCAATCCTTCCTTTTTCCTTTTCCTTTTCCTTTTCCTTTTCCTTTTCCTTTTCCTTTTCCTTTTCCTTTTCCTTTTCCTTTTCCTTTTCCTTTTCCTTTCTAATAACAAAAGAAAAAAATAATGCATTTATTTATCTATTTGTCTCACTGCTGAAACAACTTTGACAGCTCCATCACATTCATCTGCTATCCCTTGTCTCGTAAGCTCTTTGGACCACAAAGAGTTTCTCTCTGCAGTGTTCCTGATTGCCACAGTAATAAGAAACGAAAATACTAATTATAATCTGCTGGGGTTTCTTCACAATAGTAAATAGACGCTGAATGTTTCCTCAAGTGAACAAAACTGCCATGTCTAGCTTTTCAAATTCTTCGATTTGAACTAATCACTCATAGAGTCATTTTATCTGTATATCCGTGATTTAGACTTGCATCCCTGTGGAGGACATCTTGCAAGCACAGACTGAAGTTTATTTGGTAAAACAGAAGCGTGTATACTCCTAGTGCTGATCTGGCCCTTCAAGGAGCAAGTGATGGCTGCCCAGTCACAGCTGGGTGACTCTGTACTGATTAAATTGAGGGATATTAATGCTAACTGTTCTTCTAATCTGCTGTCATTCATACTGAGTCTGAGCAATGGTCTGAACTATGTGACTGCACTCCCCGGAGCAGACAGCCCCCTGCTAAAAGGATTGGGACTAGAGGGCCAAAGAAGGATTTCTTCAGCCCTACCTGCCTGACCTAGCCAGTGCAAAATCGTGCATGAGAAAAACCTCAGCACATTGATTATACAGACATTGAAGTGTTTTCCAAACAAATCCATGCAACCATTGACTCTTCCCCAACACTAGTCCTGACATTGTGGTGGGTGTAAGTAGCACAATGTGTAAATACTAAAAAGTCGCCTCACAGCAGGCACAACTTTGTGAAACACAACTGGCCATCAGTAAGACAGACATGTAGAAGGTCAAAACGCCCAGAAGGTTTCTTACTATTTAAAATATTTCTGGAATAGAGGTCAGGCATACAGTCATTCTGAAAAGAAAATCATTCAGATCCCAGGGTGTGAGCACACTTCTGTATAATGCTGGCACAAACAAATACCAGCGTGTCTCTATGAATCCCAGAAAATCTCTAACACCTAGAAATGGCAAATGTACCATGACCAACTTCATTCTGCAGCATTTGCAATACCTGATGCCTCTGTCACCACCACCCAATATTTTCTTATCAAGGCTGTTTCTGAAACCTGCAGAAGCTGTGTTTACCTGCTCACTCAGGAGATCTGGCTGCATGGTATGAGGCAATGCTTGCTCTACAAAATGCTGCATTAGGTTCCAGTCTTCTCCCTGGTGAAGTTCAGACTTGGTTTTGACCTGCTGTGCCAGATGGGATGCCGGCTCTTGTTTGTGGCCAGAGGAGCTGAAAACAGACAACTTCTCTTAACTGGGCTCTTGCAAGAACAAGCATTAGAAAAGGAACAAAAGAACCTTTTCTTCTTACAGAGATGCTGGAGGCCCACTTGAATTAAAGGGCTTACCTTTGGAGATGCGACTATCCAGACAGGGTGCTCCATCCCCTCTATGCATGCACAGTCTTGTTCTTCACACGATCAAAGGTAAAGACCAGATGACCCACTTGGCTGATCTTTGTCCAGGTGAGACCAGAGCAGCCTATGGTCCTTCAGCCTACATGGGGTAAAATTTTACTCATTGACACTCAGTAGAAAAACTGAAGCTTGTTTCAATGAGATTGGTACTCTTTCACTGTGTTTTCCTAGAATCACAACCAAGTAATTGTACATGGAGCTCTATGAATATACAGCAATGCCTACATATATAAAGTACTGAAAAACTGAAGAGCTTCTGTCGCAGAAAATTTTGTGCAAATCTTCCCTGTTCTATTATTTCCAGTAACTGTCATCTGATCAAAAGTACAGCTTTACAGACTAAAACGTATAGAATTGAAGGAAGCCAGCATATGCTATTTTAGGGAGTGTATTATCTAAAGTAGGCCTTCCATCTGTTTCAGACCTAATTATTACATCATCTTTATGTAGCCCGATTTACAATGAGTGAATTAAATGCCTATGTGAGTGCTTCATACAATGTGAAACACAGATGTGACATTTTTAGAGCTAGAACAGGGCAAAATGTTCTAGACATACTGAATTTCATTTTTCTATTGTGTTTACAAAAATATTCCTTTGTAGCAAATATTTTTCCCCCTCCATTAGTAATACACAATTGTATTTTGAAGAACCATACAGCATCCATTTGGATTGCAGTAAAATACTGAATATTTTTATCTGTCAAAGAAAAGACTGTGAGTTTTGTGATCAAAACAGCAGTCTCTATTAAAAGCATTCAGCTGGTTCTTCCTAACCTAACTGTTGCCAAACAAAGGCAGATTAAGATTAATTGCAGTAATTAAACAAAGGGACAGGCTACAGCATTAGTAGCAGCAATGTATCACATTCATTGTTCCCAGATACTTTATTTAACAGGAAAACAGAAAATCACATGAGGTCCAGTCTATGTTATGCACATTTTCTATAAGGATTAACTCCTTAGCTGATACTCAGGTACAAGGTATGTGCACGTATAGTTTGCCATAATATATCTTTCTTTAAAAATCCCCTTTTCTGGTAAAAGCAAGACAGATTTAGAACATATTTCTTGATTAGATTATAACCCTCTAAAATAATTTAATGGGAGCAATTTTTTTAACTACCCATTTTTGTCTTGGGTTTTAAAATTCATCTGACAAGTTGTAGTGAAAGGAGAGGTAGAATATAGATTTGGGTCTAGCAAAAGCTCCTGTTTCAAACAGAATAAGGAACAATCACAATTTTCTTCTCACTTTTCCCCTATTCATTTTTTTTCACTTGCTTTTGCTTTGGGGTTGGGTTTTGGTTTTGCTTCTTGCTTGTGTGTTTGATTTAAAAGAGCACGCACTCTGCCTGAAGCCAGTTTTGGTCGCGTTATGGGTTCAGGTTACAATGTCACCAGGCTCACAGCAGGACACTGCAAATTAACTGCATTGCATATGAAAGACTTGACTGTATACACATTCTGAAAGCCAAGATATTTGCTGTTGTTTCCTCAAGATGGAAAATAAAAGGCAGCTCGAATTAAAAATCGTGCTCATATTTAGGACGGTCCAAGGCACATAAATTGTCTTTGGCTAATAATGTATGGGCTCAGCATAAGTCCTATGCGCCTCCAAACCTCCTGCTCTCCTGGGACACTTCTTCCCACCCCTCTTTTACCCACACAAGAGCAGTCTCTGCTTAGCAAGCCATGACCAGAGGTTATTTCAAATGGAAAAAAACCAACAACAAACTCAACCCACATAATTCATCTTATGCCCACTGCAGTGTGGCATAGACACACCCTGTTTTGCTAGCAATTTTTCATTAGAAGAGAAATAAACAGGTTAAGAAATCAATAAGCAGTTTTGCAGGCAGAAGGGTAGCAGAAAATAAACAGAGCCGTATTCTAGGAAGTAAACGTATTTTCCTCAGTTAAGCTTTCAACTGGAGAGTGAATCTGACGCTGGGAAGCAAACATTAAATGTATATGGGGAGGGGGAATATGTGCCTTGCAAATAATTTCCCATGAATAGCTGCCTGCTCTGACATCTTTTGATTGAGCTATTTCTAGAGCTAACCCTCTGCTTGTAAATGCTGATGCTAATCTTGTTTCAGAAATGTTTCATCTTGGCAAGGCATTAATAAACACTGTACCAGAAAATGCCTGGAGTACAGCCATGCACAAGGCCTTGCTGTATTAGATCAATCAACACTGGAGGTAGGTGAAGACCAGGAAAGGGATGTTCAGATGCCTTGGTGGCTCTTCAGACACATTTTGAGTCAGTCAAGCCCTCGTTTGGCTTTCCATAAACTTTAGCACAAGAAAAATTTAGCTTGCGTTAATGTTCCCTGAAAACAAATGCTAGTTTGCAGGCTGAAGTTTGTTTGACCAAAAAAAAGAAAATCTGATTTGGTGGAGAGAACAGGCCCCCTGTAATGGCAGAGTCATGGGGTAGGACAGCACAAGCAAAGCAAGGGGTCACACTTTTGGGCTACAAATCACAGGAATACCCATTATAAACTATTCACTACTCACTTACAGAAAGGCAGTCAGCTGTATAGGCTAAAAGTGGTTTGTAATTACAGACTTTAAGTCTCCTTTAAGGAGTGTGATTATCAGGAACCAAGGCCTTTAAGATGTCTCATTTTTCAGTTGCTTTTGAAAGCCATAACCTATATGTCACAGCCTGTTAAATAATGAGCAAATTCCAGGGAGTCATCACTTACTGCAATGAATTGTTATTATTAGTTGTGTTGGTGTTGTTAAGATTGGTGGCCTGGGCTAAACAACCGGAGATAGGTTCCCCATTGTAGGAAACTTTGTACAAAAGCAAAATTTGTTGTACAAAAAAGACAAATTCAACTCTAAGTAGCTTCTGATCTCAATAATGCATCAACAGGAGAGAGAGAGAAATGTTACTTTTCCTTATTCAGTGCATAGTCATCATGAACTTTTACCACTTATCTGAGGCTAAAGGCTTTCTCGCCCTTTATGCCAAATGAAGAGTATTAATAGCAACAAGTGTCGCTGGAGGGAAGTGGTGAGCGGGTCTTCAGTATAGCCTGTTGTTGATAAGAGTCTGATCCCCTGTCCAGCTGAAGAGCAAGACTACAGCTGCCAAACAAAGCGCTTTTGTTTGATCTCATTGCTGCAGCCATGTAGGGAAAAGTGCCAAGTATGATTTTGAAGTAGCCTTTTAATAGGAGGTAGCTAAAATGAGAAGTTGCTCTGAGTGAAAACACAACACACACCGGGCGAGATAGTTTTGCCTGATGTGGAAAGGCTTACTCTTTATACAAGATCATGCACATAGCATTACATAATTGAATAAAACCCTGGATGCTTTTTTGGCTCAGGAGTCATCTGAATTGTAGCCTAATCATTTGTACGTGACATCCCCTTTTAACAAAACAAAACAAAACAAGTTTTGAATTGTACAAAGATATTAAAAATTCCAAGCAGAATCTGGAAGGAACCATGTTTATCTTACTTTTCCTTAGCTTTTCCTTAGACTCCTACAACCAGCAAGATGTTTATAACCATATATTTAGAGGTAAATTATTAACAATGCAGACAGTAATATCATTATTCTGGTTCGTTCCAGTAAAAAGAGAAATGTACTTTAGGACAAAAGTCAACAACTCATTACACAAGTCACCATCTAGTGGTATGTAAGAACATGTACTGCTGCTCTTTCAGTTTAGAAGTTAAATAAACCTGTGATTTTAGGGACTTAAAATAACATCTTCAGTGTTGCTCAGAATGAACTTGTGAATATATATATATGGTACACATGTTAATATATATAAAATACATATATCTTCTGTATTTTATATGCATGTATTGATATTTTAGTATAGAGAGATAATTTAAACAAATTTGGTGTTACCCTATACAAAGTTATTTCAAATACAGTTTTACTTCATGTATTTAAAATGATGGAGCTCAACACTTTGTAGGCTACCTGTTTTTTGGCCTTTTTCTCCTCTCTATGCATACATATGTGTTGCCTCTCTTTATGTGCATCTATAGCTATATATGTCTGTACCTGGTGCTCCACAGCATACCATTGAAGGTGTCTGTATTTCTAACTAGCCAGCTGAGTTGCAGAAAGAAACTTGTGGTTAACTAGCACTACTCTGTAACTGCTGGAACAAGTGACATCTCCCCCACTGCAGCTATCTGTTCAGAGGGAAAGCTATTAGGACTGACAGAGAAGCTCATTCTTGCTCATTATATTCCAAGCCCTTACAGATGAGGCAATTTTTCACTCTTCTCAGTTGTGATAAAAACTGAGTACAAATACAGCATTATACTCTATTCAGCCTATATCTAAAAATGTTCTGCATTTATTTATCCCTGAAGAAAAGCTGTACGCAAGCCAGCGCTTTCCCCCCTCCAGTCTACCTTTCCTATTTGCATTTATATTTAGCATCTTCACTCGGGGCCAAATCTTTGAGACCTTATTTGACTTTTCCCCAATCTTTCTTCCTGCATTAGTCACCATACGCGATTTGTCTGACAAAGAACTAAATTAAAACTTCACAGAGAGGATGTGCACTAGAACTTCCTGATTGAAAAAAAACCAAACACATGGCAAACAAGATATGACATAAGATTACAAAGGTGCACTGCTGGCAAGCTGTGACATTTCTGCTTCTGGGCTTCCAAAACACCAGAGGATACAAGGGGTGGAGCTGGAGGCAGAGAAACAAGATAGGCATGGTGAGAGTAAGGCCGGTCTGCAAATAAACAGCTATGGTAAGTACTTGGCCATGTGCAGCATTTGTTGCTGGGACTCCCACGGAAAGAGCAGTATCATCTGTCACAGAGGTTAATACAAGGTGCTAACAAAGGCTGGCTTACCCTTTTCATCACAAGGTCAGTAACAGCAAGAGCTTGACCTCTTCACACTACTCTAAGTACCATCTAGTTTTGGGAGACATTTATTATGGAGACCTCTAAAGTTAAGGCATTGTGGTGGAAGATCTTTCCATGGGTCAGCACCGCAGTGATTGAGCCAGACTTCATAAAAGCCAAGAGCACAAAGGAAAGCAATGAAACTATCTAATAAGATGTCTGGTAAGCTTTGGGGATGAATCTTTAGAAAACTTAGTCTGCAAAGCAGAGACTTTTAAACACTGTCACCAGCTTTCAGTTCCTGCCTCCTGAACCTGGAAGAAGGGGAAGACAGAGTACTCTCTATGTGGACTCACATATTGGATTTGGTTCCCCCAGTGGCAAAATACACATCAGCTTAGGCAAAGGACCTGCCCATACTGTTTATACTGATTTGAATGCAAATAAAATATTTTACCTTAAATTTCTCCATTTAGCTACTGCATTTTAGTTCACATTTATTTCAGCTTAAGAGCAGGCATACAGGTGATTACTACAGTTTAGCTCAAAAGAGTCAACTTAGATCTTACTTGTCTGCTGGAATCTTTAAAGTCTGCCTGTGTGGCCCTCTGTGGAGTCTGGGAAGGGGAAGAAAACTGAAAGAATAGTGTCTCAGACTCCCTAATATCCCTGCCTCAGATACCCTGAGAGCCCCGACACCAATGGGAGGAACGCAGATTCATACTTCCCTAGATTATGTATGACCCTTAAAAATTCAATTCAGTTCTCTCCTGAATTAATTTCCTGGCTTCCTCTATTATTTTCTTTTTTAAAGGCATGCAACCTTACAAGTGGCCAAAAGGCACCTCTTGCTTGACCTCTCTTTTCTACCCATGCTCTCAAAAAATTGCTTTTTGCAGATGGGGTCTAAAAGGCAACTTAAAGTTGGGGTTCTGTAGCACAAGCACAGAAGAAATAGAAACGCTTTAGAAGAAAAAGAAAAGCACCACAAAAGACTCGAACGGAAAGGATTTAAAAAATGCTGAGGCTCCACCGTGGTTACTGGAAGAACACTGGAGAGATGAAAAGCAAGAATAAGCAGTCAGATCTGCAGGTGGTGCAAATAGCATTGCTGGAGTAAAGTCAGGGGCACTACGCTGATTTGTGCCAACAGGGACTGAAGACTGTTACTAGGGAGGAACGTGCAACAGCCCTGTGATGCACAGATTTTACTTTCTGTGGAGAATATTGTTTCAGTCCCTCCCACGGTTTGTCAGTGACTGCTCCCTGGTGAGAACATGAAGAAGTTGTCAGGTCTATTAACCTTAACAAATGTAAATATGAACCCAAAATGTGGAAAAATGCTCAGATCTGAAATGAATTTCATTCTAACAGACTGCTGAGTTAAACAGTCACTTACGCAGCCAACACAGCAACAGCAGCCACTGAGAAAGAAAATTGTTCACCTCATTCTTTTCGGGTTGTCCTTCCTGCCTGTTTCTTGGTTGGGTGGCACCTCATGTAAACAGCTGCATTAAAGGAGGCTGGAGTCACTTGTGTGATTTATCCCAACTAATCTACCTTGTGAATGCAGGCCTTTCTTCTCCAGTCAAGACTCTTGTTCACAATTTTTCAATACATCTGCAAACAGATCTTACCCACCAACTTGCTCATGAAGCTGCCGCTAGGAACAAGCTCAGTTCTTGTAGGATCTGACCGGAGCCAGGAGCTGTATTCCCTTATTTCTGTTCCATGAAGGAATGGCATGCCCCATGTACCTTGTCCCACAGGGAAAGAGAAGTCCTTTTGTCTGTTACAGGTTATTCATGAACATGGGGAACTGTATGGTATTAGATTAAGACCAATACTGAGAGATAGTCTGGAGTGTGACTTAGTTTGGGATGCAGTCTGTAATGTTTACATTTCCCGTGAGCACTCATGCAATAAGAACATGTAAACAGAAAAAAAGGCTTAGCCCACATTTCCATGGCTGGACTCATAGAGGGAGGCCTGAGGGATCCTGCTGCATTGGGGTTGGGATGGCAGCAGCTGTGTGAAGTGGCATATTTTCCCTTGTGAAAAAGCTTTTCCAAAATTGCTCCCTGCAAGGACCATTACCCTGGAAGGGTTGGGATGGGGCTAGAGGGAGGATTGGACTTCTTCACTTGGCAGATCCTTTGCATGTCCTGCCAACACACACAAACATGCCTGCAAAAAAACACTGGAGAAGGTCCCACTAAGATTCAGTCTGCGCAGTACTTGCAAAGCAAACCTGCAGCCCTTCTGCAGCTTAAGGAAGAGAGAAGCCACTGTTTGGCTGATGCTCTCAGGTTCAGATTCACACAGAGACTGAAAGCTGCACACTGCAATGTTTAAGAAGTCAGAGGCTGAGCTCTGCTTGCTGTTCCCAAGACCGAGTTATGTGCTGAATGGGAGTACTGTCAGGCTCAGGCCCATGAGCGGCAGAAGGTGAAGGCGTTACAGCCCAGCACTATCCACCTTCCATCTCCACCTGCCCCTCCTCCTCAGCAGCACCGCATGCACTCCTGCAGCTCAGCAGCTTCTGTGCCAACCCGGTGTCTGGGGTTGAACTGCTGGGGAAAGGGGGACTGAGTTAAACGGAAGGAGTGGGCACTTGTGCTGCTGCCATGTACCCACCTATCAGCTCTGTTAGAGCGGCAACACCCTCCAGCCAGGGGTATGTAGAGTGCAAACAGCCCACAAAAGTTTGTGTGTCAAACCCTCTAAGTGCTGGGGCTGTAGCTGAGAACTGGGAGTCCAAACCTGGAGACAAGAGACACTGAAAGGAGAGAAGGGAAGAGAGAGACTCAAATTTTATCCTTCCGTTGTCCTGATCATCAGTTACCGGTGAAGGTGGGTTTCAGCCTCAAAGATCTCATTGAGGGCTCAGGCATCAGTACCATGCGTTCAGGCACTGGCAGGTACACTGCTATCTCATACTTCGGCAGCAAGAAAGGACAGAGGATTCCCTTTGCTTAACAACCAAGAGTACTTGGGTACTTGTCCAGACACCAGGTTTTGAACTTCTGAGTAAGAAAAAAAAAAAAGAAAGAAACTTCAGAAACAAAGAAACAATAAGAGAGTTGCCTTTATATGCAAGAATATTTATGAATCATTTCTCTGCTGCAGTGACACAAATCTGTATAATGGGACAAAGGAAAAAAACAGGACTAGATATGATAGAAAAATGTTAAAAGATACATGGGCATTAGGTTCCCCTAGCTTCATTTGCATTTGGATACAAAAACCTGTTTGTTTTTACTATTCTTCCATTAAAAAGAAGCCATTTAAACTTCTGTAGACGTTTGCTTTAATTTTTGAGCTTTCTTCTGCTATTTGGTTTCCAAGTCAGAGGTAAAATGGATAGCCCTTCATTTTATTTAACACGAAATGAATTACAAGAAAGTGGGACCTCTAGGAATAAAAACTCTTCAGTCTGTATGTTCATGTAAGTGTAAAATGTACTGCAAGGCAGAGTGCTTCTCCAATTTCGCTGCAGATTTGTAATAATAAAAAAATGGACTCTGAGGAGAAGTGAGCCATGAGCTGTGTGATTTGAACAGTTACATTAACACACAGTAAAAAGGTGCAAGGGTTCAAGACAGTACTCTCTTAATAGAAAAAAATGCAGAACTCAGAAATGCATTAAAAGGCATTTGAAAAGTAAATTATAAGATTGGATGACATACTTGATAAATGCAAATCTAGACTGATTTCCATCTAAAAATAAATAAAAGCTCCTGGTCACAACTAGAGCAGGGGAAGGGAGGCAGGAACAAACGAGCAGACGAAGGAAGGAGGGGTCATATACATTTCAATGTACAGTTATTGGTGCTTGGTTAAAATACAGTGTGGGAATGAACGGGAACTGATACCAAGATGAAAATTTACAATACAGAGATACACAGAACACTCTGTCGGTGTTTGGTAGGAGAGAGAACTAATGCCTGAGTCATTCAGAAAGCGTTAACAGTCTGTTTATAATACCCACATCTGTCACACCACACTCCCTTGTAATCACACTCCCCTTGATGGGAAAGGAGATTACGTGCATCCTCAGGGAAGGATGTACTCGTACGAATCTGCAGGCAACATTCAAAGAACGATCCACTCAGAGCTTACCTAATTCAAGAAGCAATAGAGCATACAGTGCCAGTGAGCCACATCCCATATATAATACAGCTGAAACAAAAAACAAGGGACATACTCATCACTGAACAGACCTTTGATAACAATGTAAAGGAAAAGAGCTGGAATTTGGGGGAAAATACCAAACTAATATCTAAACAACTCCTTCTGGGCTGCAGATAACCAAGGCTGTGTCTTAAGGATCTTGATTTTTGGCTTTTGGGGGGTGGGATGGTAAGAAACAGTGTTTCACTTGGTTTGCACTTGAATCTGTAATTTAGTCTAGGTTTGCTCAAAACTTGGCCATATTTTGAACTAAACCCAAATTGGCAGTACAAGGCTTTGAACACTCTGCCCAGGCAGAGGTTCCCAACTCAAATCTTACAGAATGAGGCAGATTTCGCTTTTAAAAAGAACATTTCACATAATTTTCATCTTATTTTCCCTTTGTACGACAATCTGTTTGCACAGATAGCTCAAAGGGGATAATTAGGGACAGAGCAGAATAAAACACCTTAAAAAAAAGCCTTGCTTGTTTAATATCTAGCAGAAAAAAAAACCAACAGTATGTCTCTACCTCCCATTTGAAAAGAACCTATCAGAAAATGTCTATCCACTGTGGAGCAAGAAGTCATTTTTAACACTCAAACACACTGAATCTTAAGACTGAGACATATTTGTGAATATTTCCTGCTGTTGACTCTACTTTGAGGCAAACTGCACCAAAAACGAGCTATAGTACTTTCAATTTAAAGTCAGTGCTAAATGATTATATTCTAGGCTGTCCATGTAGCTCAGCCTTGGAAAAAAAGATAGGTAGAATCAATAGGAGTCTATGCTAATGACGAATCCATAACAGCTCAGAGTAGCTTGTGTTCTTCTACTGATAGTATCAGTGTAATGGTAGTGCCAAGGAAATGACAAAGACTTGAACTTTTGCACGATAATGATCACACTGACTCCTGTTTAGCAATAAGCGGATTAAGGCCACATGATTTTAGCAGTATCAAGCAAAATCGCTCATTACAAAGGTTCTATACCCCGAATAAAACAGTAAAAATGGAAACCAATATTATTGCTGGATTAAAACCTTTGCATAGATTTTGGGGATTTGTGAATCAGTCATTTGAGTCTGGCTACCCCCTACTATTTTTCCTGTAGCAACATTTCCATAAAGCAGCTTAAAGGTGCAGCCACATGACGTTCACATTTTCCCATTTTGAGGAGACAACCAGCCACTGCCACCCCTGCTGCCCGTCTGGGAGGGTATAGAAAACACCATATGCCAGAAACTCTGCCAACATAGCTTCCCACGCCACACAGGGGAGCTGTGTCCGTGCTTTCCAACAAGGCTGGAAAGCGGTATTTATCCCTCCATGAAGGTGGTGTTACCAAGTCTCCAGGGTGTGGTTAGTTCATTAGTTGAGCCCTGGAGATACAACATGTTTTGTTCCCTATGGTAAAGCACCAAGCTGTTTCCTACACATCAGCTACACATGTGGCATGCTTGTCAGAGCCTTATGCCTTGAAAAATTAGGTAATTGGCCAGGAAAATGGGTATATGCAGATAGGCAGCTGCCACATGTGCCTGCACAAATGCCAGCACAACATTTTACAGCCTTGTTTTTAATTTTCATCTCCAATCCCTAGCATCCCATACGGAAGGGTTTCCTTGTAATTAGATAGCGCTCCAGCTGTTTTCATGCTGCAGCTTTGTGCATTTACTCCGGTTTATGCATATTGCATCTGAATTAATGTAAACTTAAGCTAATAGGGGATCTCATGTATAAGAAAATCATAGAGAAGCTCATACATCCTCCTTGCACCCTGGGACTATAGTCTGTGGTTCCAGGAGGTGTTTATTTACATTCCACAGCCTATTTGTTTTACACATATCTGCTTGGGAGCTTTACTTCTCTCAGGTGTCAGCATTTACTGTGGGCCTTACTGATCCTCTTCCCTCTCTGAGCTTGCAAAAGAAAGCTGTGGCATCTTTTATACTTCGTGTCTTGCCTGTGAGATCTGTGACATATTTAGAGAGTTTGAGTCCAGAGGGGATCTACTACAGCTCACCAGCTATTGCTCTTCAAACTGTCCTTTGAGTAACTTGTAGTTGGCAAAAAAAGACACATCTTCAGAGAACGTCTGCTCTGGAAGACATTGAAAGATGGAGAATCCATCACTTCGCCTGATAGTTTGCTTCAATCACTCCTACCAGAACAGCATGTGACTTGTTTTTAGTTTGAATTTGCTGTTCTTTAGCTTCACGTCCATGGTTCTTTCTGTGCCTTTCCTTCCTAGATTAAATAGGTGGTTCACTCCCAGTATTTTCTCCCTGGGATGTGAGTATACTGTAACCAAGGAGTTTCTTTTCTTATGGATTCATTCTGTAGTGCACCAAATGCACGTTCAGCCTTTATACAGTACTATATGGGACACTGCTCCTTAGAGAGAAACAAGTTAGATCATTTCTAGCCTCTTTTATTTATACAATTAAACATGTTTATCACCAAAAAAAAATAGGTAGATTGCTCCCTGGTTAACTGTCCTTCTGACTGCTTATTAGAGTTTCCCTGAGCTGTCACAGTGTGCTGCTACCTGGAACAATATGGCAGTACTGCATCTCTCTACAAGTACTAATTAAAAGAGACTAATGTTGCATAATGTAAAAGTATTCATAATTCCAGCCACTGTCAAAGAGAAGTCTGGACTGCTGTTAACCACCCTAGTGCACAGACCTTCGTTCAGAAAAGTTTAAATAGATGGTTAGATCCTGCAGGGTGTTTTCAGTGCTCACACTGAGTGACATGCTCACTGTGATGGCGTAGTTTAAAAATCATGTTGTCTAAGGTATGGTTCTTCACTTTGAGCATATAAGGATTTCAGAACTAGCAAATGGGTGGAAATGTACTTTCCCTGAAACCATCTACATGACCCTATTAGATTTCCCTCTAAAAGCCATCAGACAGATAGAGCTTCAAAGCAATTCTCATTTACCTGTCAAAGCCCTAGGGTGTTGCACTCTTGCATAGCCAGGGCAAAGTTTAGGTTGCTGGGAATGCCGACTGTTTTCTCTGTCACTAGAGCTCCTGGGACATTGGTCTACGTCAGCTGAAATTTCTCTCTTGAATCAGCCCTCAGCCTTGCCAAGTGCCTGCAGGCAGGTCTAGCTCTGGAGGGCAAGGTTGACCTTTCCCTGGAAATCATGTTTGCAGATTGTTTTTTAACCAGCTTCATTTCATTGATCCCTCTTACAGGGCAGGTCACTGCCCACAGTTACATCAAGAACATGGAGAGGGCAGAAAACTGAAAGTGAGAACGTGGGAGCCGGCGGGAGTGTCTTTAAAAAAATATTTAAAAGTTATGTCAACAGTAAGTGCTTAGGTTTATCAGCTGTGCCGTAAGTCACTTTTAAAATCAGAAGAGCTTAATTGCAAAAACACTACAAGTTTATTCTAGCCAGAAAAAAGGTTTCATTCCTGATTATAATGTTGAAAGCAAGAGTCTATAAACAAAGACAACACAAGGTCATCCTGCGTAGCACTTAACATTTGATACCTTTCTTAACTGCTGCTTTGGCTCTTCGAAGAATATTACACTGTCATCCTGAGTGCTAGATCTTAGATTTAAGTGCTAGATTAGAGACTTATGAAGTTAATCCTAGATCCAAGGACAACTCCCTGAAAAATAAAGAACAATAAGGAACGTTTATGACAACACTGTTTTTCATAGCATGTCATGTAGTTTTCTTCAAATGTACATTTGATGCCCTCATCTAAACAATTCTGTTGTCATAAAATTCAATTTGTTTAAAATGGTATTTGTAATTTTTAATCCTTCTCTTTTCCAATCAATCCATTAAAATACTTAAGTGTGCAACTGAAACTAACTTTTATTTAAGTGTTGCCTTAAGAGAATCAATATACAGCACTTTGTTTTTGTTTTAAAACACCCACGTTTGTTAACAAAATAATATATCGTTTCTGGTGCTGAATTTGAGGTTGGATTGCAAAAAATAAACTTCACAGATATGAAAGAACTGTGACAGGAAGGCAGAATGTTAGTCTGCTCCAGAATACGGGTTGCATACAGGCCACTGAAACAATCACGCGTTGTTTCCTACACAAGCAATTTGCATGCCAATTTTTGTTAAGCTTCAGTCCTTCAGAAATGCTTGGTATTTCCTGAACGTTATTTTTAGAAAAAAAGTTTATGTGTTTCATCAACTAAAGCATTACATGCTTTCATTATTCTAATTTTAAGACATCATGAAATTTATCATTGTGAGAGTAGAGAATGAAGTATCAGTTATTCAAAATGTCTTTTCATCATACTTAGCCAAATAAGTAATTGTAGCCTAAAATACAAAAATAGCTTCTAATATAAGATCAACATTTTCAGACTCCTTCATTTGCAGGGTTTTGGAGATAATCACCTTGCAGAAAAATTCCTCAATATTTCTATGCACTGAAGGATGACAAAATGAAAACTGCCTTGTAATTCAAAAAAGCATTTGGCAAAAGTGAAAAAAGAATTTACATTTTCATTGTACACATTCAAGGTCATATCATGAGCCATATACAGCTTCCCGTTTTGTATTATGCAGTATGTGGACTAGGAGATTACTTGGAATAATATTAATTTTCATACTATATTAATGCTTTATCTCCATAAATTAGTATTTGCATGGTCTGTTGCAAATATTAATTTTTGTCAAAATTTGCACTACTTTACAGATAAACTTTTTCTGTATCTTCCAATATTCCTGATGGAATTTCAAGTTGCCTGAAAAGTAAGCAAGCAGACAAAAAACTAATGGACTACCCACCTACCCATACAGTTAGGAACAACTATTGGAACATTTAAATATCTCTGTGTATTGGAGTATCAGTGGTCTTTCTAATAAAAAAAAAAAAGAGAGAGAAAATAAAAGAAAAAAGGTTTAAAAGGTTTTGCGCTTACCAATAACAACCAAGTGGACCTTGAAAAACATTATTCACATTGGTATCTCAATGAAGTGACCTGGCATTCTGCACTTCATTGGTTCTGAAGCAATCACTTCATCCCTTTCTGCACACTCATATATTTTTGCAGCAAAATAGTTGTTCTTTTAAACTATGCTACACATATATTTATTATGGACTCCACTTTCGTGCTGTATTACCTCTATCTATGTCTATCATAAGCAACTGAGGTTCTTTGCATAAACTGCAATAAGCCCTGTAACAATTACTGCTATCTTTACTGATCCTGCAAAATTATTTTTCCATTTGTTCAAGAAATTGCAAAGCTCTTTCTACTTAGGGAGTGTATTGTTATTTAGTAAAGAAATTACTATTGCCATCACTGACAAAATTACGATTCCTATAAGGATGTACCTCAGCCAATGAAAAATGTTATGGTAGTTCAACTCAGATTTAATCTGCCAACTCTGTACTGAACCAGACATTAAATACTGTATTCTACATAAACATTATTTAGTTGTAATAAATATATGTGATAAAATGCCATTTATTTACTGAGAGCTTGAATACATAGGCTAATCCTAGCAGTTATTCTTCAAGGCAGACTTCAACTATACTGAAAATACATCTCACGCTTTCTTTTTTTGCATTTCAGTGAGGGTTGGAATTCTCTTCATATAAAATGTATAAAGAAATAGAGGATTCTGCAGTTTGAAAAGGCCCACACAGATGTAAAAATGATATTTTGATGGAGATCACACATCAGAACTATCTGGGGAGAAATGAAGTTTCATCAAAGGCGAGTTTGACTCAGTAATTCAGAAGTCTCCTCATGTCGGAGTCCTCTGCTGTGCCTGGAGGAAGGTTTGCAGTGAGCCCTGCTACAATACCTGCCTAGAAACTTCCACAGTCTCTCTGAAGAATCTGTGTTCCATAGTTCTGTTATGCACACAGTAGGTACTAAAATTTAGCAACAAAATACACTAATGTCTATTTGTGTCAACTATTTCATTTTTATGTAGCTATTAATGGCATTTCCCAAAAGACAGTTGTTTTTTTTCATCTTACGAACTGATCCTTATCAGGGTTACAAGTAGAAGAAACAGAGAAAGTTATCATGCTGTGCCATAGCTGTGATTTTACTTCAAGGCAGTCTTGGGAGACCAAAATAAAACAAAACACAAAAAAAAAAAAAAAAAAGAAAAAGAAAAAGAAAGAAGAAGAAAGAGAAAAAGAAAAAGAAAAAAAAAAAGAAAGAGAAAAAGAAAAAAAAGAAAAAGAAAGAGAAAAAGAAAAAAAGGAAAAAGAAAAAGAAAAAGAAAAGTATTTTATAAGCTTTGTGGATAGTTTTTGTTGAAAGAACAGACTTTTTTCAGGCTGAATTCTACAATGCAAACAAGGCTTTACTGACAAGTTAATTCCTTAGTGTAGTTCTGCAAAGGTTTGATAGACTGGCTTCGAGCCTTCAGCTTATACCTGTAACAGAAGAATGAAAAAGAAAATGGTCTTTTAATCTAAGGGAAGAGCCTTGGAAACACCACCTGGCACTACCTTTCTCTCTTTTGTTCAAGATTTCCCTTTCCATGTTTTTCTTGGCTTCTTACTCCAGTAACAAGGGAGCTTTGATAATAGAAAGCACTTTATCAAAAATGGCTCCAATAATTAACATGCTACCCCCACTCTCTTTCTGGAATTGCACTTTGAAGTATCAAATGCAAAATATCTCCTTCCCCTCTCTGGGAATGTCCTGAATTCATAGGGTAGGCATGTTCTTGAATTAGCACATTCTTTCTTCTTAAAACAGCCTTCCTGGTGGTCAGAACCATTCCAAGATAATTTCAAGGTACAACATTTCCACAATGTTTATTAAAGCGTGTATCATAAATTGTATTCACTGTATGCATACCTTACCAAATTCATAACACTTTGTTCTCCCCGAGCACTCTCTGGAGACAAGGTGCATTAGTAATGCAGATGACAGAGTGCTTTGTTAAAACTACCTTCCCTTTGTCTTTCACCTGTCCAAGAAGTTCATGGCATCCTCGTGACCAAAACTGACACTGTAAGATTCAGAACTGTTTTTTCTGCATAGGAGACATGAAATTCTGTGGGTCTTGGCTAAATAAGTCTCTTACTCTGTTTTCATTGCTTTTTTCTTTCTTTTGGGAGAAGAAATGGTTTTCTACTATACATAAGAAATTTATATTGGATATGTTTTCTTCTTAGAGCTGAGATTTTCTTCCCTCAAGGGGATTTCCTCTGAGTAATTGCCTAACTAGTGGTCACTGAGCTGTAATTACTCCAGATGAAACCAATTGTCATCATTCCTTGCAGTGCAAACTGCACACACACTCCAAAAAGCATTCCCATTAGTCAAATCTACAGCACAACCTGCACATTTTTTCTGCTGAAAACAGATATTGATTTGACACTGTGCTAAGATGATATGATGTATAACTGATTGTACAATTCGGTACAGTATTGGATTAGACTAATGCAGCCAAGTTTTCAATCTAATTACCCCTGCTCAGCTGATGGAGAGAGTTGTACCCTGTGCAATTGCCTTGGCAATTGCCAATATCACTTTATTATAATCTACTTAAACTGAAAGAATCCTAGTGAAACAGGAACAGGCTGAGTTTCTTCCAGAACTTTTCTAATGTTTCTTGTACTTTTAAAGAAACTTTAGGTGTTTCTGAATTGGTAAATAAACATCTGAATCCTACAAAACCTACTCATGCAAAAATCGCAGAAGAAAACAGTCAATGTTTCCATAATCTTTGGAAGAGTGTTTGTATCACACTGGCTGTCAAACATTGTCCCATGGATGCACTCTGGCATGGCTTGGTCTTGGCAATATATGATGATAAATACTTGAATCGTGCAGCTGGCCCTGGATCTAGACCCAAGACTTTCTCCAGTGTAAAATTAGCTAATGCATCTCTCTTTACTCCCTAAACAGCACCTGTTTGATAAGGCATATAGTCACAGGCAGTCATCTGAAGTTTGGCAGGAAAAAAAAGTTAAAATCCAGCTGGACAAAGAGAGGAACTAAAGCTCGCAAAATGAGCAGGAGACAGAAAGTACAGGTAGCCTTTGGTCATGAGTAGCTCCAGTTTTAAGAAGCAAAAAATTGCTAAAACCCCACAGAATAGGGGTTTTTTTTTATGTTTTCTATTATCTGCTAGTCTCATGGACATCTAAGTTCCATCACTTTGGTTTCCTAGTTCTTAGCAAAAGGACAATAATACATCCTGAAGCATGTCAGTAAGAACAGGCTCCCTTGAGAGTCTTTTGGGTCTGTGAATGATCAGGATATAAAAAGATTGCTCAGAACAAAGAGGAGATGGCCAAGAAGTTGAACAGCACCTTTGCATCAATACACAAAACAGAAAAAATGGGCACAATTCACCTGCTTAGACTCTTCTTTGTGGAAGAACTCATTACAGAATCTGTTTGAAACTGAAGTCACTGTAAATAGACGAGGTTATTTTTGTCCATGAGAAAATGGACAAAAGTAGCAAATTTTCAGGATTAAGATTGTGTTCACCCAATAGCTCTGGAAGACCTCCAGTGAAACAGTTTGATTACGAAAAGTGGTGCATTATGTGCTTAAAACTTTCCTGCACACCTGAGGACTTGAAGGTGTCAGATATGATACCAACTAAAAAAACAGTTGCAGGGAGAACCTTGGAAGTCCAAAGATGGAATCCTGGTGCCTGCTGTTGTGTTTTCATTTGGGCTAGAGTTCACTTTTTTATTAGCAGCTACTTTTGGATTTGAGATGAGAAATACTTTTGATAGCGCACTGGTGTTTTCAGTTGTTGCTAGGCAGTCAAGGCCTTTTCTGCTCCTCACATCGTCCCACCAGCGAGCAGGCTGGGAGAGCACAAGAAGGTGGGAGAGGACATAGATGGGAGAGCTGAGCCCAACTGACCACAGGGATATTGCATACCATGTGACGTCATGCTCAGTATATAAAGCTGAGGAAAGAAAAGGGAAGGAGGGGACATTTGGAGTGATGGCATTTGTCTTCCCAAGTAACCATTACACATGATGGAACCCGGCTTTCCTGGAGATGGCTGAACCCCGGCCTGCTGATGGGAAGCAGTAAATGAATTCCTTGTTTTGCCTTGCTTGCATGCATGGCTTTTGCTTTACTTATTAAACCGTCTTTATCTCAACGTACAAGTTTTCCTCACTTTTACTCTTCTGATTCTCTCCCTCATCCGAACTGGGGAAGAGTGAGCAAGTGGCTGCATGGTTCTAGCTGCCATTTGGGGTTAAACCACAACACCTGCCCATGGCATCAATAGCATATCAATATCACGAAGCACAGACAGTTGTGTGATCCATTAGGGAAGAGTCCATGTGTGGGTTTTTTTTAAAGAGGATGCCCTACCTTGCAGGCTTAGTGGAGTTCTTTGAGCTCAACAAGGAGATGAATAAAGGTGATCTGGCTGATCTGTACCTCTAAACATCCTTCAGCAAATTCCCTCACATTTAATTTCTTTAGCACTTCTAAAAAGCATAAAAAAATAGAGACTAGGAGTGAGGAACCAGTTGACATGATGGCGGGCAGGAATCAGTGAAGGACTGCAGTGATGTGTGCAGGAGCCTGTTCTGGTTAGCATATTCATAAATGAACTGACTGTGAAGAACTGCACAACTTACAAGACTGAGTGCCTGGGTAGATCACAGCAGCTGAGAGCTTTCAGTACAGATAAATGTAAAGTGATGAGCACTGGACAAAAGTAGTTCTAATGTCTCATTTTAAATGATGGGCTCTGAGCCCAGCACTAATACTCAGAAGTGAGATCGTTCCATGAATGCATCAGTGTATTGCTCAGTTGCAGTCAGGAAAAAAAAAGAAAAAGTAAAAAAAAAAGTTAGGCATTAGTAAGAAACATAGAGAGCATAATAGACAACATTATTGTACCACTGTAAGAATCCATGGTTTGCCTACACCTTGAAGAATATGCACTTTTAATCCCCCTGTGTCAGAAAAGTTATATTGGAATTAGAAAAACAAAAAACAAAAAACACAAGAAAAGCAAGAAGGATAATCTGAAATGGGAAATATATTCTATATAAGAAGCAATTGAGCAGGCTATGATTTCTGAGTTTGGAAAAATGATCACTTTGATGTGATAATGATCTTTAAAAATCATGATTGTCATGGGGATGGTAAACAGGAAGCAACTGCAAGCTGTGTTTTCCACTACAAGGACGGTGGAGTTTCAAATGAAGCTGGTGGGAGCCAGATTCAGAACAAACAACAAAGGAAATGGCTCTTTGTGCATCAGGTACCCAACAAGTTGAATTTTTGCCAAAGGATGCCATGGGATTATGTGGCATTTATACGGTCTCCTTTAGTTCAGCAAGCATCTAGTGAGTATGTGGTCTCGGGTCAGGACAGTCTTATGAATCCATATGTCCGGACCTGCTTTTTCATTATTATGGATTTGGTGGGTTGGTTAGGTCTTGGAAGAAGGAAACACAAAACAACAGGAAAATGACTAGCAAGAAAGAAATAAAGCTGCATATAAATCATGTACAGTACCTTTTTTTCCCTTTTCTCTTTAATGCTATGGGTGTTTTCTGAAAAGGCAGAAGTCCTATTGTCCCACCTGGCTCTCACAGGCACCAAGACAATCAGCAACAGAGGGCTGTGTATCAGGGCAGGAATCTGCTGGCTTGAAGCCAGTGAATCACTGATGTCATGTTCCAGGTGTTTTTAAGTGGCAGATTAAGAAGTTCAGGGCCCTGGAGAATTGATACAACTGAGCCCTGCTGTGCACTGGAACTCAGGGAAAATAACTTGCAATTAACCAGGACTGTTACAGGGCTTGTCAATATAATCTATTTTACTGCATATCAGAAATGCCCAAAACATCCTGGCCAGATTCTTAGTGGATGTAAATCCTAATCAATTTAAGTTAGAGTTTTAAAGCTTCAGAAACAGAAAAAACATTAAACCTATTACAAAGGGAAAAACAATCACAAAACCTAGCCAAAAGGGACAATTCCCCCTCTACCTCTCCTGACTACCACATATGACTGCTCCAGCTTCAGAGCCAGAAAACCCCCATCCAGTGAAGCAGTCACTGGCTAGGCAGTAATCTGCTCTACTGTCTTGCATCCGTCATTTTCACACACACAAAAAATATTTTATCTTCATGTCGTCACATCCAAGAATTGGGACCTCATCTAAAACCCCTTGAAGTCAGTGCAGACTATCATTAACTTCAGCTGGCACTGGAACAAACTCTGAAAATGTAAATCTACAGTCTGCTAGCAAACTAAATAAAGAGCTGGGTTCAGTTCAAGCTGGACATAGATAAGTTTAATAGTACTGACATCAGTGAAGTTATACAGGTCTGCAAGCACACAGGCCTTCATTCTGTTCCTTGCTGTTCAGTTGACTTCAGTAATTCACTGCATGAGGTAAGACATCAAAATGGCACTTGATAATGATTTTCAGTATCAGTGGCGGCATGAAGCAGAAGATTAAATAGAAATAAAAGTTTCAAAGGGCTAATAATAATATTTTACAAACAGGAAATACTGCTTTGCACTGTTTATGCCATGTGCAGGGTTTCAAAAAGTCAATCACTCTTTGAAGACAGCATGAAATCAAACCATATCTGAAAAATGGTGCATTTACTAGGATTTCAAGAAAAATTGTTCTCGCTATTATCTCTGGAATGAAATAGACCGTACAAGAATGACATAAAAATATTCTTGCCTCCAGAGTTGCATTGGCATAATCTGTCTGGAACACCTACAGAATATGATACTGTATTGCAGAAATGTGGAATCAGTCTTTTTTAGCAGGCAATATTTGGAACATCTTGAAATATGTCATTGTCATATATGTGTCTGTGTGTATGATAGAAAATAAATTCTGCCACTGGTCTCTTGAGATATATCATCTTGCACATAGAAACACTAATTGCAGTCTTCATCATAGCATAGAGACATAGCCTTCTGTTATATCTGGACTACAGAGAAGACAAGGAAAAGTAAAACACAAAGAAAAAAAATATTATTGTAAGTATTTCTGTCATCTGAATAATTGCTGTGAAGAGAACAAACCAGGACCTGCTGACAAGTTTCTATTCAAATCTTTTCCATTTCTATAGAACAAGTGCCAGAAATGCACATAATTTACCAATGCATTATGCCAAGTCACTTCCCTTCTGGCTAAATATTCCTCTTTGCTAGACCCAATTGCAAGGGTGAGATGATGTTGCTGACACAAGTGCTGTGAGGTAAAGAATCCTCCTTTAGATGGGGCATGGAGCTGAGGTCGGCTAGATGAAGGGAGAGGAGAGCTGTAAGAATAGGACAAGAACTGGGATGAGGAGCCAGGCGAGAGAAGGAGCAAAGGCAGGTTAGGGTGAGGGCATGGAGAGTGGGATGGGAGCTCATGGGACTCTTTTGAGCCTGAGGGAGACCCAGAGACCAAGGGATGGTGGTGTTGAGTGGAAGGGAGTGGACAGGCACCAGGGCTTCTCACAGGGTCTGTGGCCAGCAGCACCAACAACTGCAGTGAGAGGGAAGTCAACACCACAAGAGAACAGGCCCTGCAGGGCCACCACATCCACTCACAGCCTTTTATAAGTGGTGCCATACCCCTTTGCCCATACACATATGGACTCAGCACCAGTATGAGATTTGGTTCTCATAAACTGTGGCACAAAAAGTATGAAAAAGGTTTTGTTATGTCAAAGACTCTTCAGATTTTAGAAAGCAAACTGAATTTTGGTTTTTTTTTGGTTTTGACTGCCAACATTATTTTTTCCCTGTGTCTCTTTTCTTAAAGAAAATTCACCAATATTCTTCTTTGCAAAGATTACAGCAAACAAGCCATATTGGTGGGAAAGAAGACAAGCCACAAGAAAACCACTTGGAACTGACCACTTCTTGCCCAACTCCTTCACTCCTAATGACACAATGAGAAACCTGAATGGGTTCTGCTTCTTATTAGGAGAGGAGCACACAGGACCTACAGATCTCATCCACTCCCATGTTCCTATGCAAAGCAGAAGCACAATATGGGAGGCAGAATTCTGGCGGTCCACGAAATTTCCCATAGCCCAGCTGTTGCCAGTCAGCGGAAACTTGCAGAACTGCACTGCCCAGACAACTGTGGACAGAGCGTTTGTCAAAAAGACCTAATATATTGGGATCATTTGCATAAAAGTTTTCACTCGTGAGGAATCAAATCTCTTAAACAGGGTGTCCAGTTGCTGTCTGGACAGGAATCTCCATTGCAAGCATTCTTGCAACAGCATCTTCAGCTAGATCAGTGTGGGATACCACAATCTGTTGTTCTGATGTTTTGTTACAGTCCAGCTGGTCTGTGGTCCTGCATAATGACTACCGCACATCAATGATCCATTTCTACTGAGTACCTTAAACTATGAGCAAGAGTTAACTTTCATGCTATATACAAAAGAGTGTCATACCCATAACCATAGAATTAGAGAATAATTTAGGTTGCAAGGAACCTCTGAACGTCATCTAATCTGACCTCCTGCTGCTTACCCGCCCCCACCTAATTAGTTCAGGTTGCTTAGGTAGTTGCCTAGTTAAATCTTGAATGGCTCCAAAGACATTTCTGCATCTGTATTCTGCTGGCTATTTAAAACTATTCAGGTAAGTTTGGTCAGTTCTCTCACTTAGTGCAGGAACTGATGGGGGCTATCACTGGGATTGCCCAGGATTCCCTTACCCAGGGATTTCATCTACACATTGAAGCACACAAATAGTGCTTATCAACTGGTCTAGGCACAGCAAGCAACTGTCTGAAATTCCCACCTGGATAGCTGTAACAATCAGTCAGTTACTTTACTGTGAAGCAAGTAAGAGATCCGTCTATCACCTTGTCTCAAGTCAGTCCATTGCCCCATCTGCACAGAGACTATCTGGGGACTTCCTGGATCACCCAGGGAGCTGAAGACAAAATGCATTGGGTATATGCACAGACACAGTGCCAGTAACTATCTACATCACAAACTTTGTTTTAATCATTTTATCACTGTTACAGCTTAAATTAAAGTAAATTAAAGCCACAAGTACTTTGTTCTTGGGTTGCTTTCTAGCACTTCGCTGAATACAATACTAACACACACATAATTATGGGCTAAGAGAAATTTTTCCCACTTCAGCACTTCCATGCACTCAGCTATGTGATACTCTCCCATTTATGAAGCATGATTCTATTTATATGTTCAAGTACCTGTCATAGCAGCCTCAGCATCGAATAGCTGCTCTGCTGGTGTGAGCAGATTGTTGCTAATGGGAAATGTTACCAAGCTCTTGTGAACAGAAATGGCCAAACTTCATGCTGAGCAATAAGGGAGTAAATTTAGAACAATTTTGCATCTCTAAAAATTTGCCCCTACAGAAATGGGTGGTTTTAGCACCGGATGGTGCCACCAGGGAATTATCTGGCTACATGTGCTTCAGCAGTCCATTTTAGAGAAATCATTAGAAACTGATGTCCATCTTGGATGTATAGCTACCTCACAGTTTTAACCCTGGGTTAAATCAACTAACTAACTAACATACATAATAGTTCTGACAGAGCACCAGCATCATATTTTGGTTTACCCCAAGACATACTGGCAACTACTTCATTAACAAAGAAAATGAAATATGAGACTGCTAAATCACATAAACTAATCTAGAATGGGTGTTCCCCCTATTTCCATGTACATGTAAGCCTCATATACAAACACAGCAATTGTTTGTACTCCAAAAATCCCATCATCTTTTCCACCAGTTTTGTGTTACTGAGCAGAGTATAGTGGTAAGACACTGTGGTTAAGCATTCCTCCTACACACTTCATAGGAAGGACCATTTTATAGATATCACAGTTGTTTTTTTCTTTTATTGCTTTCTGTAGCATGATGACTTTTCAAAAGAATATCGTTTCATTCCTGCCAGTGATATTTTGTTGAAAAATACTGCCTGCTGCAATCTTATAATTGACCTTGATTTGGGACAGAAGAGTGTTTGCAACACTTATTCTCTTGAAAGGGAAAGGTTTGACATCTTAATGCAAGAGATGCAATTAGACATGACCTTGGATTAGAGGGTAAGACCTGCCCAGTCCCATGCATATTCCAGACTTACAATAACAATAAAACAATCCCTTTATAGCCAAAGGTATCAACAACATCCAGACCAAATACATTCACCTGCAACAGAAATTCCAGTATTCCCCTTGACCAAGGGAAGGGTTTCTGCAGCTGCCCAGGCAGGACAGCGCTGTGAGAAGAGAGCATGGCAGCAATTCAAGTGGAAAAGCACCACTGATAGCTTAAACTAGTATGCCATTTTCTTAGGGGATCAGGGCACAGAGAAAACTGAGGTATGTTCCATACACACATACCTGTCTCAGATCTGGTCTCTGGTCTTTACAGATCTTGTCATCCAGTTGCCTTCTCTGTGCCCAAAGCAATATGCATATATTGGCCAGTAGTGACCATGTCATTTGTAGCACTGCCAAGCTTAAGCCACCTGTGGTGGTGCCTGAAAGCATATTTGATGTACACACAAAAGTACCTGTTATTACCTGTGGAGCTTGGACACACTACATGTCTTAGCACTTCTACTTCAGTTGAGAGAAGCAAAATCAGCAGCTACAAGTCTAGAAAAGTAAATGCATTCAGTTAGTCACATTTATCAGAAAAGCCCAGTCAAGTAGATTTGAGTTTTCAGATAGCCATGAACCCACATCCTGAACTTTATCTGGAATTCCTTGCTGAGAGTGAAGTACTAGTTGGATGTGCCACTGGAGGCTCGGCACTGAAGATGTGCCAAGTAGTGGTCTATATTACTAGGATTTTCTTGCCAAAGGGTCAGTGCTCTGGGATGTCACATTTCCATTGGAGAAGTAATTATCTACAGATAGGTCCTCATTCATCAGGAAGGGATGGAGACTTTGGGGAAAATGGAGATGTTAGAAAACATTATTCATGAATGATGCCACATGAGATCTTACCCCCAACAAATGATTGCCATGCTGGCCAGTTTAGTGCAGATGCTCACCAGTATTTTCCCTGTCCATTCTAGGGTCCGTTTGGCTCCTTGGTCCTTCTTTACAGGCTGATATTATGCAGGCTTTGGGACATCATCATGACTCTATAGAACCCCTGCGTATTGCATTTTGCTGGCTTACGGCCTATTTTGTCTCACCAATTCAAAGTGTGGCCTATTGGTGTCTTTGAAGAAAATCAGAGAAATAGCTGGATCTGCTAAAAGAAGTCTAAGGATGGAGGGGTAATTTCCTGTTGCAATTCATTGAGTAGCTCCTACCCATAGCAGCTGTCACAGCTATAGCACTTTCTAGTACCCCCGAGTGAGACAGCAGCATCTCATGGTGACAAAGATAAGATATAAACAGGGGCTGTAGGGAAAGAGATCACTCTGTACCCATTAATGCCAGGAGATCATCTACCAGTGATGCAGCACAGCTTTATATCCTGGCTGGAGTCCAGGCTTTGCTACAATTAGCATATTAGCTTCAATTATGTGAGCCTGCAGCTAGCCTTTAGCTAGTTTCTCTGTAATTTGTCTTGGGAAGAATGAGTTTGATCTTGGCTGTCTTATTCCTGATATGGCTCGATTCAGAGTGAATTTTATGCAGAATATTCCTTCTCTGGCTGACACATTGCTTATTTCTAGCAGCTCTGGAGTCAAGATTCTCTTTCAGATCTCAAGAAATCTGTGGTGGGTTCCCCTGTGTGCACAGTCGGGTGCTGGTTGTTTGAAGATGCCCAAAATATACTCAAAAAGCCTTAAGTTTATATCTTACTCCAATATGACTTTTATAAGGGACCAGGATAAAAGGGTCGACCCACAGCCTTTTAGTGTGCATACCCTCCTTAGGAAGAAGCAGAGCCCCACCAGACGAAGATTGTGAGAGCCAGGAGAAAGGTCTCGTGTTAAAATACTGGCTGGTGACTCAGACTTGAGCCAACTTCTCTGTTTCAATGTAAACTTTTTGGGAGTGATCTGGGCAAATTTAATTAACAACAATGACTTATGAAGCTGACTGTAGCACAGTAAGAATAAATTCACAGATAGTTGTGAGGCATTTAGACACTGCAGTGAAAGAGGCCATGGAAGTGCCTGGACAAAACTGTCAGTTCTCTGCTTTATGTTAATATATTAACCTTCCCTCAGCAGGATAGAAGCCTAAAGGGCATCCTTTATTCTCAGACAAATTCCTTCTCTCCCCTCAAAATAGCTGAAGCAACTCAGGAACAAAAGGCTAAAGACTGCTGGAAAGCTGAGAGCGGCCTGAGCTAAAAAGGAAATGGTTATGAAGGATTAGAAGGAAACCTAGTAGGCCTCCTGGGCCTTCAGTTTAGCAGACCAAACCATGACCAGCTCTTGTGGTGACCCTGAAAGAGAGGTTAGGAGGAGAGCAACAGCTTTAGGATTTTTTTTCTTTTATCCAGCAAGATAAAGAACATTACATTAACTCATGGCAATGTGGGAAAAAGGAAGAACAAATATTGATTGACTGTTTGAAGTGAGATATGAAATGAAACACATATCACCAGAACAATCTCTCATAGATGAGATCAGAGAAAAGAAGAGGTGCCCCAGCTATACAGTATTCATAGGAGTTAACTATCTGTGGATAATCCACATAACTCTTTTCACAGAGCTATGACCTGATATTTAATTTTTCCACCACATTGTGTTTTTGGCAGGATTTTTTTATTATCTTGCATAAGAACCAAATCGTTTTGTATCTTTAGGATGACAAACTCAAACTCTTCTTCAGGGTAATACTGAAAAATGAAGAGATAGAAAGAGACTTCAGTGATGCACAGCCTTTATGTGTTGTTTTGTTACAAGATATGTATCATCATCTTCCCACACATTTTTTATGCAAGAGATCTACGGGATGCTCAGCTTGGCGCTCCACAGTATGCCACCACCATCAAATAAATGACAGGAAATTGGCAGCATGCTGTGGATTTGCTTTCTGCAACTGAATGGAAAACACTGTTCATTACAGACCTCCTGCCCTTCTTCCTCCACCCACTCCTACCATGCCTTCAGGTTTCCAAAGCAGCTCTCAAACTGAAGAAAGCCTCACTCCTTTATAGGTGCAGTATAAGGTTTGCCAATATACAACAAAAACTAGCCACTCCTGAGGTGTCACTTGGGAGCCATCCAGCCCCTCCTCCTCTCCCCAGGAATACTCCACAGAATATTTCATTTATTTTTTTTTATAAAGGGAAAAGCTGGAAGAGAAAATACTTCATTAGGAATTTCATGAAGAATTAGAGTGGGTGGGATGTGATCACTCCATCTGTGTTTTTGTTACAATTTCATCTGGAAACTAAGCAGTCCATTGCACATGCCACTATAAATGACAGTCTGTGCCCCAGGCTGTAAATCCCATAGAAAATTAGTAATTACAGTTAACCATGCCAGTGTGCTCAAGTGGCCAACTCTGAGCCACATGTGATGCTTCTAGTGTAACACCAGCCATGCACTTTATACTCTTAAATATTCCACAGGCTACTAACAAGACATTTACAGATGTAGTTCAGGAAGGCCTTGAATTGTGCATCTTTCTTGCTCTAGATGCAGACTATTACAAATTGAGAAGTGTGTTGCCAGTGCTGTGTCCTGCTATGGCTTCCTCTCCAGGTTTAACCCTGCCTGCAAGGTGGAGGCAGCTGGCTGACAAACTGCTCCAGGGCATAGCTTGCATTCCATTAAAGTCAAAGGCATTGGGCACATAGTCCTTTTGCACCTAAGGAGCTCAAGGAACTCCAAAGTCAAAAGTCTGTCATACTGCTTTTAATGACCATAGGCTGGACTGATTTCTTTGCCAATGAAGCTTAAAAATACACAGCATGACTACTGGTGTAAGCACCGATTCTGTACCTTTGCTATCTTGTATTATTTGCTGGACTGTATCTACGTAGCCACAGAGAGTGGCCCTAGGCACACTCCAAGCTGAACAAGCGTCTTGTCCACATTATTTACCTGATGAAGAAACCATCACCAAAGAGGTGTTGATATTTCTCAAAAGAGAACTTAGTCTTTTCTTCCTCTCCCAGGGACCTTCCAAGATTATTCTCCCTGCTGTTGGGTTGGGCCTGGCACTGAGCTCTCTGGTAGTGTGGATACCTTCCTCCATATCTGTGGTTTTAAGGCAGAATTGCTAAGGTAATTTCCTTCCCCACAGGACCTTTTTCTGCTGCAAAGGTAGGTATGATTATTACGTTAGCAACTGCAACTAGCCCGGGGTGAATTTCAGCTGCCTAAAAGAAATCACAGAATGGTTGGGGTTGGAAGGGACCTCTGGACCTCATCTGGTCCAACTGCCCTACCCAAACAGGATCACCTAAAGCGGGTTGCCCAGGATTATATCCAGATAGCTTTTGAATCACTCCAAGGATGGAGACTCCACGGCCTCTCAGTACAACCTGTTGTAGCTCTCCATCACTCTCACAGTAAGAAAGCGATTCCTGATGTTCAGACAGAACCTCCTGTGTTTTGGTCTGTGCCCATTGCCTCTTGTCCTGCTGAAAAGAACCTGTCTCCCTCTTCTTTACACCCTCCCTTCAGGAATTTATACACATTGATGAGATCCTCCTTGATCCTGCCCTGAGCCTTCTCTTCTCTAGGCTAAACAGTCCCAGCTCTCTCAGCCTTTCCTCATAGTACAGATGCTCCAGTTCCTTAACCACCTTTGTGGCCCTTCATTGGACTCTCTCTAGTATGTCCATGTCTTGTACTGAGGAGCTCAGAACTGGGCACAGTACTCCGGGTGAGGCCTCACCAGTTCTGAGCAGAAGGGAAGAATCACTTCCCTAGACCTGCAGGCAACACTCTCCCTAACGCAGCCCAGGATACTGTTTGCTTTCTATGCCACAAGGGCACATTGCTGGCTCATGTTTAACTTGGTGTCCACCAGAACCCCAAGGTCCTTTTCTGCTTTCCAGACAGTCAGCCCCCAGCATATATCAGTGCATGAGGTTGCTCCTCCCCAGGAGATGCAGGAATTTGCACCTCCCCTTGTTAAACTGCATGAGGTTCCTCTCAGCCCGTATCTCCAACATGTTGAGGTCTCTCTGGATTGGAGCATGACCCTCCAGTGTATTAGCCATTCCTTCCAGTCTTGTTTCACCAGCAAACTTGCTGAGGGTACACTCTGTCCCATTGTACAGATCATGAATGAAGATGTAAAACAGGATTGGACCCAGTACTGACCCCTAGGGTATGCTGGTAGTTGCTGACTTCCAACTAGACTTCATGCCACTGATGTCCACCCTCTGGGCCAGGCCATTCAGCCAGCTTTCAATCCTCACTGTCTGTTCATCTAGCCCATAGTCCATCAGTTTCTCCATGACGATGTTACGGAAGACAATGTTAAAAGCCTTACTGATATCAAGGTAGACAGTATCCACTGCTCTCTCCTCATCTACCAGGCCACTCATTTCATCATAGAAGATCATCAGATTGGTCAAGTATGACTTCTCCTTTGTGCTGACTACCCCTGATGACTTTCCTGTCCTTCATGTGCCTGCAAATGGTTTCCAGGATTAGCTACTTCATCACCTTCCCAGGGATCAAGGAGGAAGTGTCCTTTTTGAAGACAAGAGTGGCATTTGCTTTCTTCCAATCCTCAGGCACCTCTCCCAGTCTCCGAGATCATTCAAAGATTATTGACAGTGGCCTCGTAAGGACATCAACAATCTTCCTCAGCACTCAGTGCGTCTCATCCGGGCCCATGGACTTAAGTATGTTCAGTTTGCTTAAGTATTCTCTAACCTGAGTCTCTTCCACAAAGTGTAAGTTTTCCTTGCTCCAGACTGGTCTCCAAGTCCTTAGATTCCTGAAGGTTGCTCTTAATAGTAAAGACTGAGGTGAAGAAAGCATTCAGTACCTCATCCTGTTTCCCCATCCTGAGTCACAAGGGCTCCTGACTCATTCAGCAGCAGAACCACATTTTCCTTAGTCTTCCTTTTGCCACTTTTGTATTTATAGATCCCCTTCTTTTTTGTCTTTGGCATCTTTGACCACATTCATCTCCAGTACCTGGGATGTACTGGAGATCCAATACTTGGGATGTCTAAGTTGGAAGGAAGAGGCAGCATAGACTATATAGAGCCGTGTTCAGGGATAGAGCATGGGCACGGGTTTTGCAAATTCTCCTTGAAATGCATTGCAGAAGCATAAATAAGTGCTTCATGCACATTGGGCTTCAAATTGGATACAAGCTCCCTAAACAAAATGAGGTGTTTTTCAAATAAGGTCTTAAAGAAGAAATGTCATTTCAAACCTGAGCCCAATCCAGCAAAGTCTTTCAGGAGGTTATCCAATATGGGACCAGATTTAGACCTAAGCATTTGCGTACGTGCACTGTTTTCCCTCACAAGAAGTTCTTGGCAGGAAGGCATATAATTTCCAGCAGAGCTAACTGGGAAAGGAAGTACAATTAAGCCTGCAAATGCTAGGCAAAATCTAATCCTTGTAGCAAAGAGCTGCTCAAAACATTCATAGTTATTACAGTGGATAAATCTCACCAACATGTGCAAGGAGAAGCTCGAGGAAGGACAGATGTAAGGCCTGGATCTCAAGGCAAATGCAGGGGGCAAATTTTATCCCTACCAGGTGGCCCTATGGTTACACAACATTTCAGCACAGTGCTGGAGTTTGAGATTTTCTGTCTATGGTCTTGCAAGAAGTAGCTTCAGATGAGTTTCAACAGAGTAAATATGCACCATTGACTTTTATTCAGTTTTATTTAATAGACTCTTGCAATACACTTTTTTAAATGTACTTCTATTTTATGACTGTTATTTTCTCATACTCTCCTCCTTAATCTCTTTCCTCCTAGATCTTTAATTGTGTAGAAGAACCACTGTGATGTATTTAACTTTCATATAATTTCCCTGTTTGGCAATAATACCCCCAATTAACTACTGTTCTCATTAACCAATTTACTCATTTATAATCAAGGGCAATGGATTTAATAGTTCTAATAATATGCCTTGTTAATAATGTCTTAATGAGGATTATCCTTATACTGGTCTCAGAAGGTTCTCTTTTTCCCTAAAATGAGAAAAGGCATATTAATGCAAAATAACCTTCTACCTTCTGGCTAAGTGTTTTGTTGGAATGAAAAGAAAATATGGAAAAGTACCGTAGATTTTTAACCTCCATAGGCTACCATTTAGAAATTCAGTGACTTACAGTAGGAGGAGGGCATGATGCACTCGTCCATAAATCAGTTCTGGTCTCAGCCCTCTTTCTTACTTGCTATAATTAGACACCAAGAGGCTCCTTCTTTATATCCTCAGTTGCTTTGGGGTGCAGGCGTGCTTATCAGTTCTGTTGGATGTAGCAAACAGAATACTGTTAATTAACTTAGGAAAAGAAGTAAAATAAAAATGAAAAGATCTAGTCAAGTTTTTAGCAAATTAAACTAAAAGACCGAATCTAAGAGAAACTTCTCCTGTAAAATTATCTGAGGAAACACAATAAAACTGCAACAACAGAACATATGTTCTGCTAGCAGTAGCATTGAAAATTTAATGTCTAGAATAGGCAGCTAATAAGACAGGTCTACTAATGATCAACAAAATGAATCTGGCATGGTCCTGTTAAAAATAGAAGCTCACACATATACAGGTAAAGCAGAGAAGCTGCAAAGGAAAGCTTGCATTTAAAATAAAAGGGAACAGAAGTACAAATCAATGCATGGTCAGGCAACCTCTGGAAGTTTAAATGTTAGAGGAAGAAGCATTTGGTGAAAGATAGCTCTATAATGCATCTGAGCTGATAGAGAACTAAATACAACTCTCACTTTACAGTTTTGCCAAAAACAGAAAGCACCCACTGGTGCCTGACAGCCTCTGGGGAGTAGGAATCTATTCACAATCACCTCTGCAATGCACATTTTGCTGTGCTGCATTCTGTCCACATAAAGACCCACTGACTTCTGATGATCACTATATTTTAAAAAAAATTGTAAACCCTTTAAGCCCTCCATCTTCCCACGTATATTCAGATGTCCCTGTATTCCCCATTTCAGCACTGATGAAGTTTGAATCTTGCCTTCAGTGATCAATTAGGAATTTAAGGCATACTTAGGTGAGGAAAATAGTTGAATCTCATGAGTTCTAAGCACTGGAGACATAGAGCTTGATATGATAAGCGTCTGTGATGTGATGTGGAGAAATTTATCTTCAGAAGTCAATATTATTTACCAGCATCTAGAAATGTTGGCTTGCCATAATCAGTTCTTTTCTGTCCTATGTTTTATTTTTAGGAAGTAGAAATTAGGAAGATAAAAAGAGCAATATGCTAGCAATGTTTCTGTTTCAGATAAGCCATTGCAGCTACAGCTACGAAGTGTTCAAATACATTCAGTTCAGAATTTAGCATACTGTAAGAATAGTAAATGTCACACCAGTTTTTAATATTTTGCAGAGATGTCAGATCAAGGCCTGTTCAGCCTACACATCTGACCACACCTTTAATCCATGGTTTGATCAAGCACAGATTTGGAAGTAGCCTTAGCATTAATTTGTATAAGAAGAGAATTCTCTAACACACAAATAAATTAATTAGTTTCCATTATTCCCTGGAAGGTTCCCTTGATATGAACAAATACACATGAATGAAAACTTGGCTGCACTAAACCAATCGGGCATTTTCCTACTGCCTTAATTGGAGTCACTATTTAACCTGGTGTCTTACAAGGAGCAGATTTTACTCTCTCTTGAGGAGTCACTGTCTTTACGGTGGGGCAGGTGGCATACTTCATATAGCAATTCTGAGGCAGCTCATGCAAGTGGTAAGAACCCACTGAACAAGTTTTGGTGGACTCTGAGGCCATATGAGAAGGTATTTAAATAAATTCATAGAATAGAGCTTAAAAAAAATGGAATGCTTTTGCTCTCTTCCTTGGGCTTTGAAACAACGTAAAACATCTGATTTGGTACTGAATTTAACAAGGAGGGCCTTGTCCTTGACTGGGTACAAGCTACTTCTAAATCACTGGTGTGCCAGTTCAATTCCATCACTTATTTATTTTTTTTGGCTGGAAGAATTTAAAGGCAAACTTAATTAAGCTACTGACATTGTGAGAGGGCATTCAGGAAACTGTTTAAAATATGAGCTTTGTGTGACTTGGCTCTTGATATCAATCCTATTTTAAATTCATTGTTTAAAAACACGTCTTATAGGCTGTAGTTTTTCCTGTGGCTGGTGTTTGTCATATTTTGCACAGATCTATGCTTTAATTGACAATTGACACTGAGACATGCATTTTCCTATAGAATGTTATACGCACTCAGCTGGCTCTTGATTACAAGTTGTTTTTCCTGAGTTGAAAGTATTTGGGATGTTTATCCTTCAGAGACAGTCAACTTCACTTTTTCTTTTTATTGTGAAAAGCAAGCTGAAGCTAGAGGGAAAGAACTGGGGATGGAGCCAAGCAGCACCTGGTCTGATATTTTTTAGTGCCTACCTCACTGTTAACGGACGTTGATATTTTTCTTCCTGTGTTTGCAGGACTGGCTTGACTATGACATGAGCAGAGATAAGAGAAACCACAGAGAAAGACAAATGGAAAGAAGCACCGCTGAAGGCTGGGGATTAATATACAAGACTCATGATGGGTTGGTAAAAATATGCACAAAACATGACAGACATCATAAACCAGGACACTGGCCAGGTAGAAATCATGATCTCCTCATTCCAAAGTCTTCCTATAAACCAATACATAGCTTTAGATCACCAGCAGACTTGGCCAGCTTTGGAAATGGAACTACTGGTACATTTTTTTATATGTTCTAGCCAAAATCTTGGCCCTGTTAGATTTCAGTGGGTTACAAATCACTGGGATTTCAGTGCTAATGAACTCTTCCACTCCACTCATTTCACTTCTTTGAAAGCCTATGATTCAGCCAAAATTGGAATTGGTTTTCTCATGATATAGTGATATTCACTTAGAGGTGCAGAGTAGATTTGCCATTTGATTATTCCCTGGACACTAAAACACATTGAACTAATAAATAAAAATCAATACCACTGGCAGAGGAGGCCAAAAGTTTCAAAACTGGTCATACTGCCACATTAAATCCTTAGTTGGAAAATTAAAAATAACCATATTCTGTTCAAAACATACTAACAGCATATGAATGAGGAAAATGTTCATTTACATGATTCAGACTGGTTTGATTCAAGAAACAGCCAACCAGCTGGCCAACTTGCAAGACGGATTACTTCTTCACACACCACAGTCTAGACAGATCTCTGCCATTTCATGGTACCTAATAATTTCAGACTTCAGACTATAATCATTAGCTTTTTAGACACAATTACTTTAACCCATTTAGTATCAGCCTGGATGTAGTACCTGAATGCCTTCATCTACTTCTTCTGAAGGGCAATGGCAGAGAAAGGAACTTATTCCACCTCTCCTCATTGCTGTTAAAGAAAACAATCCTAAACCCAGGTCTGTGCTAGACATTGACACTCTCAGCCTGGAGATCCATCTTAATCTGTTGAGGCAGTGTCTCTGTTCTGGTCTCCTGGGCCAGTTATTTTTCCAACTTGTAACAAAAAACTGATAAACCACAGCAGAAGCAAAAAGGCCACTATTCAGAGCCCTCTAGAAAAAAGGTAAAAACCTGAGGAACAGATCTAGGAAATCCTACACAAATTAAAGATTAAAAGAAAGGGTTTGCCTGGTGACATCCCATGGATACTCAGTTTCTGTTGGGGTCTGACTCTGTGCTTTTGCTTATGAAAGATAAGCCCAGGACCTCCTTGAGTCAGCAATAATGTAAAAGTAATTGAACATCCTGCAAGGAAAGGTCTGTCATGTTCTTGTATTTCACTGGTTCAATAACCTGATGTTATTAAAATTTCTTCCAACCTTCTTGCTATTAGAGAGTGCATTATTTGATCAGTTACGAAAGATGGAGCAGGATCTTAGCTTATAGAATTTCATTCTGAGACAGAATTACATAGTAGGCCGATTCAACCTGCATGTGAAAGCAAAAATAAGACTTTCTTTGGCTCCTTTCTCATTTTTCTATTTTGATTTCCTCATATTCTTTACCCAAGAATGTCATAGACTCGTAGCATCCCGTGACTCTATTTCACACTTACTTAGCAATGGTATTTATGACTTACCTCTGGTAGCAATCTCCCTATGTGAAGGTATGCAATACATCTTGGGCTCAGGCAAAACCTCCTTTTCCTTCTTTTACAGGCTATCCTTATACATTTTTGGCTTTTTCTCTACTCTTCTTCTGTAGCTTTTTCTAACTTGACTTCTAGAGATAGGAGACTATCAAGATGAAGGACTCCTTTTACAATACATTGCCTGGAAAAACAAGCATAAGAATTTGCTTTGACATTCACATACTTATCATTGTCTTAAGTGTTCTCAAGACACATCAGTGTATTATCTTTTCTAATTTCCTTTTAATCCTCCACAGAAATAACCTCCCTCTTTATACAAGTCTCTAAAGAGCTGTTGCTGAACATTTCCCTGGTATTCCTGGATGTTAGGATGCTCAATGCATATTCCTCAGCAGAAACAAAATCAAACCCAGACTTCGTCCTAGAATGTAACATTTTTAGACCAATTCATGAATACATTTGAATGATAGGGGCCTCATGTCTGTTTTCAATGATGGTTGTGATGTCTCCCCCAGCTGATGGCATGGAAATGGGCTGGGCACTACAAGAAGAAAAAGAAAGCCCACCGCCCTGTTAAAATCTAGATTTACATCACACCAAACATTTTCATTACATTTTGTACTGTGTCAAAAACATAGAACTATGTGTTTCTTTCTGTTCTCCATAAAATCATGTGAGAATCCAGCTTGGGTCAGAGAATGGTCTCAATAAACAAGCTCGAATAGCAAACAATAGCCAACTCATTTGCAGAAAAAGAGGCTTCAGGAGGCATAGCTACATGACAAAGATGACACGCCTTATTGCTCTTGACTGTATTGTCCTTAGCTTTCTTAAGTGGAGTCCCTTTTTACATGTCTTTGCTCCTGTTGATACAGAATTTGCATGCTGTGGCAATGGAATCAAGCAACCAATTTAGAGGCTTATTTACCGGGAAGATTTTTCTCAGTAAAAACAATTAGAGCTGTTGCCATAAATCCATTGCTGGCAGATACTACCACTTTGATGATATTTATCAACCACTGCAGACACATTCATTCTTTGATGGATAAGGTCCTCAGCAGACCCTCTGTCACACATGAACAAACTCTCTGCTATGCCAGCAAGCAGGACGGGTTGGCAATGCAAGGGCTTGGACACACGAGCTGCAACCTGAGCCTGCCATTGCGTCTGGCAAGTTCTCCTTCCTGGTGCTTGCTGAGGGCTTCATGTTCCAATTCACATCTTTGGTGGGTAGCATTCATCTTATCAAAAGTAACTGTAGCTGCCGAAAAATTAGGTTCAGACTAAACTAATCAAATATGTTGACCCTGTAGGCCATGGAGAGAAACAGGTCCCTATGAAACACTGATGTTTTCTACCTGTCTCAGGACTGAAGGATCCTTTCTTCACAAGCTTCACTCTCTCTTCAGTTGAACAGAAAAGTGTCATGAATTGACTGGGCAAGGATTTTAAAATACTGATATAGGCTATGCTAGGCAATATTATACCACTATATTTATGGCTTTTTAGTTTTCTGTGCAAGCAAACAGGAATTAGAAATGCCATATGTGTAACAGTGATGTCCATTGTGTATTACAATATAGTGACAGAGCTGTATCATTATGTGACGTGGTGACAGAGTGTTATAGTTACTATATAGAAAGCCAATGCTTTTTTTTGTACCACAAATATGTATCTGTGTCCATCCATATGACATGGCCATAGCTGATTTTGCTTATATTATGATCTAGCTGATTATCTAGAGACAGCTCTGCCAGCCTTTACAGGGCACTTCCTTCTCCTTTTCCAAATATGGATGCTTAAACTGTGACTAGGAAAATGTTAAAGGCTCCCTGTACCAGAGAATACACTGAAATTATGAGCCTAGGCACTACATTTTCCTGTTCTCTATATTCTTCCACTAATTCAACCTTTTCCCAGTTCTCCTTTTCCACACTGGTTTTCTGAGTCTTTATGTTCTTCCTTTCCCCTTATTCCCTTTAGATTACCTGTCAGTGTAAAATTGTAACAGCACGGTAACCATTCTCATGCTTTTAATGACAGCTCGTAATTGCTGACAAGAAAGGGAAGCAAACCATGTGAAAATGTCTATGCATAAAATTGTCATAATGTCATACACAATGCTGAGCTCAGTAATGAGGAGGCTGGGCCTTAGTTAAGATATCTAGATAGCAAATATATACCAGGAAGAAGAGGCGGAACAGAAAAATGAAATAAAATAGTGGCTGTGGAAAGCTAAATGAGTATAATAAGGAAAGATATGGTAGAATCAGATGGCATATCTATGCCACCCTTTGGGCATAGATAATATAGGCAAATAACTTTGGGAACAACTGGTAATAAATGAAATTTGTGGCACTTAACTAGTGCACTATTATTCTGCAGGAGAGGTGGGTGGCTCCCCAGAGAGACACTGCCTTCCTTGCTGTAATCACTGCCCCCTGCAAACAGCAAATGAACACAACTTCTGTGAACACAACCACAAAACTCTTTTCACAAAGCAGGTTCCTGGGACCACGGGTCACACAAGTTCATGAACTTGGTTCACAAATGATAATTTCTTAATTTATTTTTGCACTTGTACTTCTCAGCCCATGCTATTTAACTGAGACAACAGACCAAACATTTCAGAGGCCACTCCTTACCTGGAAGAGGAAAAGGTGCCAAATTCTGCCAAGGATCCTGGTGTCTGCAGAAAGAGAGGGATTTATGAGAGAGAGAGTTGCATATGTTTCAACTGGTGGAGAGAAAGAGGTGGATGGTTTGTTTACTTTAGGAGGTATTTGTACAGCTCCTGCCTCTGTTGGTACCTTCTAGCAACAATGTTCACTGTTTAGACAGAAACATCATGAAATCAGTGCTGTAATACAGTTCATTACTGGTTTTATGGATGAATAGGTGGAATTGCAGTCCATCTCAGCTATAAAATGAAGCTTCAAAAATGCCAGCTTTGCTAAGGACTTGGAAGTCAGTTCATTAAGACGGTACCCTTCCTTATCCACCACCCCCAATAAGGTGCTTTTAGGCTAAAGAAGGGAAAAGCTGAAGCAGTAGAGAAGAATTCACCTTTTTATATTCCTGTGAGAAAAAACTTGGTGGCACTAACAGTATATTTAGGTTTAAGCCATGACGGTCAAACTCAAAAAAGGCCCAGTGTGCAATGCTGAGTATCCAGTACTTACTTATCCCAAATAATCTGCAGTTGAAAACCTGGTCATGTCTCCTGAGGTTTTCAGCTACGCAGTTCCAATAATTGGAGTTGTACTTGGCCAGCTGCCGTTTAAGTCTGGCTCCCCCAATTACAGGGACCTGTCTGTGTGCCCCAAGGCAATTGCCTCATTAGGACGCCCGTGTTCATTTCTGCAGACCCCATCAGACTTTTTGTATTCAAGGTTACCTAGCACATGTGCTTCTCATAAACACCAAGTGATTCCTATGCCAACATAAATATTAGTTAGAATTGGATAACTGGGGGGGCAGGAGGGGAGGAGGTGTGTGTAAGCAAGGGGAGATGACAAGAAACTGATAATCTGCTTGTGATGTATTCTACAGACAGTGAGGTTTCAGGGCTTTCTGTCTTAGATGTCTCTTTTTTTACCTTTTTAAGGAAGGATGAGCACTGTGAGAAGGGAGAGAGATGAACTGCCCAGGTGTGTTTTGGAGTTCAGAGGAGACAAGGAAGTGTCACATCTGAAATCTAATATGCCCTTCGCAGAGTAGAGGAGCTGTCATGCAAATCTACTTCAGTGGTCTGTTTGTGGACATGTGCAGGACAGAGTCCAGATTTCCACAATGCCTTTCCGTCTACCTTTTAAAACAACTTGCAGACAGCAGCAAGGCCTCATAGGCAAATGACCTTTCACAAGCAGATGTGCAACCTGGCTGATTTGCTTTTATAGTAAAAACATATAAAATATCAATCTTAAACATAGCTTGCATTTCCCTTCTTTCTGACATGATTCTTAGTGGCTGATTAGTCTTGGGATTCACTTCTGGAAAATAAACCAGTTCTTATCATGCAGTATTTCCCTTATTACAGTATAGTTTGAAGTACTGAGCTAGTAGAAAGCCATTTTCTTTCCGGGATCTGAATGAGATGGCTGCAGCCATAAGGTTGGATTACACATGGGTTGATGGCACAGCAGGGTCAAGAACATCTTTGTTGAATAAGCTAAGGAATAAGTGTTTCTTGTGCTGGGAATGGAAGCTAATACTAAGTGTTCAGGATGAGGAAATGACGGAGTCTCACAGCTCCCTCTGCAGAACCGTGCATCTCACCAGCTTCCCGTTGCGGAATGCTCTGGCTGGTGCATAAGGTACTGAGGTAACTTTCAAACCTGAATTTCTTTGCTCCAGTGTTTTCCATACTTAATGCCTATTCTCAAAAATATCCCTTTTACATTCTCTTTGCTGTAAGTGCCCCTAGTGACTTGACATTTGGGAATAAGCAGCTTATGTGGCCTAAGATGTCAGTTAATTTTAGCAGTGGCAAGGCTACTGATGGCAGTCCTCCCCACACAAAAATATGGGTGGCATGCTCATAAATCCAAATGTTAGTGGTTTGAAAAGGCCGGCAGCTTCTCTCCCTCTTTCATGAAAAAGAAAAAGAGGTAATTTCAATATGAAAAAAAGGAATCTGCATACATTTGCTATGTGAGATCACTGGCATGTAGCCCTGCCAACACTTCCAGCTTTGTTAGTATCTTGGTCAAATACTCAAATCTGGCATATTTTACTGCTTCATGCCCCTTGTCTCCTAATACTGTTGCTATGTCTGGAGTGTACTGCCAAGGCAAAAATAACCTATTGCACATTTCAGAGCACTGCCTTCAGTGTAGCCTGGATTGTGTCAAGCAGAATTTCACCTGGGGGAGAAAAGAAGGAAAAAAGTAACCCCTTGTAGTCCTGAGTTTCTAGCTCCCTGGCGCTGCACTGATCTTGTGATGAACTACTTATGGGCATCATACCTACACGGAGCTGGGGGTCTAGAGGAAGTACCCACAGTGAGGCTCTGCCCTTAGGCAGAGCTGTACCCGCATACACCTCTCACACCAGAATCAGAGCTGCAGAAGGTAAATTATAAGCAGTCATCATGATGGTCTGGGGGGCCTGCATCATGCACAGCCTCCCTCCCACCCCTGTGACAGGACAGGCACAATACACCTTGCTGGAGAGTTCTACTGCAAAGCAGGAAAGAGAAGAGGAAACCCCTTCAGCCCCCATCTTGAGTTACTCTGTGCTTGAATATCTGCAGAAAAGACATAGTTTACTGAATCCTGGGACTGAAGAAGCCTGGTTTCTACAGGTTGATGTCTTGAGGCTGGTTGATGTTGCTTTATAGAAAGATGCAAGTTTTGGCGGAAATTCGGGACGGAGCTGGGACAGGTCTAAGGCCAGGAGACTCTGCTCTGTGGGGTTCCCGCTGCACTCACCATTGGCATGTTTGCAACAAGGTTCCTGGTCTCCTCCCTTATTATCCTCTAGACCCTCATCCCTCTCTCAAGTTTGGGTGATGTCACACACCTCATTCAAAAATTACTGTGGAGAGAGACAAACAAGTGCATACACCCTTGCATAAGCACAATTTTTATAAGACACCGTGTGCCTGCATCAGCTGGATAATTATTCCAACAGAAAATCTGTAAGCTTCAAATAGAGAAGTCTGAACAAAATGAAAAACCTCCTGCCTGGAAGGGACCTTTTTGTTATTCTGAGTCTCTCTGGCAAATCTGGCAGCAGGTCCACATGTATATCATTGCTCAGTGCAGCCCTGTCCTCCTTGTCCCTGCACCAGACAAGTATTCCCAGAGCTGGCTGAATCATTCAGTCCTCCTTAGCAGATTCCAAATTGTGAGTGGCACTCTTTTTCACTCTTAGTAACATAAACCTTGTTTCAGCTCTCCAAGTTCCTCAAAGGAGAGGAATCGTCTATACCCCTCCTCGTTGGTGTTTGTTATTTATAATGCTTTGAGTTCAAAGACCTTTTTTAGGGGATGCTGAGTATACTTCAGGGTGTTTTACTTTATCCTGTAACACAGAGGAATGTGCAAATGGGGGCATGTGGAGCGAAGACAGGCTCAACGTATTCTTGCAAAGTCTGTCACAGCTAATTTGCTAGCCCATTGCTGCATTTGCAGAGGGCTGCTCCTGCTGACTTCACTGGTGCATTGGCTGAAACAGGTTAGCTCTTGTCACTGTTTCAGGGTTCAGTGGAAACCAGCAATTCTTAGCTTAGGTATTTCAGAGCTAGAAAAAGGCTGACAGTATGTGTTATGCTGTTGGGGCAAGAGAGGAGTGAGAAACTGGTTTCATAAGGAGTTCAGAAGATGGTAAGTGGCAATATTAAAATATAAATTTTTGTAGGTCTCCTTTAAGATCACCCATTGTTGAGAAAAGCTCTCATTAAAGCAAGGCACAAAATGCAAACTCTGGCCAGAGTGATAGCTTTAAAAGTGGATTTTGCAGCTTTTGTTAAATTTCACTGCATTTTTAAGCTGTCTATACTGCTGATAACTAGGGCCTACTTTGCTCTGGGGGCGGAGGATAGAAGAAGCTAAGGTGTAGACTTTGTGCATTTCAAACATTGGTCATTAAAATGAAAAATGCTTATTTTCCTGAGGAATTTCAATCTCAAAAGAAATATAGAAGATTTTTATCCCCCCTCCTAATGTTTCTGCTCTCCTATTTGAGATACCAGAGGCTATTTCTGGTGACTGAAAGAACCTAGGACACTGCCAGTTTTGAGATAAATCAAGCTTTGATGCATTACAGCCATGTCCTCCAAGTACTGGGGCACAGACTGAAAGAATCAGCCTTTGGAGGAAAAACAGTCCTATAATCCTAAGTACTGGCTGCCCAAGTTTGGCTCTGATTTACATTTCTATTGTAAAATCATAAACCTCAAGGTATTCAGAAGATATAAAACTAGATCTCTTAGAGCACTAAGGATCAGTGAGATGCAATGAAGTACCTTAATATATTCATGACCGCCCCCTTATTTGCCACTGTGCCTTTCAGGCCTCTGTCAAGTTGAGGTGCAGGCCATGCCTAAACACCTGGTGCATAATGAAATGAAGACCAAAAAGCTTAGGCATAAGCCTCAGCCTCCACTGGGGGAGATTGGCCAAAGGGAAATTCACAGATTCGTTTCTTTGGGTTTTGCTGTGTCTCAGGTCAGTTTTGCAGTATTGGCCTTACATGCTGTGGCTAATTCTGACTCCCTTCTCTCTTTCTAGCTACATTCTCTTTTCTTTCCTATAGCTTTATTACCTGTCCCCTGGGCAACAGCTCTCACTAGTGAGGACTGGTGTGTTGTGACGGAATCCTCTCATTTCTCTTGCCCCATAAAATCACAGGGACTTCTTTAAAATCAATTTTCCCAGTTACTATTGACTTACTAATCTATCTAGCCTGCAATATGATTCGTAGAACAATTCTTTCTGTTCATAGACTCTATCACCATCACAGCTGAAAACATGTCAGCCTTAACCTGAAGGGCAATTTTGGGGAACCACAATTGACCTCCCCTCTTTTTACTTATATAGCTGAACAGAATTCTGATAGTTACTCTAAAACTCCCAAATATTACATCGGACGTGGAAGTGATGAACCAAATCAGCTCTTCTTATGGTTTCTGGATTTAGCTTAACCTCAAAGTGCTAGAATAAGGTTGCAGATGACACAGTTTCCCTTTATTCCAGGTATGGCCCCAGCCTGTAGACCAGACTTCCCTGTGTGCATCGAATAGAGGGGAAATCACATGATTATTTGACCACTGAGACTTGGTATAAGGTTAGCAGAGCAGAATATCAGGTTTCTGATGGATTGCCATTATAGTGCATATTTCCAACTGCAGTAGAATGAAGGGACATGCACAGACTCAAAAGTCTGGCAGGCTTTACTGCTAGATTTTATTTTGAAAATTTCTTAAAGTCTCTCCTTGTAAACAAGAGACATTCTGTATGATTTGAAATAAAATCTCTGAGTCAAAAAGGCAATACAATGGCATCCCAAGTACTTCCATTTTCCTGTTCACCTTACTAGATTAGTAGTCTCTTCTTGTGGTAGTAGGAGTTATGCCCAGGAATAAAAGTAGTGTCAGTGAAATAACTCCTACAGTGACATCTGCAGCTTTGCAAAACTAAGGGATGGAACAATCAAGGAATTTCTTCATGCCTCCAACAAGATGAATAGCTGAACATAAGCTGCTTGCCCTCATACGCTACATTTGAATGCTCTTTTCAATTCCTCTGCAGTCTGAAAATAATAATGAAAAAAAAATCTTCATTTCATAAATGATTTGCCTACCCAGTTCCACTGGTTTACTTACAACTTTAACTGTGTACATGAAAATTCATTGGCATGTTGCTTCCTTTTTCTAAGTTTTATACAGACAAGACAATTCATATTGAACAAGAAAAGCAATATCATTCACAATCAGCTTTAAATAGTTGCTGCTTAGTGCTGAATTCGGGTTCCTTCTCATTATAACCTATTGGAGGGGAAGCAAAAGAATAAATACCAAGGGCCAATTTTTTCAGTAGAACTCCAAAAAGTCAAAAATTCATTGTTAGCCACAATGTTCACTCTGTGAACATGGAGTGTCCCGCTGCCAGCACAAAACCACACATAACTGCACTTACCCTGAACATATTTTTGCAAAATGACTCATGGTTGCCTTGAAAAGGTAAATGGAATTGGCAAGACTGTGCTGATATATCTAACCTATTAAGCCTGTTCCAAACACAGAACAATCACCTGTGCTCCTTGGGTATGAAACCCAGCAAGTCTGAAGTTGTAATTGTTAGTCATTTCTTAATGTTCAAAGAATCACATTTTGTAACAAAGTAATTTCTTTTCTTTCCCTTTTTTAAAATATATTTGTCTCACCACCACCAAAGAGCATTGTAATACTTTTAAAAAACAAATTACTTCTGGGAGGAGAAGAAGCATAAGTAGTTTCAGCCCAAAGGTAATTTTGCTGGAAAGTTTTATGCAGCTGAATAGCAGGTTTTAGTATGAGAGAGTTTTCTATAACTATAATGTTATAATGAATGTTAGAAGTCAATCCTTCATTACCTAGCAAATGACAGAAGCGAAATAGAAACCCAGTAGGTTTAAGACACGGTGACAATATGCTTCTATCAGTCCAATTTAGTTTTCTTTTACTATCAGGTCATTACCTTCTGAATGCAAATCTGAAGAGTGTTTCCACAGCTGCTCTTTGGGAATATTTGGAAGTGCATTAGGAGTCATCTAGCTGTTTCTATCTGTTACAGTACAGAGCATTAGTCACTAATCCTTATATGAAAGTATCTGATGATGGTGTACTTAGAGTCTTCTTCCTAAGAGACAGAAAGAGGAAAATGACTGTTGTGTTCTTAGGAATGTGCAGAGAGCCACAAAGGTCTTTTTATAATTCATAACTACATAATGGAAGGCAGCAAGTGAAGAAAAACGAAGTGTTTTATTTATCACATAGAAAGAGCATTACTTTCCAGAAGACCATTTTAATTTTCTTCATTACCACAGAGAAGCTTATGTTCCTCTGCTTTTTATTTCCTGCTGTTTAGTCCATTTTTGTGGACCATTTTATATACACAAAGGACACAATCAAATACTGCTTTTTAGGTTTGATCCTGTAAGGAGAAACACTCTCCTTTAGAAGTCTTGTGGGAGCAGGAATAAGGTAGCCATTACCTCCTTCACTAACATTGTCCAATTCTGCACCTACTGCCAGGGAAATGGCCTGAGCAATGAGAAGCCCCATTGCCATCACAGTAGCATTGAGCTCTGGTTTCCCACTGGCCACCTGGGAATGGCAAGTGCCCGTAAGTCACAAGAGAGCTGCCCTGGCAGGTCTCACAGCCAAAGACCATCCTTACAAAAGACTGCCTGTATGCTTGTTATAGACCTCAAGAAGCTCTAAGCCTAGAAGAAATCACCGAATTATAACACCATTGAGAATGACTTGTGTTGCGATATAGAGAAATAGATTGAAAGCAGAGATAAAACTGTAAAATACTGCTTTTCGTGAGAAAGATGATCAGGACAAACGTCAGAGGATCTAATAGATTAAAACATTGAAACCTCAAAGTTACCTTTCTGGTTTTTAAGCAGAATTGCAGGCTTCTTTTGCTAAAATATACAAACAACTGTATGTCTTTATGGACTGACTTCATTGAAAAGATGAGCAAATCTGGAAGACAAACAGCAATTTTTGCACAGCAGTATGCATAATACTAGCTATGCAATCGTATGTGACTGTAGGTATATATATTTCTCTAGCCTGAATAGTTAAAGCTATTCTCTGATCTGCTGAGTGAGCCTTTTCAGTTACTAAATAGCCCTTTTTTTTCAAAACAGTTTTCCATCTGAGTCACTTTAGAAATTCAGATCAATGTTCTGTAGTAAAGAGTGGCATTTCTTAACAGTTTGAAGTGCACTTGATTGTAATCCAAAACATGATCCAATACTAAAACTGCATTTAATGGACAGTGTTGAAATATGACAAAGACACTTATAGCAAAATCAGATTCCAATTAAATTTTTACAGATCAGCTTCTAAACTGACCTTTACTTAGCCAAACTGTAGCCTGAAGCATAGATTTTAGCAACTTTTAGTATCATTTTCAAGTACAGACAAGTCAGCTACCTTTCAACAGGGGCTGACCAACATACAGTTTATAGCAAAAGCTATTCTTCATTCCATGGCCTCATATGTTTTTAATGGGTTTACACTTGGGATTTACAATGCAGCATTTGGAGTAAGCCTTGAAGAGAAGTTCTGACAACCTATAGTGGGACCTAGACACTCTCTGTATGTGATCTGAGCATTCATCAAGTCACCTTGAAATTACCTATTTGGAAAGGTGGCTCAGGAATTAATAAGTCCGAAACCATCGAATTCTGAACCAGAAAAAAAGAATATTTGTGCATGAATTGAACCACAAAGCTAACCATCTCAGTCTTCTATACCAAAATAACTGCTTGGAGATCACTAGGTTCATAAAACATTGTCCAAAACTGTTTGTGAAGAGTAAAAGGAAATTTGAGTAAATGGGGAAAAA
>KZ505712.1:804743-840006 GCA_002844005.1 Limosa lapponica baueri
AGCTCTTCCTTTGGCCCCATCCAGCCATTTGCTTCTGTAAAGCTTAGGAGATGTTTTCACTAAGAGGCAATGGGAAAGGGCCTCAGAACTCTTAGGTGCAGGAGGTGGGAAAAGGATAAGGAAAGGAAAGGGTGAGAGATCTGTATTTCCACCTCTTTTCACTGCAGGCCCTCTACAGACTCCTCACCTGGCCCTTGGGCATCAGGGAGGTTTTGCTGTTTAAAAAAATAGGGCTGAAATCAGAGCATGCTGAGTACCAAGTTTTGTCTAGTGAGGGAGCAAGGAAGGACTTAAAAACTGCTGGTCCATCTGTGAGCAGCAGTTGGGAACAGGAAGAGTTACTATTGATCATTATGTCCACTCCCAGCACAGAGATTCCTAAGAAAAGCCAGAGCGTGTGCTATACTGGTGCTAGTTTATAGTTTGGAGAAAGATCAAGACAAAGCAAAGAGCAAAGTAAGGAAATCTGAGATTCAAATCAAGGAAGATCTACTAGGGGATTGCAAATTACACTGCAAGATTACTTTAATTAGTTGGTTTAATTAATGTGGTAATCAGATCTTCAAAAATTTAAACAATATAGAAAATGACTGAATGCTTTTCTGAAGCATTTTTATATTTTGTACAGAATTTTCCAAGCCTTAATTCATTAATCCTTTCAACACACCTACAACTCAGGTGCCATTGTATTTTATATAACAGAGAAAAGTAAGACTCTGAAATCAAAGAAAAAGAAACAGTTTTTAGAGTCCCAAAAGCATCCAACTCACCAGGTGGAATTCAGGCATCGGCATGCACAATTGCTGACTTTTTGGCACGTATTGCGCCAGCCATTCCAAGACATCAAATCTGGAATTAGGATAAGATCCAACATCAACAACAGAGTTTTGCAAAATCTTCACAGAAGATAACTTAAGGATTTGCCCCAATTGCAAAAGGAAAAAGGTACCTTCAAGTCAGTGGCATGTCCCACACATACTGCCACATATTAAATTGTATGGCTGCTGCTTTTTTACCACTCCTTCCACTATTAACTATTTACAACAGGAAAGAGTTGGGTTTTTTTAGAAGATGCTACATCTGAAACAGATTTTTATTTTAAATTCTATGCAGTTGCCACAACGCAAACACACTTCAGTACAGTCCACAGCACAGCCCACTATTAAGCAACTCTCATTAAGACATGAAAGTAGCCATGGGTTGATGGGATTCATGAACTGATAAAATGAGATCAGTTCACTGTAATGTGCTATTAAGGAAAAAAACACCTGTTATTAAGCCTTATCTTAAACATTATGTTTTAGGTCAATGACGAAAACTCACTTAAGTAAGTAATCTACTCGCAGCCACTGTTACGGCTTGACAAACAGTGTCTTAACTCACACTACTCTGCTCTTGGTCAGAGAGAGAACATGCTCTCTCAAGGCTCAACCTGATAAATTATAGAATTAGTCTCATGCAAATGCCTAAGAAATGTCTGCATGTATATTCCAGGGTTTTGTTCTGATGCTTTTAGTGCCTTTCGCCTGTGCAACTTACAGAGCCAGAAGCAGTGCAGAGCTGAAAGATGACAGGAAAAGATCTATAATCTTTTCACTGTAGAGACAGTGAAATAAAAAAGCTTGAAGGAACAGTATGAACTGATCCAAGTGTTCTCTTTTATTAGAAAGCAAAGAGGAGGAAAATTCTTTGTGAGGCCTGGAAGTCATGAGGATTGGCTCTGCTGACCCAGGGAGAAATCAGCTGGCAAGCGGAGATGATTTACAGACTTTCCCTCAGGCAGTGCCAGCCTCCGGGGAAGGGCAGCCGGCCCTCACTGCACCCTGACACCCCCGGCCCCACAGGCTCTACCTGTCCCCCCCAGTCTGAGGCAAAAGGAGCCATGGGGGCACCCACAGACATGGAGCCAAACCCATGCCAGTACTCAAGTTCAACCCCCTGCACAGACCAAACACAACACCCCCTGCTTCAACACAGGGACTCAGCTTAAACTGGGACCAGCATAAGGCAAGACAATGTCACACTTACCTTAAAAAATTGTTGGCTTCCAAGTATTTCCACGTGTAAGAAAAGCCATTTATAATTGTTTTTATGAAAAGCCATATATAACACCCTGCTGTTCTGGGCAGCCCTGTTCCTGTGTGCTCTGCTTTGAGCTGTGAGCTCTCTGGAGGCTGTAGTTAGGCTGTGACAAGGAAAGATTTTGCCCAAGCTGTGCTCCTTGGGACCTGCCATCACACAGCATGTAGCTCCTGCTTCATAACCACGCTCCTGCAACGCTCACTAACTTCTCTCCTTCAAGAGAAAAACTGTGGTTCTGTGGCAAGACACCAGATGCTGGGGGGGTAGCTGGGTGGGCTACCGCAGTGCTGGTACTCCTGACTTCACAGCATTTCTTTTCCAAACAATGCAGCCAGTGTTCAAAGCACAGCCACTTTTGACAACTAATGACAACTAATGATCTTCTCTGTATTACATGATTAGTTCCCTTTACAGTACTTTTACACATTCAGTTACTGGTTAGCAGAGGCAATATAATCAAACCCTAGCCCAGCCCAAACCAAACGTCATCAGCAAGATCTGTGCTTTCAGAAAAACATTAGTCATTCAACTACTTTACGCCCTGGCCTACTCAGGGGTAAAGAGAGACTCTTGGGTTAGTTCAGGCCATAAAAGATACTGAAGTGACTACAGAAGGAGTTTGGGAACAAATGATATAAAGAACAGTAACACATTGCCAAGACCAGATGGTAATCACTCAAGAGTTTTGAAGTAATTCAAGGATGAAATAGCTGAATTGCTGAGAGACTTGTGTAACCTTTCATTTAAAGCAGTCTGGGTACTTAGGACTGGAGGATAACATATGTGATGCAGAGGTCCCAGTGGAGAATTATAGGAACATCAGACTGATGTCCATATTGGACAAACTAATAGAAACTATAAAGAGTTAGCAGGCAACTGCATAAGCATTGTACCATAAATAATCCATCCAGATAGAGTCAGTGAAGCTTTAATATAAAAGGCCGTGCTGCTTTTTTTGTGAAGGTGTCAACAAGCTTGTGGGGCAGGGTTTATTTGTAATTCCAGAAGGCCTTGACAAAGGCCCTCATCAAAAGCAGCTCTTAGAGGGAAGGTCTTGATGATTATAAGATAGGAAACAGAACAAACAATCAGTTCTTTCAGTGGATGATGATTCAAAAGGAGTTTTTCAGGGGTCCGTGCTAGGTTTCAGGGGTCCGTGCTAGGACCTCTACTGTTCAACATATTAATAAGAAAACGTAGAAATGGTAGAATAGTGGAATTAGAAAGCTTGTTGGTGACACCACATTTATCAGTCTAGCAAGAGTGCAGGCTGACTGTATAAAGTCATAGAACAAAACTGAGAAAGAGAATAAAATGTGTAATAAAATGACAGATGATGTTTGGTACAGCTAAAAGCAGTCATGAGCATGGGAAAAAAATATTCCTAACTTCACAGATAAAATGATGAGCTTTAAACTAGTCTTCACCCCTCAGGAGGTCTCTTGTAGGTGGCTCCATTTAAACAACAGTTCAATACTCAGTAGCAGTCAACAGAGCAACTCAAATGTTTGACGTTATTAGAAAATGAATACAGAAGAAAATGGAACATTATTCTGTGACTGTATAAATCCACGGTTTGTCCACCATTTGCATTAAATGTGCATTTCTCTTCCACTCATCTCAGAAAATACTTTAGATTTTGGGAAGGTTGAGAGAAAGCCAACAAGGATCATCAATGGCATGAATGGCTTGTCATATTAAGGATAAATGAACAGGCCAAGCACTGCAGTCAGGAAAAAGGATAACTGGGGGTGATGTGGTATATATTTACAAAATTTGTGCCATGGATAGGTAGGCATTCATTGTTCAGTGTCTTTTAGTACAAGAACTGGAGAGCATCAAATAAAGATAACATGAGCCAGGTCCAATACAAAAAAAATATTTTGATTATTCACACAGTAGACTATTATTGTTAAATTATTTCAGGGTGCTAGAAATTTACACAGATTCAAAGTGATACTACAGAAGCGCATGGAAGAGAAATACTATGAGAGTTGTTACATACACTGAAAAACCACATCCAAGCCACGAAGTCCCTGAATTGGAAAAAGTTGAGGCCTGAGACAGATTTAGGAAGAAGTGTCTCATGTACTCGACATTTCTTAGATGTTTGTTCATAGATACCTTTGGTAGCAGGGTACTTGGTTTAGAAGGAAAGTTGTTCTGTCCCAGCAGAGTCATTCAACTGGTCTTAAATACATTTATATCCCCTTCAGATCCACGGAATAAGCAGATGGATCCTAAGCTTTCAGTGAATGAAGCTCCTTTGAAATGCACTGTCCCAAATGGGCACTTGCTCTTCATTTTTTCCCTCCAGGGAATAACCCACTCATTACATCAATAGCTATCCTTTAGTCTAAGTACAGTTGAGAAAGATTTTAAACTTCTTTGAACATGAGCCTTCAGTGCTGGAGGATCAGGCTTTCTTGTGGAAATCAATTGTATTTCTCTGAATGTGTCAGGCTGTAGGTGTCTTGTTCACTTCTACTTCAATAAGATTTGTTTCTGGTAGCCACAGTAGAGATCTGGGCACCTCAAATACAGCATTATAGTAAATAGCTCAGGTAGGGAGGAATTTTTTTGAGATATTACAGAGATTCAGCTCTCCCTGAACATCTTGAGACTAGATAAACAGAGTCTCTTCAACATCTTATCATTACCTTTGAAAGCAAAAGGATTGGGAACAAGGAGACAAAGACAGGGAGATATAAGTCTGCAGGGCAGGGCAGCAGGAGAAACATGGAGAACAACAGAGATATGCAGCACGGTAGCTAGCAGAAAACAATCGGTGATAACACAGAAGAGGACTGTGAAAGCATAATCCATTTTCAAGGGCTTTCAATCAAGATTCTCACCTTGATACAGACAGATTCCAATACGCTTACACATGTTTAATAGCATCTGTTCTGTCAGATGCTATTTGGAAGATGTCTCCCAGAAATCACTGAAGCCATCTGAGCTGAGATGCCATTAGCATGGGTTGGAGATACGGCTTTCACCAAATTAACACAGGCCAGAAACACTCTCTGTGTTGAAGCCAGACTCTAAGAGAACTCAAAACTATTTATAGGCACTCATTCTTCTGAATGGGGCGTTCAGGTAAACTCCTTGTTTAAATATCATGTCTCATTTCTTCAAAGAGTTTACAGTCTTCCAAATGCAGAATAAGGAAGTCCTTTAATTTTTTAAGGGTAATCTAAATTAAGGGCAATGAGGGGTGTCTGCACATGGGTGTGTGCATTAGGATGATAGCTCAGAGAAAATGAAACTGATGAAACCTACTGGACTTCCGTGACTTGAATGAAAGTGTGTGGGATCCTGCTTCCACTCAAGTCAGTTCCACCTTGTATGTTAGTGTCTCTAGCATCTCAGCAGTGGTGTGCTGAGGATTCTGAGCACAGATCTCTCAGCTACTGAATTTTTCTCTTTTTCTCCTGTGAAAATCTGGAATGTTTTTCTTAGGAAAATATTCTAATAACATTATGGCAAATTCAGTGGTGATGGGACTGGGATTCCTGGAAAATGCAATGCATTTCCAAGATCTCTGATAGATGTGCAACAGTACATTAAAATTCAGTATCTAAAATTGTTCCTATTTTCAGTTTTCTGCTCTGTCCCTCTCATAGAAGTTGCCAAGTTTATAGTAGCAGCCTTGTCCATGAAACAACTCCTGAACCACTGCAGTTTTCAGCCCAGCTAACACAAAACTGGAGGAATTTTACCTACTATCACCCTTCCTTTTCCAGTCATTCATATTTTCTTCAACTATTACCTTGCTTTGCACTGAAAGAATTCTCTGTTAAGCACATCTGATGAGTTTATATCTGTTACGTGCTGCCAGAAATCTGAACAGAATCTGCCAGAATTCTAAGTACAATGCTTTCTATCTGCAAGATTACACTATCTTTAGGTCTACCGAAGGAATCCTTATACATGGAAATGTTGCATTATGACTGAGAGTTTGCCATAGCTTTTGAAGGTGAGGTTAGGGGTATGAGTACATAAAATGCCCAAGGAAACAATACTTCTCACTGATCTCTGAGTTTACTCTTACTTCATTGTGAGAGGCTTCTGTAACACTGCTGCTGTTTGCCTTTAACATTGCTTTTCTAAGTCCTCAAATGGTGGTAATCCATGATGAGACCTAAACAGAATGTGAGGTTATCATGTGATCTGATAAGGCCCTGAAGTCAATACAGGTGCACTGACTTATGTGCCTGAAAGACCTGGTCTGCCACATCAAACATACATCAGGACATAAAACTATCTAGAGTTACAACTGTAATTGCATACCATAACCATGCCTTGAAGCAACTTTATGTAGACACATGTTCTGGGATTTGCTCTGTGAATCTGGGACACTCAAGTATCCAGGAAAGGAAGAAAGGAGCTTAATAGCAACATCATAAACTCCATTACCTCTGTGAATCCCAAATTAATCTGATACAGTTCTTCTTATTAACCTCTAAATTCCAGTGTCTATTATCCTTTACACAACAGTCACTTCAGCATATTTATCACTGGCATTTTTATTTTATATTACCAAGTCCAGTGAAAGGACACAAAAAGGGCTCAGCATATCCCATTTGCAGAGTGAACCTAAGTATCTTTCCTCTTTAGCACTGAATATAACTGAGGATGCAGTGGGCAACTGAGGCAGCCAGACCCTGCTTGGGCTTAATCCATCTGTGCAAGAACAATATTCATTTTTAATGATAAAGACAATCATGAGAAGAAAAGCCTGCCCATATGCTGTTTAATATGGATGTATCACACATGGTAATCTCTGCCCCAGGTGTATCTGAGCTGTTAGAGCAAATAGTGTGATTCTGATTAACAGCTGATTCTTCTCTCTTAATTATAACTATGTACTTTTTAGAAAAAAAAATCACATCAGAGACTGTTTTAGGGAAGACAGGCAAGACTGAGAAAGTCAACACTGTTTACCCGTCCACATAGTGTCTCTTCTATATCCCGGCTTTTGGAGATGTGGATATTTGAGGCATTGCTTTCAAAAATAATGCTACAACAATACAGCCGATGATTGGCTAACGCTCTGAAAGCACATACGCTTGCACTACCTGTGAAGGCAGCATTTTTAGGAAAGGAAATATGCTGCACCAGCTTCTGAAAAGGAAGGAGGGCTGAGCCTTTTAGATAATATATCAGAATTCTCTTAGCCAACATACAGACAAAAAAGGCATCCAGCAAGGATGGGAGGACAGCCAGAAACTTGGTCAGGTAATCCACCAGATAGTCTTGAAACCTGCCCGGAGATCATTGGCTCCTTCTGTTACAATCTCAGTTTTTAACCAGGCGCTTTGTGTTCAGGTTGTGATAGGATGAGAGAGCATGGGCTCTGCCCTCCCTTCATACACTGAGTAAGAGCTTCTGAAGATGGCATGCACAAGCCCCCCTTAGTTGAGGGGGGAAGATGCCAATCACCAGCATGCAATACAACAGAGGGCCTGATCCTGTCACATGTCAGCATGAAAGTCCCTCCCTAGCTTCAGACAGTGAAGTACTGCAGGAAATCTGGAGGGAGAGAGAAGTTTCCCATGAGAAAAATCCTTGATGTTCAAACAGAATTAATGCTAACACCTTTCTGTTCACAAACAGTTTGCAGAAAATGTGAGTTATAATACTTTAGAGAAAGGGAGGAAAGATCTCAAGGATTTGCTCTAGAGGAATATCCATACTTACCTGTACACATCTCTGTGTGCATTATACAGTCACTCACTAATGCTAATCTCTTTACACCCTCCTACACACAAAGCCTGTGTCATCCCTATCACCATAACATTGCTTGAAATTAGTGTTTTGCACATGTTGTTACAAGTGAAAGTGAGGTGACCGAAAGAAGATTACACAGTTGGACATAACAAAGCCTATCTCAGGCCAAACACACACAGAAGGTCTTTCCTCTCAAGTTTTGGGTTGGAAGCTTTCACATCCCCTTACAGCATTTCTTGAAGCCTGCCCTGATGTTTCTCAGAACCAGGAGAATGTATGAGAGTACAGATGCTTTCAGCAGACTCTTGCCTCAGACCAGCCCAAGGCTTTCTCTTCTCTAGATAAGTGATCACTCTCTAAGATCAAAAAAGAGGAGAAAATTGAATTAAAAAGTCATACAGATGGAATAATCCTTCAGAATATTCACCTAATCCTGCTTCCCTGTCTCTGGTGTCTCCGGAATTGAAGAACTCACTTCAGCTCTGTTGCCCTGAGATGAGGCTCTTTGAAATCAAGACAAAGATTTCTCTCAATTTCTCCAGACTTAAAAACCTCCTTCCTTACTTTTCTGCAATACCTTGGCTGAATGGCACCAGCATGACAAGCAGAACATTTTTTAAGTCCCCCAGGCCCAAGAGATCTTAAATGTCCCAGGTATTTTGGATGCGTTGTCTGGTATAACAGAATTAAAGGTGAGAGGTACAGTGTGCCACAGCTTACCATTGTCCTAGGATCATAAATGTGTGTGTGTGTAAGCACCTTTGTCCCAATTTTGTGTTTTCCAATGTAGTTTCTCCCAGAGATGTATATGTTCAAGGCTGCTATGTACTCCAGAACCCACAGCCATCTCACTATTACTTTGAGTGTCCTCCTTACCTGTTAGCAGCATCCTTCAGCAGTCTCTCGGTCTACATGTAAACCACAAGCTCTTTGGGGCTGGAGCTGTGTCTCTTAGGAAGCACTTCTTTTATGAAGCAAACAAGAAAAAGGTTGGTTTTGGTCTAGATCCAGGTCACATCTATGCAAAAGGCTAAAGTCCGAACACCTGTAAGATACAAATGAAGCTTTGCTTTATTATAGGAAAGAATTCAAAGTTGTCATTTCAGCAAAATGAGGTCTGAGACTGTGTCCTAAAAATGGAGAAATAAATACAATCGTTGCAATGCATGGCCCAGGAAGATACTTTGAATGCCAGCTGCACTGTGGACATACATAGGTATTTCCTGTAATTCCATATTTACATTTAAAGAGGCAGTTAGACATGCACTAGGGCCTTAGTACTATAGCAGTTTCATTATTCATAGTAGATTCAATTTTCATAGTTCATCAGATCACTCTGGCTTACAGACTTCACTGTAAGTGATTGCAGGCATGATTAAGGAAAAAAAAAAACATTTTAGTCATAAAGAATGAGAAGTTAACCCTGTAAAATTATATTTAAAGCAGCTGACTCAGCTTTAGCTATTGCAACAAGACAAACAAAAACATCATTCTGTCTTTTATTGTGAATGCTAAGTCATCAAAGGCACATAAACTTGTAAAGTAGCAGCAAATGTGAACCAAAGTAATTGATCCTAGACTTAAAGAGGCAGAAATAACAAGAGACCTGGACAGGTCTGACTTAAACAGAAGCCAATGCTCAGGAGCAAATTGGATCAGCAAATTCTAACACATCTGGTAGCTTAATTACACAGGTCTCTGCTGTGTTCCCTTGGCTGTGTTGATTTTTTGCCATTTCTTTTCTCACTAGGATTTTGAGAGTCTTCAGATTTCCACTTTCTGCATATCACTTATTTTTTTCAAAGATTTCCTGCCCTTTTTCATGTTCCATTTTAAATCAAGTCCCACCTACAGCACATTTTGATATTTCTGAGCTGTCACTTCTACCTATGATTCATTTTTGCGTGTTTTGTCATTCCTAATTTTGCAGTTTCTAGAAGTGGCTGAGGAAGATGGCAGGTGATAGAAAGATCTACAGGAGAGAAGGAAGAAAACATCTTGTATTTCTTAGTGAGCTAAATTGCAGGCTGTGACATTTTCAACAGTCCATATGGAGGTGATCAAACTGCCTCCAAAGGACAGCAAATGCTTTCCCACAGAGACTGTAATATGCATATATAAGACACTTCAATCACTTATCATCTTCTGTCGCCTGGCATTTCTCCTTAGGCTGTGTTTCCTATGACTTGGGGATTTTTCAGTCCTTCAAGGCAGAGCAGGGATGTTGAATCACTGGGCTGTTGGAGATGGTATATTCCCCATGCTGAAACGGCCAGTTACAGTGGAACACAGAAAGAATATTTTTTATTGCTGTTGTAAAGCCTTAAAGAAAGATCAGTTCATAGAAACAGATTATCCAGAAATTTCTGGATTAATGTCTCCTTAGCTGGAGCAATTAACCAAGTAATAACCAAAAATAATTTATGAGTTGAAATCAGATAAGAAAACTCAAATCTCCAAGATCCAGAGAACTAGAACATGAAAACATGATACTTCAGGCACTATGAATTATCTGGAAATCTTGCAATAACTTTATCTTATTGGGATAACGCTGAGGAGACGTTGTATGCATTTAGGTCCATATTCTTTTCTTCTTTTTTTAAACTGAGGGGTCTCTAATCAATGTCTCATCTGTTTGCACTGCCATACTGAAATGTAAACTATTTCCCCTCTTTCATCTGCAGATTGAGAGGGCACCGTAAGGATCCAATCAAGTCAGATGTTAGTTGAAATTCATGAGTCTCAACTCATTAGCTAGCCTCAGACTAATCTCATTTTGCTTTTTAGACGCAAGTTCTAATGACGACTGCTTAAATTTCACATTGCTTTCTTCCCTGTCAGTTACTATATACCTCTTCTTTCTGACACGTCTTGGAACTGTTTCAATATGAAGTGTAGGCAGGGTTGTCATTACCAATTTGACATATATACACATGCTACTTCTACTGCATCCTGGTCCGTACTATCCTAGCATAATTAATCAAACTTGGCATGTCTCTACAGTAAGGAAAATATAGGGACTGCTAGCATCTAGAAGGCACTAGTCAACACCAGCTTCTTTTCAGGACTCTTCCCATTGAAGTTAATGGGAACAATTTGTTGTCAGTTTTTCTGAAAGTCAATCTGCTCATATCCATCCTTCTTAACATGAAGCCTTAGAAGCAGAAGCAGCTGGGAGATACGAACACAGTGAACACCATGACATACACATCTACACGTAGGTTTCCACTTAGCCCAAACCTTCAGAGAAGCAGCCCTACCTACCTCCAGTGTTGTGACACATAGGGCAGTTCCACCTGTCCGAATAAAATGGTGCCTGGAGGTCCTTGAGACAGATCCACCTCCAGGATTAGAAGCAGATCAAAGCTGTGCTGCTCCTACACTACAGAGACCTGCTCAGAGAAGTGGTTTATTAGCCCAAATTCTGTGCTGTACTAACATGAGTATATTAAGTTTCCAGCACCTGACCTGGATTTTCTGCACAGTGCTCTTCCATGTGAATGTAGTATTTCCAGGGTCTTGTATGCACTTACACGTATGTTTGTGGGTGTTTCCTTTGTTAGACACTTCCCCTGGAAAGCAGTTCTTCACAGACAGATGTAGAAGCAGGAGATAATAGCTAAATTGGTCATGCTGCCAAGCTATTCATGAGTTAGAAACCAGACTCCCAGCCATGGTCAAATGCTGGTGTTTTTCATCCAGACAAGGCTGCCGCTCAGATCTGGAATGAATAAAGCAGAAATAAATACATGTCTCACACAGTCACGAAATGTTTGAAAATTGAGACTTTGAAAACCATTCTGAGTGCTGTTTTTGAGGTGAATTATTCAACCCGAGACCTGCAACAAAACCAAAGCAGGCGAGCAATTTTTTCTGCATGTCAGCACACTGTAATAGAACAAACTTCTTCTTTCCCAAGTATTACAAAAGAATTCCAAAACCATTAAATTAAAGGCCTACCTCCTACGATGGCAGACAGTTGTCAAACACTTTTAGGTCCCAAGGACTGAAATGGATTGAGGTGAACAAGCTTTTAAAAAAATCGTGCAGGAGAAGAATTTTAAAAAAAGCTCAGCCCATTTCTAAAGAAGTAACACAGCCATTAAAGGATCACAGCTTTCTCTATAGAAATAAGACCTTGAAACGTTCAGAAAGTTGAGTCAAAGGCCTTTTCTGCTTGTATACAAAAGCTGCATCCATATAGTAATCAGTAATCCAAGGATGCTGATTTTAGCTGTAAGGTTAAAGGCAAAAAACTATATTTTACTGAATGCCACAGTGCCTACTCAATTTAAGGGTTGCTTCATTTTCAAGATACAGCAACTTCATAATGGAACCTTTTAACCATAACGTCCTTTTTTTTTTTTTTCCTAGAAATGCTGCTCAGCAAGTAAAACTAAATCAACCATATCCCACTTCTTTTCTTGTGATTGGTTTTCATGGCTGGGCTTTTGTATTGTGCTTAATGCCTTGGCCGAGAATAATGGAACCTGCCTAACCCGGCAAACTTAGAGCTTACACCAAAAAGCCCAGTAATGGAACACATAGAGAATGAATGGGCTATGTGTTCAGGACCAAATATGCATTGGCTTGGTTCAGAAACCCATCCTTTATCAGCAGAACTCTCACGAGATTAATGACACAGTTCTAATGGAGAGCTAGTGCAACAGAGGGACAATGCAGAGCAGAACATGCACTCCTTTTTTCCCCCCTCTGTTTATATTCTTCATATAAGCTAAGTTCATTTTGTTGCAGATTGCCAGTTACTGGAGATAATTCTCTTTTCCAAGATAATATGCAGATTACTTTCCAGGAAAACCTTATTCAGTGCTGATGAGGGACTGCAGAAAATATTTCTGGGAAAAAAGTATGGTTTATCTCGTCTTGCAGAGACTTTATCAACTGACATGCACACGATTCAGAAACACCGTTTGAAAAGAAACATTTTTCCAAGGTTCTGATGTGGAGGAACCTGACAACAGAATATTACTGTTTCAAACATCTTTCTGCCTTTTCTGTGTCAGTGAAATGCTAACTTCAGGCATGAAGCACCTGCTAGAAACCTCTGGAGAGTTACCTATGTAAAGATGATATTTGAAACATGGTTTTTCTAGCAGTCAGCCCATCTTTGTCAGTAACACAGCCGTTTCTCTTTATTTTCACTTTTTAATGCATCTGCCAGCCTCACAGGTGCCTTTGCATTTCCACTCTTTTCTTCCCATCTGCCCTGCACTGGCAACTCTTTAAATAATCGCGGATGCTATTTGGTGACTTTTAGCAGACAGAGCTGAGCATAATTGGCAATATATTTCCCAGTAAATTCATTAGGCAAGAGGAATACATTTTTTCTATTACATCAGCCCTTACACACAGGACCATCATTTCATTTTCCATTTTAAATTTAAATCTACTTCAAAACTTTCCATATCATATTACATTAGACCCCATCATTCTGTGCTACTTACAAATGGCAGGAGGAAATTGTGAGTAGCAGGCTAATGGCCTAATTTATAGATACGGCAGGGCAGCTGGAAATCAGGTTTCTGCCATGACCATCATCTGGGAGCATTTTCTATTATTAGATCAAATCCTGAGGCAACTTTCTGGAACTTCAGCTACAGAAGGACTCTTTCAGCCACTCCATTGGCAAACACTGACAACTCCTCCCAAAACCACTTCCTGAGACACTGTGTCTAACACTTTGTAAAGTTCTCTTCTAGCATTTGGAAATACTCTTGATTTCATCTCAGTGTCCTCTTAGTAAATCCTCGGTCCTCTTTGATTGCTCAGAGGGGATGTCACAGGCAGATGATGACCTCATCTGCCCCCACCTTCAAGACACTGGGGACAACAAAACAGCAAACTGCAAATGTGTGCCCATAATAAATGCCCCAGTGTGCAAGAGTGAGAAATAATCTAATTCTCTTCATACTTTATCAGATGCTGAAGACATTAAGTCAGCAATGGAAGGCACTAGGGAAGGCAGAACTAAGCACTCTTGCCTGTCCTAGGAAGCTAAAACTGACTGTTGTGACTCATCTTGGCTGGTAGCTCTGCTCTGTTGTACAGCGTTACCTCCACTTTCACCCACATTAACTGGAGAGAAGCAGTGTCCTGGCTTTGCTCTGCACTGGCACACCACTGCTAGAGTGGTGGGATGGGTGCCTGTGATGTGGTGATACAACACAGAGTTTCACATTTCTCAAAGAAGGGACTTGGATGTCCTGTCTGCTGACTTGCTGCATGCTGGGGAGCCTTCTTAGCTGTAAGCTCTCCCTGGACAACACTTCTCCCAGCCCTCACATTTCCAACACCAGCCCTTCAACAGGCTGACATGGTTCTGTGCCGACCTACCCTCATTGCTAGTGGGTACCTGACGCTGGAGTGATGAGTGAGTGAGCTGGGTGTTTCTCAGGCATCTCAGAGCTTTGCCTTTAAGGTTCACCATATCTGTGGGTAAGAAATGTCTTGTATTAATCAGTTACCTTAAAACCATCTTCGGGTCAAAGCAGGTTAAAGTGAAATGCATGGAGAAATATTTATTTCCAATCTAAAAAATAAACAAGCCAGTTTCAAATACTTGTAAATGAGAAAGGTGAAGAAATGAAAGAAAAGCGTGTACAAGCCTCTACTATCCAGATCACATCTGAGAAGTTGACTATTTGCAATCCTGACATTTCAAATCATCTTCCTGTTGAAGTATGCTAACCTTAGCAGTTTTTTCAGCCAATCTCCCTTTTGAGGTTCTCCAGCTCCATCAGTATTCCACCCTCCCTCTGGGTGCCCATCAAATTTATTTGCTTCTGTCTTACTCAATAAATAACAAGAAGAGGATTAAAACTAAGGAAGGAAAAAGAAATGTTACTTTAAGGGACCAGTCACTATTTGCTGTACTTGACTGGCCATTAGCTACTACTTGACTGAATGAGAGGTAACACTCCTCTCTGTCCCACCATCTCATGTCACTTTATGCATGTATTTCAGTGTCACACGTCTTCATTCATTGAACCCTGTCACAATTTGGAAATTAATAAACACAGTTGCTACAAATACTCACATGCATGTAGCTCTTACTCTGGCCAGGTACTGAAGCAGTTAACTCTTTTGGGGAAACAGTAAATGTGGGCTGACTGAATCCCATACCTGGCTTTCAAGGGAACCACAAAATCCATTGACAGTGAAGGTCTTCCATGTTCCACACTTCCAAATTCTCGTTTTCTTACCATGTGTATGGATACTCTGCATGCACAGTTCAAACTGCCAGTGTCACTTTCCTTCTGCCCAAAGACCTTACATCTCTCACAGGGCTCTGCGTACTGACAATGCTCTTCTTTCCGCTATTATTAACCTGTATCTCCAGCAGCACTGTTGGTGAACAGCCCTTCCCCACTGGGGCCGCCCTGTCACATCCCTCTGCTGCTGACACCACTGTTAGCAAAGCCTGTCAGAGAACTAGGATAGGGAAAGGATCCAGCCTAAAACTGTTTTTCAGCCAGCTACGCAATCAGTTGTGCTGACACAACAGGGGGAGCAGCACAGGATTGCAAGCGAGCATCAGGGAGCAGGACTCTTTAAGCAGCCCAGCTGTCAGATACCTATGTGGCAGTCAAGTTGTCATCACATCTGTGCTATGTCAGGGCAGGCCTCCCCACCCAAAGCACATATGTCATCTATTCACCAACAGGAATCCAGAGGGGACTGGGTCAGGGGAGCTTTGAGTTGCTGCCCTTCCAAAGGAATGACAAAGGGCAGTAATTGTGGAGCAAGATGCGTCCAGAATTGGAGTAGAAACCAGGAGTTTTGTGGTATATAGAATATTTCTGGTTTCAGTTTTTAAGAAATCCTTATTTTAAATTGTGAAGACCAAGGTGAGGACAAGGCTGTCCACTGCAGAAAGGTAGAGACAGTCTTCATGTCCATTTCAGTGTTGTCTCTGTTCTGGCTAATGGGTATCCCTAGTCCTGCACAAACTCCCCATTGAGACTGGCTGACACAGAGCAGCAAAGGAATCTGTCCCTGGGACAGAGCACAGACCACTACTCAAAAAAGTACTGCATATTTTGGGAAAATAATATTTAAAAACTTAGCTATTCTTCACACAAAAGAAATAGAATCACTTTGCTTAATTTCCCATAAGGAAAATACCTGCAACAGCCTGATGAAGAATAGCAAAGACTAAGGCTGAGCTGTTTTGAGATAAACCTGAGCCTGTGAGATCCTTGAAAACTCACCTTACTCAGAAATTCCTTTTCACCTCTGCCATAACCTGCTCTTTCTCAGTCTCACTGCAAGCCTTCTGTCCTCTCTGATCATGGGATAAGCTCCCTGCTCTTTGCTTATTTACAGCTGTTCAAACATCCTCTACAGTACAACAAAGTTTGTGTGCATCTTCCTATTGAGTCTCCTTCTTCCTCCTTCCTGATCTATAGCCTCTGTCTGCCTTGGGAAATGAAACCTAGCAGCACAGGCAATTTTTCGTCCTGCTTCCATCTGCTGCTGAATACACATGCTGCAAGTTAAGGAGCTATGAATGATGGAGTCTATGTAAATTTAACTTAATGACGGCTGGATAAAGAGTGATGGGTTAGAAAGAAGAGCACAAAGGCCTTTGGGTGGAGTATGTAAATGAAGTCAGAGTTTATATGTGAAGGACCGCATATTAGGAGAGGAATAGTGAAGGTTTTAAAGGGTGGGAGTAGGATCAGAATCCTTTGGAGGTCTGTAGGGAGGCAAAATAATTTCTCTCACAAATCAAAGCAGATAAAGACTCTTAACCGCATTGATCTGTATATCCTAAAGTTTAGGTGAGATCCCTAAAAAGTAGAATAACCATGTGCAGGTTCATGCTTATCTAATTGGGTTGCTGTCTCAGATCATGGCTATATCATGCTCTGACATGAGACAGTGCCTCAGAAAATACTAAAACCATGTTTTTCTGATCAGATGTCCACCATTTATTTGGATTCAGAATGTTGGATGTGAATTCATTAAGTTGTCTGTTCGAGCAGAACAGATCACTAAGAATGCCATTACTAGTCATGACCTTTGTTCACAGACTAGACAAATTACCTTCAGACAGATTGGCATCCCTCCAGTTATGATCTTTCTTCTTGATTTATTCATGGCTCCCAACTTATAAACATTAATCAGAAACCAATGAAATGGACTCTAAAAGAAGCAGAAAAAAACCCAACAAAACAAACATATTTCGACTTCCTGACTACTCATTATTTATAGTGAAATGGAGACTGGCACGTATCTAGGAGTTTTTCCACATTATTTCCCATAATCATATGCCTAACCATACAATGACATCATTACCACAAGGAAACATGAGAGACACTGTTCAAGACAAATAATGCTGCAGGCAAAAATACAGAAAGCATCCCTTGTCATTTTTGTTATAATGAAGACTCCAAACTTTACCTGCACAGTTTCTTACAAGAATTATAACATAACACATCACTATTTGGCATGTGACACTAAGCAATTGAGATGCCAGTACTTATGGACACAAGGAATGACAGCAGGAAGAAAAGATGTCACATGTCACCACTATCACAACCTGTTCCTGCTGCTGGCACTTTCTTTAGCTCCCGTGTCTTGGCATGGATTTAACAACCTTAATACAATTCTAATTGCATTAAGAGGTTTTAAAATATCCCCTCATGGACAAGTGCTGATCTGCGTTAAATTCAATGGAAATTGTGCTCATACTGCCAAAATGCATAATTAAGAACAAGATTTAGCTATCTTCTGGGAAATACAGCTCATAAGAGGACAGGTTCTGAGGTCTGCTATACCATCCTGCCTGAAAACACAAGCACAGTCTAACAAGGGTAAGCTAAAGGACTGTCCAGCCTGGTATCCTCCCTCAAACAATAGACTGGACTGGATCCTTAGAGGTGAACTTTCCGTGCGGCACCTCCTAACCTCTGTACTGGAGAGTTTTCTTTGCCATAGGTATCATCCAGATCATCAAGACTGAGAGTTAGCTGTTCCTACTGCCCCATGTCTCTCCAGGAGGTAGACAAGTGGCGCAGACACCTCAACAAAAACCTCAAAAATTGGGCTGACAATTCATTGGAGATGGAAATTTCTTATCTCCCTGGAAATTGGCTCTTACCACAGCAGAATCATCACGACCTTTGGCCTCTTCCCAAATAAAACACAAAGCTTGTAGACTACTGACAGAAGCAGCTTCCAGCTTACCCTGAGGAAGCTATATATACAGGAACAGAAACATATAGTGAAATGCAAATAAAAACAGCGAGAATATGCATTATCAAAATAAGAAATTAAGCAACATGGGGAATACAGATTTTCTGACAAGATGATTCCATGTATTCTCTCAAAGAGATTACCATTCTTTCTTCTCTTTCAAGTATGTGTCAAATCCTTCATATGTTTTAAAAAAAACAACCGTAAGACACATGCAAGTGTCTCAGACCCAAAGGGTGACTTTCTCAGCCAGCTTGGAAATACGATTTATACAGCCTCTGTTGTCTTCCCTGCTTCCACAGCACCAAACCCAACTTTATTCCAAGAACTCCACTCCAGCCCGGCCTTCTTCTGTTCGCATGATATAAACCTGGCTCTGGAGGCCACATGCAACTAAAGAACCAGCTCAGCCATCTCTGTATTACAGTTAAAATTTTTTTCAAATACAGTTTTCAAGCCATGCATCTGAACGTACATTCAGTTTGACACTCTTGAAGTATGCAGAGTCAGTGGATCAGGCCCTCCAATAATGTTGCATTTTTTTGCTTAAAAGTATTTTTAATTAAAAAAAAAATTAGATTTTCTAATTTATCCTCCCATTTCCTAGCATGTTTGCTTCACATTTTCAGGCTTTGTTCTACAAAAAGTTCTAGATGGACTAATAAACCAGGAAGGTCAGACCTACAGTAAGCTGTGAAACTGGGCAATTCTATACATTCTGCAACAGTGGGTGACTAATTTGAGACAGTGACTAAACCCTGACCTTGACAGCTGAGCCTATCAGACTACTGGGGATCAGATCATACAAAAATCCATCCTTACATACTTTCTAAAGAGCCTAAAAAAGAGGTGAGATAAATACTCATTTCTTAGCTTTAGAGTGTAAGTGTAGAAGAGAAGAAACATTGGGAAACTGCCCAACATCTTTTCAAAGGTGCTAGCTGTGCAAATTCACCCACACGCCTGTACTTACAGTATGTTTTTGCTGGCAGAAGGCATTAGTAAAGAAGGGAAATGTTGTTTCATGTCTTAAATAAGAGTTTAATTTCTTTGAAAGAAGATTTTAGGAAAGAAGAAATAAAAGCAGAGTTTGGTTTGTGCAATTCTGATCCATGTCTGGCGGCCTTCTACAACTGGAGTTTGTAGCAGGAGAATTGGACACAGCTGGGTTTGGATTCCTGTTCCACTGGGCAGTTTTTCTGTTTTGCTGAATGAAATACTGCATACCAAAGACTACACACAGATACAGAAGACAGGTAGGTCTTCTACCAAACTGCAGGATCTTAGAGATTCTCCCCACTACAAGACAAGCAGTTGACACATTCCCCTGTCCAGCTTAGCCATTTTCCCACCCTTGCAGATTTAGTTTTTCCCTAGTTTTGCCTCTGTTGTGCACAGACACACAAGCATAGACATACTGAAAACCCACAGAATGAGCCATTTTTTGTTTTTACATTCATGTCCTAAACAGACATCCATGAAGGAAGTTATGTATCCATGTACATAACATACTTGCAGTTTTTTGGGGAAAAAAAAATTGGATTATCCTTAACAAAAAAAATCATTTGATAAGAACAACCAGCTTTAAGGAATGTCAAAGCATGGGTACTGGCTAGTGTTTTCCTCTCTTGGAAGCTGTGCTAAACAATTAACAAGCTGCCATACTTAAAGAGCACCGCTTTTTCACTGGCTTAGGTACAAGGTTAATGGAAGCTCTAATTGTTCCATGCTCTTCAAGAGTCTTGAATTGTTCACATCTCAGAAGCAAAGCATAGTTTTTCTGCTTTCTTTCAACAAATATCCAGCCTGCAGCCTCAGACGGGATACTGGTCATGCAAATGATTAGACATTTGCTTCTCAGATGGTTTTGTTCCATACATTAAATTTTCTATTGCATTTGATCACTACCTTAAATGGCAACTCCTTCTCAAAGCCTGAGGAATCTCTTCATCATTGCCTACAAAAAGGCAGATATTAAATATATATATTAATATACTGTATATAGTGTATATATAGCATAGAGAGATATATAATGTTCTATATCTATAAATATATGTATATATAATCATACAAAAGCAAAACAAAAAGAAATTAGGTACACTTTTTACACAAACTGCATTTCCATTTTTTCCTTATAGGAATACATACTCAGTTCTCAGGATGAAAAGAGTATGAAAGAATGAAAAAGCTACTCCTGACAGACTATTCACAGATGTTAACATATTGCTGGAAGTTATTTAGATACTGTGGTGACAGCTGAAATAACAATAGCTGTAGAATCCAAAATAGTAAAAAGAATATATTCACTGAAAAGAACCTTATTTTTCACCCCTTTGTTATCTTTGTATATACTATTCTTGGTTATTTCTTAAACTGATGAAATATCTACAGAAGTTGTTAAGCTGATACACAAGGGAACCTCCTTTCACACTCAGAAGAATTGCAAAAATTTCTGAGAAGTTCCCATCTCCCCAGGGCTCTACAAACTCTGATCAGCAGTGAAGATAACATGTCTTTGCAACCGTTCTTAGTCCTCTCCAGCTAATTTGGAGATGGCATGTCCACAATCACAAGCTATCCTATGGACACTGCAAGTGCTTCCAAGGTCTTAGGTTCAGCATTCCAGTTGTTCCCCTACACAGCTGGGTGCACCATCGCACTGTCCAGATTTCCATGGAAGGTCTTCCTGCCAGTCTCTGCATATGAATAATGAAGGCTTTGTGGAGTGAACTGCACAATGCGTCTACTCCAGATATTGCCAGAGACACTGCAATGATACTGCAAGATTCAGTTCACAGAAAACACCTCACTAATTTGTACGCAACACTGACTTTCAGAGGGGGCTTAAAGATTCTGCATCCTGTTAACAATGCCTCAATCCATCCTCTTGCTTATTAAATCTAATTAATATTGAATTATACAAAATCTAAAAGGCTATGCCGTGATTAATTTCACTAGTAGTTCTTCAGATTTCTAAGATGAAAAACAATTAGCAGTTGCTTTAAAAGCTTACTTGTGGGTCTTGGCAGGTTAATCCCATGTGCACACATGAAATGTTAACCATGTTAATGATATTGCTTTATATTAATGTAATAATGAAAGAGCAGAGAAAGAAACAAAACTCAAGTGTCTTGAGTCCCAACACAGTACAAAGAGTGCTTGTCACTTTCAGGGTTTTGCTCCTGCAGGCAGAAAAAAATCCCTTCCATGCCACAGAGTTCCTCAACCCTGCCAGCCAGAGGACAGAGCCACAGCCATTACACTGCATGGTTGTCACAGCTCGTTTAAGCACTCTGATCACTCATGGCCTGCTAGGCTTGACTTTTCCCTAGTGCACAGGTGACAGACATCTGTCTATGCCACCAGTTTTGAGCACAGATCTCTTGGCAGCAGCAGGAGAAGTTCAATAACCAGTTCACAACACAACGTTCAGCAGCAAAGCATCAGAGGCATTGACAAATGGCAGCGACATTCTGATAGCAGTCGACAAGGTCACACATGCAAGTGAAGCTTTGTTGTGAGCAAACTGCAACAGCCTGTTATGATCAGGGGCTCTCAAAAGAAAACACAGGCAAACGAACCATCGACCCTTATTTGTCCTGAAGAAGCATAAATCTTTTCAGCTACTGCCGGGGTTCGGTGCATGTGAAATAGAGATAGGTTCAAGATTCCAGACTGAGATGCAATCTGGATTACAATGTAGAATCATCCCTATTTTCCTGTTGAAAAAACGCCTTTTCAGGCTTGTTCAGGAGAGCGGGGCTGGGCTTATCTCTGTTGCACAGGCCTCATAATGCAAGGAAAGGCTTGTCTGAAACACACTGGAAAAAACACAAACCATGTGCCAGAGAGATTTCAACTGACCATACATTGATTGTCTCCTGGCAAACAAAACTTGCACGTTCAGAGGTTATATTTTCCGGGAAGCAATCCTAAACCGATTATGAGTGGTTTTACTGTACAGAGGCCTTCTGAGGCAGCACTGCAAGTAAAATTCAATATGAGCAAGAAGGCATTGACATCCTGAAAGTTTTTCCTGGGTGAGCAAAAGATGAGAGACTTTTCCCTTCTTGTACACACAAGTGAAAAACATGCACTCCTCCCTCAAGCACTGACTCAGTTGTTGCATAAGGATTATTTGTACCAATTGCAGTTAAATCTCTTCAACACAGACTTACTTTGGGCTGTTGCCAAGACTTTAATGGAAGCTTCGATAAAGCAGCCATAAAAAAATCATTTAATTTGTGCTCAGATGCACCCTGAACCTGAGCTTGCCTGCCTGGCTCGACTTTCTGTACCTCCAGCTGACTCCTAGGTGTCAGACCTCAGCTGTTACAATCTTCTAGTGCTTTTCCACACTCACACAAAGATTTTCTGTCCTTTCTATCTATACACTTTCTATGTTTCCATCTTCCTAATGAACTACATTCACCTAGTTGGCAATCAACCTAGAAGAGAACAAACATGTAATCAAGGAATTATTATCAGAGCAACAAATACAATCACGTCAAGGGCTGATACCTCCATTGTAGGCGCTCATCCCAAGTTGGTCAGTCAGCAAAATATCCCTGCTACATGAAACTCACAGGTGGAAAATATCCTACCTACAAGCTTTTCTGCCCATGTATATTATGCTAAGTGTATACAGGCACAGGCTAAAAGTAAGCAAGCCAATGTGGGAAACTTGGATGCAACAGGAACTCCACCCGGGGGAGAGGACAATAAAATTCTAACTCCTTGGGCCATGGGAAAGAACCATAATACCATAGTACAGTGAAAAGGAAGGAAATGGGAAAGAGTTGCTCAAGACAAAACCAAATACCCCTGAAGAGTTCTAAAGGAATTAAAAGACAGAGTTGCTGAGTTATTAACTGGGAGACGTAAACCCTCACTTAAATCAGATGTACTATCTGAAGAATGGAGGATAGGAAATCTGATGACAATTTCTTGAAAAATTTCCAGGAGTAAGACAAATAAATCTAAATTCCTTCCAGGGAATCAGCAAAACTACAGTAGAAACAGAACTCACTTCAAGCCACACGTAATCTAGTCCTCTGAGGCTTGGGTTGTCTACAGAGACAACCAGAGGATCTACAGAGACAGGATCCACAGTACTTCATATTCTTCATATGCTTCATATTCTAGAGTATACACAGCATATTCTAACATAAGTGAACAATTTTCTGATCCAAAATAAAATTTGAAAATTTAATTGCTTTGTCAGTGTGGTCTAGATCACCAAAACCAACCAAGCAAAAAAAAACACCAAAAAACCAACCTTCTTAGACTTGATTGATGAAGTACAGTAACTAGTAAAAAAACCTGATAAACTATGTACTTAAATTGATTACATAGTATCAAGGAACATACACTGATCATATATGATCAACTTCCACAGTTCACAAACCCATGCCATGTTTCATGTCACCGGTTTTTGCTACATTCCCATTTACTCTGCCTTAGCTTGTTCTTCTCCTTCCTCTGGTTGATTTTTCCATTTCTTACCAATCATTTATCTCAAGCTCTTGTGCTGACAACCTGTTTTCTGACCTATGCCATTCCTTGTAATATCTAATGATTTTCCCATTCTTGCTGCTCAGCTAGTTTTCAGTATGTTTTCTCAACTAAATACAAAGGTTTTTGTACATTTTTGGCATACCTTTGTTCAGCTTCTTGTGTCATCAGTGTTTAAGCCTGGAGAGCACTCCCATATTAATCATAGCTGTAGTTTAACCTTGTGACAGCAAGATATTTTCCCATGACTACTCAAAACTGATTTTGTCTGATGAATTCTGGCTCTGATCTTATTATTTCATCAATAATCATTTGGCATAAGAGTCCTCAAATATTTAACATGGCACATTGCATTTCATCTTGCTTTTCATATGCCTTTAGTTTCCTGAGCTTTGATCTTCATTCAAATTCCTGGGTTGCAGAGAGCACTGATCATATGTTAAAGCTCTTTTTCTCTGAAATGACCATGACCTAATCTATTTCAAGACAACTCTATTTCAACAGTCCATCCATTAAATAGGTTCTATAGCTGCATGAGCTGCCTGGGAACTATGTACCAATTTACTTCAAAACAAAAAGAAACCAGCATTGAACACATTTTTTGACGTTAAACACTATCCTGTTGGGATTCATGTACAAAATTGCTAAACAAATTTCACTTAATGAAAGATTGAACCTTGTTTATAAGTTTCTAGAGTAATTCTTATAGTTTGTGTGGCAATCCAGCCATGCCAGAACAAGAAGTGTAAGGCCAGCTAACATATTGGTGTAGCTACTGTTATTAGAGCAGAGCAGCATTATCTAAAGTCGTGGACCCATACTTATCCACAAATGTGCTGAAATGATGCTTGTGAAACTAAACAGTGTGTCAGGCCATCTAGAAAGAGACAACCTGCAAAGGTCAAGAGACAAGTGCACCATTTACGTACAATGTAGTGTGTACGGTTGATTCATCATGTCATTGCAGCAGATTACAATTCTGAAAGCAAGATTTAGCTTGTAAAGTGAGAGAAACATACAGGCTAAGATTATTTCAGAAGTTGAAGATTATGGCCACTAACTTTCTCTTGATTTTTAATTACACATCAGATACTTAGGGCTCTACCTCATACATGATGCTCTCTATCTGGACATGTAAGAAGAGGGTGCTTTTTTGTAAACAACTGTTTAATGTTAAAATAAATTTCAAAGGCTCAATAATATCCAAAATACAATATTTTGTCAGTGAGGTTCCGTACTTTTTTCCAGAGAAACCAATGGCAAAACTCCTATTGAACGGAAGACTTTAAATGCAATAATGTTCTCAGACAGAGGGTTCTAATAAAAGATTGAGTGATACTTCTCAGTCTAAAGATGACCAAGAAGAACACAGAAATAGATTTCAAGAATACAAAAGGTTTTTGCAAAGTGAAAAATAACAATATTCTTCAAGAAAAGGATAATAAATAAAGAATTTGAATGGGACTTTGAAGTGAGAAAGCTCAGCTTAGACAACAAGAAAAACTTCCCAACATTAACAATTGTGGAATAGTGGGCTAGAGCACCTGGAGAGATTTTCAAGCCTTAAAATATGAACGTTTCTTGGTCACATGACCTCCTCAGGAGTTTTGACAGAGTCCACAATAATTGCAAATATTATACAAGAACAGTCAGCAGCAGCTCAGTAACCACAGATGGAAGAAGCCTGAGTCTTCCTAACTTCTGAGTGAGAACAGAACACAACTACTGGCTGCCAAGCTTCTGCATCAGTTAGTGAATTACCAACACCAGTTCAACTAGAGCAAGAGAGTGAATACAAATTATTACAAGTAGCGGGTCTATCTGATTATCATTTCTTTGTCCAAGAACAACTGAGCTTTTGCTCATTCAGAGACTGGTAAAAGGCTCACCTTTGAAACTTGCAAAAAAAAGCCAAAAAATAATTGGTTATATGCATTCTTCTGTGAGAAGTTAAACAGGTCTAACTGATCCTATCTTGACGCAAAAGAATCAATCCCAAAATCCTTTCCAGACTTATTTTCTATTATTCTAATGATCCTGTTGGCCTAGAGAAAGAAAGAAGGGAAAATATGTCATGCACCAATTGCACTAGCAAACATGCTACAGGATATAATTATATTTCATTGCTTTTATGCACATGGATATTGTTAAAGCTATTCCTTTCCAAATACTTTAAACTAAGAGAGATCAGGGACTCCTATTCCACATTAAGGAGTGTCCACACATGCAAGTAATCCAGCAGTGTTCTTGCAAAATAACTATATGCCCATAGAAGCCCTTACTTAAAATAAGCAGTATGAATGTCTGAAAATAACTTAAACACTGATTAAACATCACATGAAATGGCTTAAGAAACAGCTTCATGGGTTGAAGAACAGAAAAACGACTATAGATGCTTCTATTTTAACATTCCTGTTGGAGTTTTTCTCTCCTCTCCATCTTACTCTGCTTTTTTTAAGTGACAAGCATTTACTAATCAAATGTGAAGACATCAAGCTACAATTCAGACATCAAATAACTAAAGAAAAACAATTTAGGGGCATGTTAGATAGCTCCACCTCAATCCAACATTTTTGTTACGAAGAGAATGTCTAACACTTCCTATAGGAATAAACAGGAAGGAAAAGAGAAGGATCCAGAGCAGATCTGCACTGAGAGATGGGAAATACTGCTGTGGAACCTGTTAGATGGCAGTGAGAACAAAAAGTTGGCATGGTAAGTTAAAAAAACCAATTGTCATTATCAATAGTAGTCTTCTTGAGGTTTCTTCTGTTTTTTTTTCACATACAAACAAGATTACCAAAACTAGGATAGCATCTGAACTGGCTAACTTTTCATACCATTTTATATTAATAAAGAACATCACTTATAAAATTTTAGAACACCAACTGCTGAGACGAAGAATGGATCCTTCTGAACTTCATGTTTAAACTTTTATTTTCTTCCAGGTTTTCAAGAATTTGCTTTTTTGCTACTACACTCAAAATCTTACCTGGATAATAGACATGGCCATTTGCCATTTCTGCTCTCAGAAAATTCTCTAAATTTTAGGCATCTCTTTACTGGACTCTAACACTCTCAGTCTGATTGCTTCAATTCAGTTCTCCTGCATTCCCTAACCTGACACCTTCTTAATGTGAGACAAGTGTTGCTAACATCTCCTCCTGCACTTTATGATCCATGTGCTTAGGTAAAGATTGTCATGCAATTCTTCCACCAGGATTTCCTCTTGAGTTTGCAGTCTCCCTGTAACCCCCCCTAGCATTTTTACAATTATATAGATTTTAAAAGTATGTGGTCATGCAAATGTCTATTCCAGTAATTGCCTATGGGCCTTAATGCTGGATTAAATTCCATTCATAAAGCAAGGTGTAAGTCCCTTACGTTATTAACGTTAGAGTATGACTGCCAAATCTGTGTCATTTCTGAGAACAGAAACAGATGAAACTCCGTATTAGTTTTCCAGTTACGCTCAGCAGCAGTTTGAAGATTTTGAGCCAGTTAAAACACTTTCTTTAAGAATGCTTCCTTAGCATCTAATGTTTTTTCTCTCAGATCACTCTAATCAACAGTTGCCTAATTTGCTGCATGAATTATCTTCACATACAACCATTAACGCAGGGGAATTTGAAAGGGCTACAAAGCCTTTAAGTGACTCAATGCACATTTTTTTCTCTAGGGATGTTGGTCCATCCCGCATACAAGGAAGGACTGGGGGGTGACAACAAGCCCAGTACTGGTGTCTGACTGTTACTGGAGAGAGAAGAGGTCTCAGAAAAAGACTCCACTCAGGTCTGCTGTTTCTTCAGGCCTCTGATTCTTCTGGGTAGCTCCTGCAGCAAATATGATGCTCTTTGTCCACCACCCCTGAGGGTAGGAATTCTTTTTTTTTATCTCAGTGTCTGAACAACAGAAATCCTTCTTTTGTCACTTCCAAATCAAACATTCAGCTTCAATGCACCACTGGCATTTCTGCTCTGGTCACAGCATGTGTACAGCATAATGATGCTTTCTCTGTAAATCAGACAGAGCTGTAGTGCAGCTGGAGTGACAAGTTCACACTCTGATAAGTTGCCATGATTTCTATATAAGCTTTAAAAATAGGCTTGATGAATAGGCTGAATAGCATGAAACTAGGGTGGAAGCTTGAAACAAAGCCTAAAGGTAAAACATAGCAGATACATCTAGACAAAACACCCTGACACTGAAATAACACTATGACACTTCCTCTCCTGTCCCCTTCTATCCCTGTTCAAGAATACTGCCAGGCAAGTGGTAGTATAATTGGAAATTGGTGACCTAACTGCATTCATATTGTCAATAAAGTAAAATGTGGATGTATGCACACTTGGGGCCAAAAGGCCCTGGTCAGTTCTTTAGTGTAATGTAAATGTATAAAACTGGTTTTAAAAGTGTCATTGGCAAACAAGGAGAAAGTTCCTTGGAAATGCTGAAGTCCATCAACATCACACAACTTGGAAACGGCACTGCCCTTTAGTCCTCAAGGTGGGAAAGAGCTGGTTTGGGAGAAGACTCTACAGAGCACATGGCTTTCACTCTGTTGTGGAGCCTTTGTGAGAGAGCTGAGCTGCCAGCCCACTTTTGGTGAAAATGATTACAAGCTCACTACAACAGATAGTGTTAATAGAGCAACAGAAACAAAATATAAAATAGATGGAGGAAACAGAGTAGGAGGCACTTAAGACCCACTGCAGAAAGGAAGAAAAGATGTTAGATGATCACAGGCAGGATTCAGACATATAAACAGTAAATTATTAGTGTTTCAATCACCTAGAGAGTAAACTCAAGAATTCTAGCTATATGCCAAGAAAACCAAAGCCTAAAGCCACTTTTGACTCGCAGAGCTAGACAAGAAACAGCTGTTGAGCTTGTGATGATCATCTAACTAGATGACTAGTCCATAGCTTTTTAATTGGCCTTTCTATTCTCAGTCACTGCGTTGAGAATAGATTTTATAAGTAGTGGCTGTCATCTACCATCTATGATCTGTTAATGATCTGGTACGTCCAGCTTCCATGAAGCAATTTCTTTTGAGTTCAAAGAAATTGTTCCCCACTGATAGATACCATTTATCAAAACCTACCATCAGAACTGATGCAAAGCAGCCCCTTCTTGGTAGTTGCATCAGACAAACCAAGGACTGAATGTATATAAAATTGTACTTGTGCCAAAGATTAAATGTCCACTGCCTCTGCCTGTTCTTGATGACTTTTTAGGCATACTGTCCAATGCAGACGGATAACCCTGCATTTCAAGTTTCACCCCTTCTTACCAGAATAATTTTTCAAAATCCTTTATCAACATGGAATTAGGTCTTGGGTTTGGGACTTTTCTCAAGTGTTTGGGAATGTTTGGAAGACAACAGCATTTCATGCAGGGGTTGGAGAAAGACTTGGGAAGATTAGATTCCTGAACAGAAATCTCAAAATAGACAAACTACCAGAAACCTGCAAAATTATAAACTGCAAATGATTCTCCCTTCTGATTTTCAGCCACACCCAAGCTCCAGCTAGCACTTTTGTCTTGAAGCAACACTGAGTTCAAATCTGTTCTTAACTAGGTGATCAACTCAAGCCAATGTAGTTTCAGGCACAGATTGAAAACAGAGCAACAAGCAACTAGCCAATTCTCCTGATTCTCTATGAGGCCCCACAAGGGACAGGAATCCCTCCATCAGCTCATGTAGATAGAGAGTTCTACATCGAAGGCTGTCGGCAGACCACATTTTACAAATACTACCTCCACTTAAGTTGTATTTGTATCTGGTATTCCTGTTGTAATTGTCCTTCTGGTTGTACTTTAAAATACTTAATTCGATTAGACAAATGAAGACATCAGGGGTTGTATAAATACATGCTGCAAAAGAAGCGTGCTAGAGAACCTCTACATCTTCGGATGTGGTTTTGGCAGATGTCCTGATTGCAAACACAATCTCTTTAATGTTCAAATTATGTTCTCTTAATGGTGTTTGCCCTCAGTACATGGGCTGTAATTTACAAGCTCTAAAGCTACAAATCCAGTTTGTGCCTGCTACTGTAGGTGTTATTGGTCTATTAATACCTATTAAGTCTCTGAAATATATTAAAATTCACCTTCAACACATTTTTCATTGAATGTTTCAGGCTAATGCATAGTCAGGAAACAAATGACACTGTCCAGAATCAAAAAAGGAAAAACAAAAATCTAAATGCTGTTTAAAAGACATTGTTAAATTTGCAACTGAGGGATAGGCTAACAAGCTAACAGGAATTTGTAGAAAACCAACACTTAAGAAGATATTGCTGTCAGTTTTAACAAGTAAAATAAAATAAAAAACAATTGGAGGGTTATCATTTTTATACCTAACTTAAATTTCTAGAATCCATAAATAAAATTTCATGCCTCATTGAGTGCTAAGAAAATTTAGGTATGTCCCTAAATTCTGTGAATAAAAACTCTGACATTTTAGTGAGTATGACTGTCAGCAGGTTTTTGAGTGCATCTGATAGCACTTCAGAACACCTGCAGCTTTCCAACTAACAGAGAACAAAATAAGCATCTTTTGAATCAGCAACATAACTACTACAAGTAAGAAGTGAACAGATAACATCCCAAACATTTAGAAAGAAAAATTACACAGAAAGATTTTTACTACACAGATCTCAAATTAATGATGGTATAATGAGCTTGAGTGGACAAAGCACAGCCAAATGAAGAGGGAAAGGTGTATGTGTGAGGAAGGCAGTATACTGCAATAGCTGTGCATTGCCAAGATAAAAGATTGAAACTACACAGAGATCAGATTTTACTTGCCTGTTTCATGCATCATGTAAAATACATCGTTTCACCGAATAATAAGAACGAAAGAATACCTGACATGAATTTTCTAGCTTGTGCTCCCAAGCATGCATAGAAACTGATCAGATAACATACAATTCATCAAGAAAAGGGTCAGGGAGTGCTGCGTACCAATAGGAGACACTTTCCAAGCAGCTCAATTGGAAGACAGGAAGTCTGCACTCTGTGTACATTCCAACACTCACTGGAGAGGGCACATTTCTAAAGGATCACTAGAGCTGAATGTTTCCAAATGCCCCTAATGCCATCTCTGAGATTCTAAGAAATACACCAGAAAAAAAAAAAAAAGAAAACCAATGAATTCATTAAAGCAATATAAAAGGAAGCAGTATAAATACAAAAGCAGTTATAAGTACATTAAAAATATTGTCCTCAATACAGAGATACAGCTTTGTTGTGGTTTAACCCCAGCCAGCAGCTAGGACTACGCAGCCTCTTGCTCACCCCTCCTTGCCCCCACAAGGGTAGGGAGAAGAAGAAGAAAAGGAGGAGAAAGGTAAAAAAAACCTTGTGGGTTGAGATAAAGACAGTTTAATAGAACAATAACAGTAAAGGAAAATAATAATAAGAAGAAGAATGGTAAAAGAATATACAAGACACAAGTCACTCTCACCACCCGGTAAATTGGTTGTCCAACCCAACCTGAGCAGTGATCACGGATCACTGCCCTCCCAGCCAACACCCATTTACATATGGGGCATGATGTCTGTGTTATGGAATATTCTATTGGCCATTCTATTGTTTTGTCTGTGCTCCCCCTCAGCTCCCGTGAGAAGCTGGAAAAAATCCTTGACTAGTATAAACATCACTCAGCAACAGCTAAAACAATATGCATTATTGACATTCTTTTCATACCAAATCTGAAAACACAGCAACCACTAGAAAGAAAATTTCCTCTGTCTCAGCTGAAACCAGGACAAGCTTACTTTGCCATACTTCCCCTATCTAATAAATAAAGTTGAGTAAGAGAAAAACATTCATATTGTGGTCATTGCTTTAGCAGCTTATGGGAAATCTCTCTCTCTCAGCCCTCTGAAATGTTACCATTCCATGGGTACCATTCCCCCTTTATTTGTGGATTATTTTCAATTTCATAAAAGTACTTTATAAGCAATAAAAGTCCAAATTGTTCCAGACTTCTTGATTTTACCTTTTGTAGGGTTTTTTTCTCACAATCCTAATATCCTTTGCAGAATGTTTTGTAGGATATAACAAGCTAAGGAAAAAGGACAGATTTAATGGCTATTGCAAGGAAGTCCTATTTAAATAGTACATTTCATGATTCATATGAATTTTATCTATTTGTTTCAATGGTGCAATGTAGCATTTTGCCTTTACCACTGAATAACTAAAAATGAAAGTCATTCTGTGTCTAGTCAGTACCATCTAGAAAGGCTGTCACACAGGAACAGTTAGAATTTTCACAATTGAAAAGTTGTCCTAATGTCATCCTGCAGGGTTGGCTCGTATTCTTTCATGACTATTGTATATAGAACACTTTGTGATAATAGCTGGAAACGCTGACATCCACAGCAGTGATTAAAAACTGTGTTTTGCAGACCATTTCTAAACTTCTGAGTTTTCCAGATCAGCTATGAGCTCATAAAGGAAATTCACAGAACCACAGAATAGTTGACGTTGGAAGGGACTCCTGGAGGTTATCTGCTCCAACTGCCCTGGAGGTTGCCCAGGACCATATCCAGATGGCTTTTCAATAGCTCCAAGGATGGAGACTCCACAACCTCCCTGGGAAACCTGTGCCAGTGCTCCATCACCCTCCAGTAAAAAAAAAAAAAAGTGATTCCTGATGTTCAGACAGTTCGTGTGTTTCAGTTTGTGCCCATTACTTCTTGTTCTGTGACAGGGCACCACTGAAAAGAGCCTGGTTACACCTTCTTTCCACCCTCCCTTCAGGTATTTATGAACATTGATGAGATACCCCTCTCAGCCTTCTTTACTCCAGGCTCAACAGTCCCAGCTCTCTCAGCCTTTCCTCATAGTAGAGATGTTCCTGTCCTTTCAATCACCTTCATGGCCTTTCATTGGACTTTCTCCAGTATGTCCATGTCTCTCTTGTACTGAGGAGCCCAGAACTGGACACAGTACCCCAGGTGTTGCCTCACCACTGCTGAGCAGAGGGGAAGGATCACCTTCCTTGACCCACTGGCAACATTTCTCATAATGCAGCCCAGGATGCCCTTCGCCTTCTTTGTGGCAAGACTACATTACTGGCTCATGTTCAACTTGGTGTCCACCAGGACCCCCAGTTCCTTTTCTGCATCCGCACACCCCCATCCATCCACCACTCTAGTTTTTGCCCTTTTTATTTCTTTCAGTTTGCTAGTGGCATTACTAACATCCATGCAATCAGCTGTGTCAACAACAGCTAGGAATGATGGCAAAATACAGCTTTATATCAATACATTTCTGCTTCTGGATTTTATTTTTTAAATACATTATTAACTGTGGTGTGAGTAACAGGACTGAAAAGTGAGTCAAGCTCACGGAAACTAAATATTATGTCCTCTTGTCCTCCTCACGAACACATAGAAAAGCTTTTTTTTTTACAAACAAGTAAATAATTATAAGATTATTCTTATATGTAAGATCTCCATTTTGAGAGAAGAAACAGGAGGTAACTGCTAAAATACAAGTCAAAGAATCAACAGACTTTGATCCTACAGCTTGGAATGAAATAGGTCCACAACAAATTCTCAGGAACTCACTGTTCTCATTCATGATATGAGAAGTTTCACTCAACAAAAACTTCCACCAGAGTTCTGGTCCATGGGTAAAAGAACTAAGCTATTGCTAGCTCCTCCGTCTCTTTGTATAGCTTTTGCATCTGTAAGATAAGGATCTTAATCTTTACCTTGTTTGGGTGCTAAGAGATTTTGTTCATGAATGTTTATAAAGCACTTCAGAGCCTTAGATTAAAAGCTGTACAGGAATGCAAATTACTGTTAAATTCTCCCGTATGTTACAAAAATACACGTGTCTTGTCTCATCTAAATAGAACTCTCAAATGTAATAACGAGATTTCAAAACATTTACCATGATTCCTAGTTTTCTTCCTGCCTCCTCCGTCTACTTCATCCCAGTGGCACAGAGTAATAATCTTCACCCCCTCCTAACACTGAATGAAAAAAAAAATGCAAAAAGCTTCCTCAAATATGAAAAAATAATATTAAAACACTCACCAAATCTGAAGGCTTTTTACAAACGTACAAATGAGTCAAAGCTACAGGATGTTAGCCCCTACCATTAATGATATTTAAGCCTTAATATTTAAGCCTTAATATTTTACTTGGGAACGAAGCAAACATGTAGAATAATTACTGTCAAGAAATTAACAAATTTTAGTGAAGAGGAAATATGTTATTTGCTTTAGGGAAAAAAAAAAAAGCTACAGTGATGATTACAGAAATTGAGTCCAAAATTCACTGTGTTTTCTTTTACAGATTATGGTGAAACATGTTTTAGGATATCCTTCAATATTTTTTTGAAGCTTATTTGAATGCAAAGCATTGGGCTTGTCTCTTTGAAGCAGTAAACAGTGAACATTTGCAATGTGCAGTCTTGATAAACAGGAATGAGACCAGACAGGGCAAACAAGCACGCATTCAAAAAAGATGGGTAACCCCTCTTCATTAAAGAAAAGATGCAGCTTGTTGCCAAGGATGTTTGGCTGAAGAACTAAGAATATCCTCTAGGTCTTTCTGAGGTGTACAAAAAGGAAAAGAGCAGCTACAGGGAAATACACAAAATCAAAGAACAATTCTTGGAAAATAGCCTGAGGAAATTAATCTCTCCCCTACATATAAGTATGCTATCTTCTCTTCATAGGCTGAGGAAAACAAGGCAGGAATACATGAAGCAATTGAAACAGGTGGTGATAAAACTTTAGATTAAGAATTGATTTAAAATTAGAATTAAAGCTTGGATACCAAAATGGTTGGGCATAGCTTGGGTTTATATGGAGATTATATTTCTCCACTACTAATAACTCTAAGGAAACTCCTTTTGATTAGAAGCAATATGTACTTTTCAGGCACCCTGCAAAAGGGCACAGTCAGCTTTCAATATGCCTTTATAGTGGCAGCTTCAACAAAATAAGTTACCCCTGAAGTCACCAGAATCGTCTCAGCGTGCTGGGTGTTTGCTTACTGCTTTAACTCTATATTGCAGCCACATCGTGTGGTTTTCTATGTTACATTGGTAAGAAAAAGCTGCAAGAATTCCTCCCTCACAGGAATTCTTCGATCTCCAGATACTAGAACCATGTATCCTGATCTTCTGTGTGTGACCTCAGAGCTAGATGCACCAATTCAAAGGTCACAACGTTCAGAAAATGCATGAAGAAGACTAATGAAGTCTCATTCTTGGAGAGAATAAGGGTGCCCTCTTTAGAATAAGTATTTAGTGAATATGGGAAGTCTCATGTCTCAACAAATGAAATTATAGAGATGTAACCTGATCATATATTCAAAATGCTCCACAAGGTACAGTGATTTCAGCAGAACAGTGCTCAATTATTACTGTCATGCTTTGCATTTACTGGACCCTTTCAACTGTTGTCCCACAATTCTGCTCTGTCAATTAGTCTTAGTTTCACCTAGCGAAATCTGAATACAAAGTGAGTTTCTTATTGGTAAAAAAGGTTTGTACTCACCAATTTCCAACAGCATGTCTCTCAGCAGTCACTTCGTACTGAGTACAGGGCTATGAGAGGTAAGTTCATTGTTGATTGATTAACATGTTCGGGAACATGGTATTTTTCATTGTCCATTACTCCTTCACGTCAGGAACATCTATTTCCATCCCTTCTATAATTATTTTTCAATAAAAAAAAAAA
>KZ505712.1:841638-862911 GCA_002844005.1 Limosa lapponica baueri
TAACCATTATGCATGATGGAGCCCTGCTTTCCTGGAGATGGCTGAACACCTGCCTGCCAATGGGAAGCAGTGAATTAATTCCTTGTTTTGCTTTGCTTGTGTGTGTGGCTTTTGCTTTGCCTATTGAACTATTTTTATCTCAACCCACAAGTTTTCTCACTTTTACTTTTCCAATTCTTTCCCCCATCCCACTGTGAGGGGAGTGGGCGAGTGGCTCTGTTGGGCTTGGTTGCCAGCTGGGGTTAAGCCATGACAGCCAGCTCTCTGACCCTTGTTCAGCCATGGGGTCAACTAATTCAGCAAATTCTCCATTTTGGCAAGCTCTGAAATATTATCTCTCTCCAGATGAATATCGCTGATCACACATCAGCCAAACTGTAGTGACCACACTTCAGTAAGAAGGCCTTCCCTTTTAGACACATGGGGATGTTGCCACTGTGCTAATGACTTGTACCTTTTGAGTGCATTAAGAGCAGCACACAGGCTATGGGAGCAAGAGTCAGTGCATTTTTAAATGTTCTGAAAGCTGTAATCACGTAGTGCTGTGATACAGCAGTATCACTGCAAACAATAGGCCATAAGCTTCACACTGAATTTGCAAGGCTTCAGGTGTGAGGCTTGTCAGCCACGTCTGTATGAATATGTCTTTGTTTTACTTGGGGTAGCTGTGTTTGCCATTCCTCTAACTGACCAGTTGTGTACCTTTAATTTTGTTTACTTTTGTTTATCTTATTCAATCATAGTTTTATATATAGATAGCAGTAAAAAAAAGTTACTTTATGTAGAATGAGATACTTACAACTCTAACATAATAATGTAGTATGAAGAGATACAGGCCTGGCCTGTTAGCAGAGGAGACACAGGATGAGGTACAGAGAGTACAGGTATGGGAGGATAAGAGATGAGGCACGGACTTGGCACTAGTGACTATAAACAACTCAGCCGTGATCAGTAACAAAATGTAGACCTGGACAAAACTGGGTTTAGAGGTAGCTAAGAGAACAAAGAAGCAGCATGCAGTACATGTAAAATGCACCATACATTATAAATGCAGAGGTATCACGGAGCTGCAGATCAATGAAGAAATGGCAAAAATGTAAAAGCGTTTTAGCATATGTACAAAAATTATCCTGAGTGGTGGATCCTAGAGTGAGGGAGAAGGAACAATCGGTATGAACATCCTGTTCCTAGATCTGACAACTGATTGTCTAGATGCTGACAACTCATGGTAACGACAAAACCACTGACCTTGGGACACAGAGAGCAGGAAAAGGGTGAGCATAAACCCCCAAATGGGGAGAAGCTAAGGAGTGGTTGTAAAGCAACTTTAACTGCATTATTAGTCTTTCTTTTTCTGCAACCGATCTTGACTAATAATGATTGTTGAATTAGACTGCTAAGATTTCAACTATACTAATTTTAAAAAACATGGATATATTATATATATATACACACACATATACATATATAAAAATACGTGCTTCCTCTTTGCCTGTAAACAAGATTTTGAATGTAGCAGATCAGTGATTCCATTGATGAGGCTAACTCCCACACTGTCTATATTTGCTTACATTGCCCCAGAGGAGATGGAGGCAGAGGAAAGACAGTACTTACGCTATGGTAAGTCTAAATTTTGAGCAAAACTGAGTAAGTCTAGTTACAGCTTGAACATGTCCTACAAACATAGGTCAAAATATGACAATGGACAATTAGTTCAATTATGGAAGCAAAACCTTAATAGATGTAAAATTTTAGTTTGGTCAGAAATTTGAGGACTCAAATGTCAAATATTTTAAAATTACCAGTTTTGTCATTACGATTCTCACCATCTCCTGTTGAAAGCATTGAACAGAGACCATTCATATGATTTAGCTTCCTGCAAGTCAAGAAACAAAATTAATTAGAAGATCTTTCTTTCCAATTGTTGTTGTCTATCTAGACAAATGGAACAATGAAACTTTCAGTTGAAAAGTTTTAAAATTCAAATGAAGGGTGAATTCATACAGTCAAAACCAAACATTCTCAAGTGGTTTCCTCTTTTTGCATCTCCTGAAGTGCAGTCATTCAGACTCACCAGTTCTTCCTAAACACAGGACACAATTCATACATATTAAAACTGTGTATATTATTCAGTTTGGGGAAGTCAATGGTAGAAGCTTTCTTGTTTTTAACAAGAAATGTTGTTGGACTTTCTTCTATAATTAACATAATTCCATAAGTTCATGAACTAGTTGTCAAATTTATTGACATGAAATACCAATAATCAGGCAGTAATTCTACAGCTTACAATGACTGTAAGAAATAGTCTTTAAATACATTATTCTGTGCCTGTAAACAGGAATTCCCTTATGGAATAAAATTAACAATTTGATCCAATGTCAATATTTGATTATTCAGGGATATGACAGGAGACTGGGAAACATTTCGGATAGAGCGAAATATATGTAAATTAGGCTACAGAATACACACAGAGTGCATTCTCCTGAGAAAGTACTTGTAACCAGATGACTGTAGAAAGTAGGTGCAAGTATGAATAATAGAAGGCAGAATACTGCATAATCTCAGGTATTTCACTGCAGCCAAGCAAAGTGAAGGAAAAGCCTACATAAATCACAGTTTAGATTAACTCACAAATAATCAAAAGTTAACTTCAGTTTGGTACAGTGTTTCAACATTGTTAGTACCTATGCTTTGCTGAATCTTTTTCAATTAGCTAAATAATAAGTACCACTATGCCTATTTCTCTGATTTTTGCAGAGGTTACACTGAAGATTACAAGCATGTAACAAAAAAAGATACACACCTTGAAAGATACCAATTATGCATTGGACTGGTACTCAGGAGATGTAGGTCTCATTCTCAAGTTTGCTGATGATTTGCTGAATTATATTGGGCAACTTATTTTTGGTTTCTGCATTTCCCTAAATATGCTTCATCTATATTGTATATAAAAAATTTAGCCAACAGAAATTATTCATGGCAGAACTGGCTCTTGTTACTCTTCATACAATGGGAAACACAATGGATGCTGATCTCAGTGGACACCATCTATGCACTAATGCCATAAATTACTTAACAGCTTAGATAATGAATCTTCTGTGGCAGTTAATTGCCCTGAACGTAAAATGCATCAGCTCTTTCCTACAACAGTCAGCATGTCAGTTCAGTTGCAGCCAAGGAGAAAAAAAAATCCTAGTGAAGATTAAGAAAGAAACAGAAAAGACCACTGATTTCTTGCTTTGATTTGCCTTGGTGTTTGCAGCTGTACATGTCACCAATCCCCCTCTTGTCTTGTAGTTACTGAAGAGAAGTCTGCTCTCCTCTGCTGGCCACCAGCACTTTTCACAGTCACAAAAAAGAACATGAAATGTGCTTCCAAGTTAACAGCACTAAAAATACATTAAGAAGAACACAATACGAGTAATTAATTAGAAGTAGAGTATCTATTTCTCAACAAAAATAATGCCATCAAGTATGAATGAACACTATCCTATCACAAAAATCCAGACAAAATATAAACAATGATACTTCAAAACATGCTTGAAATAAGGTCCAAATTATTTCTAAGGCATTCAATGCACTCTGACAATTTAAAACTATAAAATATTTCTGCAAAAAGATATTAAAATAGGTTACTTTAAGTGTAAATTGATTTTACACTATTTTAATGGAAAATGATTATGAGAATTCATATGCAATTTGAGAAGAACACATATCAAGGTTGAATTTGAACAGTCTTTTTGGATAAAACATCAGTGTAATCAGTTCCATTGGCAGCCATATATAGCGTGGATTTACTTTATAATCCATCAGATTTAACCATACTGTGTTCCCTTTCTTCATTCTATCAAAGCAAAACTAGCATTCTGAACTAGAAGAGGAAATTATTTTTAGCAGTAACATTGTAGGAAATGCATAATCTGTGGTGATTCTTAGTGAAAACTGTAGCTACCTGCTGGTGGTACCTTAAGAATCAAATGTCTTGACCCTTAACAGACCTTTGCTATCACTACTGTACCATTGTATAGATGCAAAGATAGCACCTGATGACTTTCTATGTGATAAGAGGATAGATTTTTATTATCATTATTATTATTATTTTATACTTTTTTTACACTGCCCATTGGGTCTTTTTCTACTGCTTCACAATTCAGGAAACTGAAGTCACACATTGTAGGTGAAATAATATTCTTGAATTGTTAGGAAATTAATGTCAGTTAGCTATTTATACTTACAAACAAAACACTGGGGAAAAAACGAAACAAAACAAAACAAACCTTTGCCAGCCTATGAAGAGTACACAACATACATCTGTATCAAATTACTTCTGAGTAATCATGTGATGACCATAATGTTAATAAGTTTCAACAGAGATAGTAGAGCTGTATCACCAAGTCCATTCTGCTTATTTTCAACAGTTATGATTGCCACAGTATCAACTGTAGAGAAAACCCTTTGTACTTAATAAAGATTCCTTACTAAACTGTAGAAAAAAGAATCTTCTCTGCTACTGCAGTGAGACATTTTTATCTGCATATAATACAGAGTTAATAAATATTGAAATTCTGAAAGTGCTTTTAAGTACTACAGTTTTGATTAGGACCAAGTATGTATTTAATTTACTTAGTCTGTAAAACAGTAAATGAATGTGTATGTAAAATGTACATAAATGTACATGACACATTTTATATAAACAGGTCTATACAATGTGTACCTAAAGATAGACATACAGAAATTACGAAATAGCAGTAAACCCAGCTGTTTTTAAAATAATAATAGTTTCAGAAGCTATGCCAGTTGCAAATAATGACTAGTAACATGTCACACCAGCATTAGAATTTGCTACTATCCAAATGTAAGTAGAGAAATTCCTTCTAAATACTAAAATCATACTGATGGTGTTTAATCTGTTTCTAATTCTGGTACAGTGAACCTACATATATTTTCTGTCTGGTCATATTACAGAGCTCTTTTTCTTCCCGTAGAAGACATACATGGATATAAAAAGGTTACAGGCTTAGAATTACCATTCTTAAAACCTGAGTATGCAACAATTCTTTTAAAAAATATATATAAAAATAGAAGTACCGTTGGGAATTGTGTTTCCCTCCTAATGTATAAACCTGGAAGCATCTTTCCCAATGTTTCTTGTAAAGTGCATATGCTGTAAACAAAGCTAAAGTTAACAGTATCATCCTGAAATATCATGTGTGGTCTCTTGAAGCTGTCCCACACTGGTATTCCATCTGGATGCTATTTAAGGAGCAAAGCTTGTCCCTTTGGTAATCAGACAGCCTTAGCTGAAGTACAGGCAGGTTGACTTCATCAGGAACAACTCTGAGCCCTTTGTTCAGAATTACAAGTTCTCTTCTTTTGCTGGATAGTTCTTTGTTCCCCGCGGACAGTAGAGATACCTGGCAGGGGGGGAAATCGGTAGTTAGTATGTGTTGGAAGTAAGAATTCCCCACTATCCATAGCCACAAGGTATGGGATCAACCTTAGTGCTATCATAGAATAGAATAGCTTGGTTGGAAGGGACTTTTAAAGGTCATCTAGTTCAACACCCCCTGCAATGAGATCTTCGATTAGATCAGGTTGCTCAGAGACCCGTCCAACCCGACCTTGCATGCTTCCAGGGATGGGGCATCTACCACCTCTCTGGGCAATCTGTTCCAGTGTTTCACCACCCTCACTCTAAAAGATTTCTTCCTTATATGTAGTCTAAATCTGTCCTCTCTTGTTTTAAAGCCACTACCCTTGTCTTACTGCAACAGGCCCCACTAAAAGTTTGTCCCCATCTTTCTTATAAGCCCCCTTCAAGTACTTAAAGGCCACAGTAAGGTCTCCACAGAGCCTTCTCTTTTCAGACTGAACAACCTCAACTCTCTCAGCCTGTCCTCATAGAGAGAGGTGCTCCAGCCCTATGATAATTTTTGTGGACCCACTCCAACAGGTCGGTGTCTTTCCTGTGCTGAGGACTCCAGAGCCGGACGCTATCAGCAGAAAGCTGATGATGGAGAAGCCAAGGAACCTCAGAAATCTATCAAAAGAAATGGTTTAGTTCAGGTTTTACAATAGAGTTTGGTGCAAAAATCTCTGGATGAAATTCTATCATTTATGCTACACACAGGGAATTAGTTCGTCTAATGATCCTCTGACTCAAAATTTATGGACTAGTCTGCACTACACACAAATAGAATTAGAGCAGCATGGTGCAAAGGCCTCCCACAGCTAATCAATGAGGCCTGAATGCAACATAATGTATTTGTGGCCAGCTTTAAGATATGTTGCTGGTGTAAGCAACAGATTTAAGATATGTTGCTGGTGATCAGACAGACTCACTTTCTGTTCTGATGTCTAGACTTGATCTGACAATATTTCAGTGCTCCATTAAGGCTACTGTTAAGTATACACCTACTGCGATTTTTCAAAAATATAACTTGGTTACATTCACATGAACTTCTAAGAGAAGGGTGAAGGTCATATCTGTGACCAAAAGGAAGGTACTTTCTTGGCCAAACAAAATCCTCATTCTAGCACACAAGTTAATAAAGAAAACAACACTAGATTTTCTTTTAATATGGGCAAGCAATGCAGGGCAAAGCTTTGTATTTTCAATGCCTTCATCCAATGCTGTAAGGACTAAAATCTTTTGGTTCCTTCCATAGCACAGATTTCTAGAACTACAGGAGTCGATAAAAACACAGAAAACTCAGGAGATCGAGGTCTTTTACAGATTCGAAAACCCAGTAAGACAAACAGTTATTCCTTCTTTTTACATAATTTTCAGATGATTCGTCTTAAGTAAAATGTTTCAAACTAACTTTCAAAACTGGGGCTGATACTTTGATGAGGTCTAAGAGTTATCTTTATGGAGTACCATATGAAAAATATGAAGACCTGACTTTTTTTATCAGTAAATGGAAGTTTTGCTAGCAAAAAGGTGGTCTTCAAGGAGTAGGGACAAAACTACAGTATTTATGAGAACGCTGTGCCTGTTAGTACTATACTGACATCCTAGAATATCAAAACAGCCATATCAAAACAGCTACCTATGTAACAATGTGGGTTTCCTCTCCTAGCTGCAGTCACAAAGGATACCTTGAGACAGTTAAAAGTAATTTATCTTTGTATGACCCTGATTTCCATACACTGAGTCCAATCTTGTCTTCCATTTCTTTGAAAACTTTCAGATTGTCTTTCGCTTAGCCCAAGAGTTCCCAAAACTCCTTTCAACAGCATCTTGCTGTGACATGGAAAGGTAATACATTCTGCTCAGCGAAACTGCCCTAGCTGGACCAAACCATTAAAGCTTCAAACAAAAAAAGAAAAATTCCTCTTCAACTCAAAGTGTTTAGTTCACAGCAGCTGTATAAGATACAGGTCTGCTAGCACAAGAATGATTCCAGACTACAGCAAGCTTTATGAACCACCGTGAGTAGGAAGGTGCCTTCTTATTTGATGTTATTTGACAGACTTTATCTATGCTCTACACAAGAACCCTGCCAAGCAGACATCTCAGACACATAGAAGTCAATCTCAAAGTAAATCTTTTCCTTAAACTGGTAGAAAGAACTGCAAGTGCAAACCCATCTTATCTCAGCCAAACAAGTCTGTGACAACAGATGCTTCTACTCAAAGATGGGAAGCTCATATAAGAATGTCTGAGAGCTCAGGGCATGTGATCTCTGCAAGGGATCAGAGCCATCTGCCTAGTGTTGAAAACAGTCATTCCACAGTCCAAATGCTGACAGACAGCTTCATAAACATGCACTTTTTCTACAGGCAGTGTGGACTTCAGGCATCTCCACTGTCTGGAGACCGCTTAATTTTGTGCATTCATCACTGAAGTGTATCAATGACTCTGTACCTACCAGTCAGGCCAGATGCTCCTTCATTTTTTCCATCAAGAGATGAAATGCACCTTTCCACATATCTCATTTCTAAAGAGAATCTTCAGCTTAATGAGGTGAGAGGTTTTGCGTCAATGACAGTCCTACCACATGATCAGATTATTTTGGTTGCTCGCACCAGATGGATCCCTGGATCACTTCTCTCTTAGGCACAATGCAATGTCATGAATTATAGCCACGTTCTACATGTAAGTCTTTTATACCTAGCAACCCTGATACTAGCCAAATCCAGTAGTCTTGATGCTGACTAACTGCTAGAACAAAAACCAGTTTCTGCTACAGTTCCAATCATTCTAATTCACAAGAAAAAAAAAAGCATAAAATAAAAAAAGGGCTGACTTACTAACCAAAGTTGGAAAAGCGTTTTATTATGGTATTGTCATATCAGAAAAATGCAAATCTTTTTTCTGTGTCATTAGATTACTGGCCTCTCCAAAGTGATCAGAACATGCCTACAATTATCTAAAAATCCAGTCAGCAGTAAGTTTTTCATACCTGGCCATCTGATTTTCACACACACAGCTGCTAATACCCCAGGATCCAAAGCATACGTTTTCCTACTGTATAAGTCTTTATTTCTCTAGAGCTCCACTGTACAATTAACAGGAAGTCTGGCACATGTATCTTCTGAGTACAGCCAATATTGGTGTGGCTGTAACAACTTGGTAAAAATTATGGCTCTAGCAAGCATGAAAAGGTGCAGTGTGAGTATCACCATGTGCATTGGTAAACTCTATCCAGCAAGTGCCTTTAATCCATCTCTTGGCCAAACGTTTCAGTGTCATTGGAATACTCTGTACTCATCAATGTGACAGGGATAAGTCACTGCCTTACCCTAAGAGTTGGATTAAACTGAAACTAGGATCAATTGCTACCCCACGTTTTCATGTTGCTTCTCCTTTTTCTAATTTCTGTAGAATCTGTGACTTGGGAAAGCTAGGCCAATACTGCCTCTTAGTGGAAGGACACCTAACTCAAAAGATGTGGTGGATGCTGGTCTGTGGGAATAGGGCAGCATACTTACAGCGCCACACAGACCTTCAGCTGATAGCCTTCAGAACTGCAGGTGCATAGATCAAAGACTCTTGCAGCCATGAAAGTTTAGAAGGAAAAAAAAAAAAACCCGAACCAAAACCTGCTGAGCTTTGGCAGACTTTTTAACCTCCTTGAGGAGAAGTAAAAATCAACAGAATGCTGGTATAACTGTAAGAAACATTGCTGGCCAAAACAATCTTCTTTTGTATGTGTGAGATGCAAGAAGTAAGAATCAATAGAGACAACTATTTGGAAGAAGAAAACAATTAAAAGAAAATGCCAGGCAACATTAGCAGGAAGTGGTACCATAACAGAATAAAAAGTAGCAAAATGTCTTAAATCACCCAGATATCACTAGAATCAAAAAATCCTCTTTAAATTCCAGGAACGTTGGAGCTGTGTGCTTTCAAATACTGTCTAGTTTGGTATGTTCTAGAACATTAAAAAACATTAACTAAGCTAAAAGAAGTGCATTAATGTTGAAGAATACATAGATAACATGGTAAGAATTTGCAGACAGAAAAAGCTCCATTAATGTATTTCTATTTCTGAATGATAAGATAATTGGATTATAGACCCAATAGAAATGAGGGCTGCCTCAAACAGGCAAAATTCAGAATTTGCTGTCATGCCTGAACTATATTATCCTTCTGTGAATAATACCTTGAGCTATTCTTTGAGCAGTTAAAAATGTATAGCTATCATTAGAGCCAGACTTGACAGTTTTCCTCTTCATAAAATAGCTCTAACTACACAAATGGTTGCTTCTCTAATTCTAAAACTTGAATAACAATGGAAAAGATTGCATTGAACAAAGTTATGAAAATTATAAGTGACAACATATCAATATGCATTTGATTATGAAAATTGTTTCCTTCTTTTCTTACTTGCATTGCAACCATTTTTTTCCCTACAAAACTAGTGTTGAAACAACCTTTCGCTCATAAACAGACCTCTGGTCATATAAGCTTGTACTTGTTTTGGCTGTGATAGAGTTAAATTTCTTTATAGTAGCTAGTATGGGGCTATGTTTTGGATTAGTTATGAAAATGGTGTTGATAACACACCAATGTTTTAGTTATTGCTGAACAATGCTTTTACAGCATCAAGGCCTTTTTTGTGTCTCACACTGGCCTGCCAGTATGAGAAGACTGGGGATGCACAAAAAGCTGGGAGGGGACACAGCTGGGACAGCAGACCCCAACTGACCAAAGGGATATTCCCCATTATATGATGTCATGCTTAGCAATAAAAGCTGGGGGAAAGAAGAAGGAAGGGCAGAGGAGGATGTTCAGAGTTATGGCACTTGTCTTCCTAAGTAACCATTAGGCATGATGAAGACCTGCTTTCCTGGAAATGCTACGCTTCTGCCTGCTGATGGAAAGCAGCAAATGAATTTCTTATTTTGCTTTGCTTGCGCACACAGCTTTTGCTTTATCTATTAAACTGTCTTTACCTCAAGCCATGAGATTTCCCACTTTTACCTTTCCACTTCTCTCCACCGTCCCACTTTGGGGGAGTGAGCGAGAGGCTGCATGGGGCTCAGCTGCCTACTGGGGTTAAACCATGGCAGAGCTACAGCACTCAGCTGAACACAACTCTTGTCTCTGACCATTGCTATTTTTGTTTACTTATAACAAATCTTTTTTCATATATCTGAGTTTCTGTTTGGATTAAGTCTCTTAATGCAATTTATTAAAAATAGATTTCTGCATCATTTTGGGTATTACATGTAGACTTCAATATAAAAAAAGCATGATGAAATTTTGAAACCAGTATTCATTGTCCTATTCATAAATAGGCTCACAAACATGGAGCTTGCCTCTTGTGCAGTATAATATTAAATCAGAAGGAGAAAAAAAGCATGAGTGGCACAATGGATGTGAATAGAATAATTTTGAAACATTACAGGGTGTTTTTATGCATGTTTACCAAATTTCTGTATAAATAAGTAATACAACTGGAGTCCTGAATAATTTCAGGAGATTAGTGATAAATGGGCACAAGTTGATTATTCAAGATAAAGCTGAGGGTCATTATCCTCAGCTGGCCATTAATCCCCATGAAATGACTGGTATTGAGATAGTAATTACTATTATAATGAAAATGGTGGGGGAAAAAAAAAAAGCATGACATTTCTCTTATGAAGCTGTCTCAATTTCTAAAGAATTCATGTTTCTCTCATCACCCAATCAAGTTGCTTTAATCATTTTTAACTCTTTATGCAGTTTATTCGTACTGCTAAATTCTCACGCAATCGGTTCACTTAAGGTTTGGTTTCCCACCATATATTCCTGGAATTTCAGGAGGCACAGCAAGGGGCAACAGTGATGGGAAAGAAAGACAATGCACACAAATCCTCCCAAAACAGAAAATAAATAAAAAATATTTTCATAATGTTTTCTCTATACAGTGTGCTCCACAATGAGGTATGAGATTGCATTATTACGCTATACACTCTCTAGCTGTTTACTCTGCATTTAATAGTCCTTTTAGCAATAGCACACATATCCCATGACGTTGCATAGCACCTGTGGAGTTCTTTGTTCCAAAAGAGAATTCACCTTGTAGCATCACAACATATGGAACTGATACTGTCAAGTCAACTTGGTGAGAAATCATGAAGAAATTTGGCCCTAAAATGAAGAAACATCTTTAAAACTTCACAAATTAAGTTTTTGATGTTCTGATGTACCTTCTGAGGACTTCTGAGCCTCTGGAGTTCCTTTTTTCCACATTCCTATTAGAAGAGCTAGAAACTTATTATGGGCAGAAGCGAAAGCAATTTGCTTCCTGCTAAAAACACTATCATTCTGTTTCCATTGTGAGAGACCCACACATGCTGCATTGTTACAACTTCCCATTTTAGAAACTGAAAAACTTAATCTAAACTAAAAGCTTTTAAAATAAGCTAAGAAAGTTAAAAAAATAGGTCTATTGCCTAATAGTTACTGCTAAAGCAAACAAGATACAGATATTCATTACTCCTAGTATTTTTTCTACAGCTTTTCTGTGAACAATTTTCTAAGAAGGGGATCCCAGGAAAGCTACAGGATGTACCAAGTTTCTGCTGGAAAATTTGCAGTTGCTTCTGAAATGTTTCACTATGTATAAAAGAGAGGAAGTAGACCAAGGCTCAAAACAGTTTTAGGCAAGAACGGCCAATAGAATGTTGCTCTGAGAGCTGCAAACCCAGTTCTGCATGGTGGAATAAAACCAGATAATGGTGGATATAAAGTCACTGATAACTGACTTTGCAGTGCAGCTTGGGAGACTGATTTGTCCTTCTAGCTTGCTTAAGCTGTTTGGAGAGCTTGAAGCGAAACCTAATGATGCATGTCTGCTTGCGAAATTAATTATTCAATACTGGACAGCTATCGAAACTGGACTGTTTGGCTGTTTGGAGAGAGTGTGAGAAGCAAAAAAAAAAAAAAAAATTGCTTAAGTTCTGAAAGCTCTGAATGGCATTGAGAAGAGCAGAGTTTAGAAAACCTGGCAAGTCCTCTGGAAATAGAGACATGTTTTTTGACAGCCAAGGCCAAAGCATGGTCTGTCAATTTTCTGGAACAAAGGAAAAAACACAGTAAGTATAGTAAGTTATTCGGGAGTAGAACCTTGTCTGGAAAAGAAGTAATGTAATAGAGACAGGGGAACTAAACATAATTATGCATCACGACAGCTAATAGGATTCAAAAGCATAGTGAAAACTCACATCGCTGGTGACAGACCAGCAACTGGGTTGCAGTGTGGCTATTTCGTATCTGCCAGCTAAAGCCAGGGCATGCTAGTGCGACACACTCAGTTGAGAGGGTCAAAGTCTACAACAATAGCTGTTACCATGCACACATTAACAATTCTAACCAAAAGGCAAAAAAACCCAAACCAAATCTAGACAACATACTTTGAAACTTCTAAGGAGACTCATCCTATAAGGAGATTTCACTTCATTCCTTTCACCCACTCCAAAATCAATTTTGTCTTTGCTACAAGTCCCGTGAACAAAGCACAAATCAGCACTGACTGCGGATAACATATCAGCACTGCTGAAGAAGTCACATGATTCAGGGAAAGCAAAAATGTGACTTCCAATTTTTCTGTGCTCCTGGGAAAATCTAATACATAGCACATCCACTAATGTGAAGAAGGATGCTGAGCATCTACTGGCCTTCTCTAGACTTTATGTATGTATGGAAATGTACTGCTTGCTCTTTTCGCTCTATTTCCTTCTGCAGGATAAATATTGTGCAGAGAAGAACACCTTATACTACACTATTATCCTGTGTGGCTACGAAGAATATTCCCTGAAGTTTTACATTTCCAAAAATGTAGAAAAATAACAAGATTCTACAGAACAACTACTCTCTAGGGAATTCCAGCACAGCAGAAAAGTAAGTCGTCCTGAATAAAACAGGAAAAACAGAATGTTAATTATTTTACTGCTGTTAGTCTCTTGTGCATTTCTGTGGCATTCTTATGTTACACGTTGAAAGAACTAGCATATTTGCATGCAACTTTAAGCATCCCTTACATTTCAGTGATTCCAGCAATAGGACACGAGGAAATGGAATGAAGCTGTGCTAGGGGGAGTTCAGATTGGACATTAGGAAAAAGTGCTTCACCAAGAGGGTGGTCGGTCACTGGAACAGGGTCCCCAGGGAAGATCATGGCACCATTTCTGTCAGAGTTCAAGGAGCGTTTGGATGATGCTCTTAGTCATACTGTTTAGTTTTAGGTAGTCCTACAAGGATCAGGGTGTTGGACTCAATGACCCTTATGGGTCCCTTCAACTTGAGATATCCTATGGTTCTACAATTTCCATTAATGGATATCTTATTTTTATAGTAGTTTGTGTAAAATACTCAAGTCTATATTCAGCACACACCTGCTTCATTACAGTTAATTGCAGTAAGATGCTTTTTGCCAGTCTGTGTGACATAAATGCCTATACAACTACAACACATTTATACATTTATAAAAAGACTTGCTAGATCTTGATGTTAAAAATGAGAGCCTTTTTCTTTTCTTTTCTTTTTCCCAATATGTTGTGTGATATTTTTTCTACAGCGCCAAATCTTGGGAGTTTGTGATTAGGACAAAAATTTAAAATACTTGAAAACACTTATAAACAAATTTGTCAGAGCTCATGGCTGCAAAACTGATTTGTAAACATGATTCAAGTATACCCTGAAGGTTTAAAGAGTGAATTATTATTTTATTTTGGGAGTGCTGAATCATGATTTTTCAATACTTACAGCTGGCAGCTGCAAGACACTTGTAAGCTGGAATTCCAATTTAATGAGTAGCCTATAAAATATTCAGGCTAACATTTGAAACTTTTCAAGCTACAGTCAATCCATACAGAAAAGTTTGCAGAGATAATAAATAACTGAAAAATACCACTGTGGCACCAGGAACTATATATTCTTAAAACCTCTTAATATCTGGGGGGGGGGGTATGTTTTGTTAATTTGTTTTAGAAAACCTGACTACAGTCTCACAGGCTTTAAAATGTTGATTACTGCAAAGACAAGGAACAGACTTACTTGATGGAAGTAGTAAACTTTCTTTGCACTAAAGGATATCTGAGATGGTAAATAACAGGCTAGCAGGTAAAAAGAATGAGAAATGCTAAGCTGATGTTGTTGACTATAATGATATTTTTCATAAATTTTCTTTCTTGTGTTCCTCAAAGGTTTCCTGCAGGAAAGACATACCATCTCCAGGACAAGGCATTCGCCTGGTTTCAAAGACGGTTCCATTATTTTTTTTCTTCCCCTGTACTTTTGTGCTAGCAACCACTTACTCTGCTTTTTGTGCTGTACTCAAACATTTCATTAAATATGTCAGCTTCATCCTTCCAACCCTGTAATAGTAGAGTATTTTAATAAAATATACTTCTATTTAAATTAAACTTTTGTTCAACTCTGGTTTTATATGGGAAAAATGTGAGGAAATTGCTGCCAAATTTGTACCACTCTATCATCTGAGCGAAGAAAACAGATGTGGCCAAAAACACCTGCTTAGATTAGCTAATATGTCCCACCTATATTTCTTCAGTCCATGCATCCATGCATTATAATAAACCACGTATTGCACTAAGTTTAAAGTGAAAAGGCAATCAAGTAAATAGGCAGATGATACATTTGGTGTTATCACATCATAATTAACTTTTTCTTTTTAAACTGAACAGACTCACCCATTGGAAGAGAAATTGTAATAACCACTTTCCTCTAGAACCTCTTCAATTAGAGTCTATAGGATAGAAGAAATTCATTTCAGTAAATTATCTTTATTTAAAGTAATAAATTAATACACATTGGTACATTTATAGCTTACCTGCAACTGTTCATATGTCATCCCTTCTGCTATGTCAGAATTGCCAACAATACCTTAAAGTAAAAGGCAAGTAATGTTATACTACTGAATTTGGGGTTTATGCTCCCTCATCAGTTTCTTAGCAATTTTACTACAAATTCAATAAAAAGAGAGATGCTTGATTATTAGCAGCTTATTCCACTGATCACAATGACCCCCTGCAAAGGTGGGAGGCATCTTATGGAATGACGTGAACATTTGAGGCATACAATATTATAACATTATGAAAGAGTTCTGATTGATGGGAAATATTTCAAATATTTAACAGAACAGAAAACAGCAATGCAACTTTCTTATTCTTCTCCACTTACAATATATAGTGGAAAGGGCACACAGCTAGCAGCGATTTGTGAAGACAAATGTATTCTGTGCAGGTTAAGAGATGTAAAAATTAGAGATACTGAACATCTGGACAAATTGCATTGTTGTCTCTGGGAACAAAATAAAGCTCATATTTAAAGTGATTGTTAGGGACTTATTTCCTACTCATATCATCCTTGACACCTAGTATTATTTTAGGGTTTTGCAATAGGCTGTGGAACTGACACACTAGTTTCAACATAAAGGCCAGCAAAATCAAAGTTTCTCACCCTTCTTTCTGGCACCACAGTTTTTAATGTCACTATGTCTTCTAGTCCATGGGTTGCAACATAGCTTTTCCTGTATTTAGAATGGAAATGGCACAAGTACCAAAACGCAGGCTGCTCATTTCCCTTAGGCCCATTGCACAAAGAAGTATATGATGAAACAAGTCTCTGAAGTAGGAATTGTGGTTCCTCACCCTTTATGATTCCAGTGATGGTAGGTTTGATTGAAGATGGAGTTCACGATTTGTCACGCTGAGTATCAGTAGTCCAAAGTATATTTGACACTATTGATTTTCTAAAGTGTGTGTGTGTATATATATTTTACATTATATAGATGTGGTATAGCATGAAGTGTTTCATTCCTCAAGTTTGTACGGCTTGATCTAGCTGGGTAATTAAATCATCCTGGTGTAACTCTTTCAAATATGACAGAAGAACAATGTAGAGTTTAAAAAGAGTTTGTTTAACAATCACATGCAAGGACAGGTAAATCCTAAGTAGGAGATCTTCCATTACAAACATTTCTATTTATTTTCATGGATGAACTATGTGTTATTTGCACCTTAGATATTTCTTTGTCATTTCAAAGTGTACTCTCTTAAATTAGTAGAATGTTCCATCAGTTGTAAACTGCATATCTTATCAGGAATTAAAGAAAAGTAAAACTCAAACAAAAATGGTAATGAAAATCAGTAGTCAACATAATTTTACTGTCTTTAAAGACAGATCTTAGAGCAGCAATTCCATCTGCTTTGATACCATACACTTTATTAGAAATACAGATGCCACTACAGAGGTTTTGTTGCTTTCTTTACCTTTCCTGTCATCTGGAAGCAACATATTTCCACCTGAAGAGAGAAGTACCACATGCCAATCTGCTGTGAAGAAGTTTGGATCAATCAGTTCAGGAGAACCTTGCAGCAGCTGGGGAAGGGGAAAAAAAAAATTAAAAAAAAAGAAAAGGACACCTGAAATCTCCATCCTTCTTGTTTGCCAAAGCTTCAGACAGCTGTGAGGCAGTTTACCCTTTCCCGTGTTTCCCAGTGAAATCAGAAGTCAAAGGAGATTTCTAAACTTTTTAGATTCATGAAAAAGTGGTAAACACTATTACGAATGTTCTACCTTCTTCTCTCCAGAAACATTGACTGAACACTGCAAGCTGAAAATCTGCACTTAATAAAAAGCACTAAGTTCCTTAGACTATTTTAATAAAATGTCATAAACTATGCTTTTGTGTGAATATAAACAGGGAAGTGTATTCCCTCAAACCTAGGAGAGAAACAGTTGATGACTGGTTTTCAGAACTGGGGCTTCAAGTGAAATTGTTCGTCCATATTCAAGTGGTATCATTCCCATTAAAGGGATCCCAGCACTTCTGAAACCTGAGTCAGTTCAGCTACTTCATTATGTGAACAATGATACAGACATTAAAGTCAAAAACATCTAGTTTTGAAAATATCCACTGGGAACAACTCTGACATGAAAATATCTTTGTGGGCAGGAAAGAAATTCCAGTTATGCATTTCTGCAGCATGTTAACACTTTTACAGTTACAGAAACAGAAGAATATCTGTTGTTGGAAGACCTCTACCCCATCACCGATCAGTGACAGAATCTTTTTGTCTGTTATTATAATTAGGATTTCTAATTTAGCATAGTTAAGAACCCATGATTTCTTAATTTTATTTGCAGAAATTGCACAACCTTATAACAACACTCACTGGAAAACTTCAACCTAGTTATTTTCTCTATTTATATTCTTCTTACCTCCAAATGATATCCATACACATTGTATTTATAGTGGTGATTTTTGGTAAAATATGTACCATTTATTCATGGATGCTTATCAGTTCTCCATCCTTCTAACTGAGGGGTTTGTTGCTGCTTTCTATTAACTATTTCCATTAACTATTTCCTTCAAGGTAGAAATGCCCAGAATTGCATTCAGCATTTCAAACATCTTCAATTTACTATCATTTAATTTTTAAATAGTGTATTTCTTCCCCTTTCTTCAGGTTTAAATCCAATAGGTTTAAAGCTAACACAATTTTACAGTTGATAACGTTTATAAATTTATAAATAAATAAATAGGTACCTTTATTTCTAGGCATTTGAAAATTAGGTTAATTTTATAATAAACATTTCCATTTTCTTACTATATTTTTGGGCATCCTTTCCTGCAAACATCAACTCAATACACAATTAGCAAATGTTATGGCTGAAATACAGGAATTGTTTAACATAGACCACAGGTAGTAATTGGTGTACTACACCTTTTTCATTTCTGATTTCAGATTACAAGGATTGCTCCGCTGACTGAAGAGGGACTTCTTGAATCTCTCAATTATTCTCCTTTTCAAGTTGCATTGCAAAGCTGGAGGAAGCTACATGAAACAAAGAAACAGATGTTCACACCTGCTGTAAAAATTACCTAATCAGCAGTACCATTATTGAAAAAAGCAGCTACACTGCAAAAAGAAACATTGATATTTAACAGCATGGTGCTAAACAGCAGTACAAGACTTGATTTCATGGCATATTATAATAATGCTCCTTAGTTTGCCCATTCAGTTAGGCTTAGCATATCATATTACCCAGTTCCTCTAGCCTTGAAGGTAAAGATCATAATAACAAGCCTAATACAGGTAATACTAGATTTGCTTCCCTGATCAAAGTGCTAGTATTCAGACATTTTTCTACAGATGAAACTCACAGAACATCAGACTAGTTTTCATGTTGGCTGTAATGAGACAATCCAGCTGAAATTAATGGAACTTCAAGAAGCTTAGACCTGCATTCAATGTGTGTAGATCAACTTCAACAGGCTCTTTAAGGTCCTTATGTACATCTTAATACAATTTAAAATGTCTATTTTGATAGAAGCTTCCTGTGGGAGTTAATTTACATTTCACTTCTCTATAAAGCAAAAGTGATTTTGTATACTTTTTCTCCTGTATTTTTTTTGCTTGAAAAAGTACACATCTATCAACTATATTTACAAAAGAAAAGCACAAATCATACTTTATTGTGTTTAAAGTCTTCAATAGAGAGTTCAAAGGAGGTCTCTTCCTTTGCTCTTTGAGATTTTTAAAACATTTTTATGCTCCAACAGTAAACGTAAATCTTCAGATGTTTGTCACTGCAATGACACTAACCCACCCTGATCATTGAATGGTTTAGGTTGAAAGAGACCTTTAAGATCATCTAGTTCCAATCCCCCTGCCATGGCCAGGGACACCTCCCACTTGACCAGGCTGCTCAAAGACCCATCCAGCCTGGCCATGAACACTTCCAGGGATGAGGCATCTACAACCTCTCTGGGCAATCTGTTGCAGTGCCTCACCACCCTCACTGTAAAAGATTTCTTCCTTACATGTAGTCTAAATCTACCTTCATTTGTAAAAAGAAGGCCCTTGTAAAAAGTCCCTCTCCAGCAGGTCCCCTTCAGATACTGGAAGGCTGCTATAACGTCTCCCTGGAGCCTTCTCTTCTCCAGGCTGAACAACCCCAACTCTCTCAGCCTGTCCTCATAGAAAAGGTGCTCCAGCCCTCTAATATTCTTTGTGGCCCTCCGCTGGACTTGTTCCAACAGGTCCATGTCCTTCCTGTGCTGAGGACTCCAGAGCTGGACACAGGACTCCAGGTGGGGTCTCACCAGAGCAGAGTAGAGGGGTAGAATCACCTCCCTGGACCTGCTGGCCACACTTCTTTTAATGCAGCCCAGGGTGCAGTTGGCTTTCTGGGCTGTCAGCATACATTGCCGGCTCATGTTGAGCTTTTTGTCCACCAACATTCCTAAGTCCTTCTCCTCAGGGCTGATCTCCAGCCATTCTCCGTCCAGCCTGTATTTGTGCCTGCGATTGCCCTGACCCACATGCAGGGCCTTGCACTTGGCCTTGCTGAACCTCATGAGGTTTGCACGGGCCCACCTCTGAAGCCTGTCCAGGTCCCTCTGGATGGCATCCCTTACCTCCAGCTTGTTGACTGCACCACACAGCTTGGTGTTGTCAGCAAACTTGCTGAGGGTGCACTCAATCCCACTTTTCAGGGGGATCTGCTCCATGATCTTGCCAGACACAGAGGTGAGACTGGCCGGCCTGTAGTTCCCTGGGTCTTCCTTTTTTCCCTTTTTAAAAATGGGGGTTATGTTTTCCCTTTTCCAGCCAGCAGGAACTTCACCAGTTATTAAATTTATTCTATAAATTAATAAATCACTGCTCCTAAGAAGGCTATAAATCTAGAACAGCTATTTTGGCCTCACAGGAGTCCTGATTTGCTCTGACAAACCAGGCATCAAGGTTACATCCTAAGCATAGAAGACTTCATCAGCCAGCTGGTTGCATGTAGTTTTTTGTTACACATAGATGCCACTCTCTTTTCATGCAGATAAGGCCTTACACATACCCTTTAATTCAGATGTTGAATGTTCCTCAGCCTATAAGTGAGTAAAAAAAATTATGCTTTAGGAAAGGCCTGCAAGTTACTCTACAGCCTACATGCCACTGCAATGAACTGTGTGCAGCTAATGTACCATGGGCATACTGGGATACTCCGAAACAAAAGTGGTAAAGAATAAGTCCACTGCTTGAGAAACTCAGAATTGCCTCAGGCACTAGTGTTCACTTTTAGCTTTTGTTTTAATGAAATCAGATGTCAAATCAGTTTAATAAAAAAAAAAAGGGGGGGGGGGGGGGAAACGGGCCAAGGATTTACATAATGCTTTTTTAAAAGCTTCCTCTTACATTGTTTTCCAGAGATCACTCTGACTCTTGTTCCCATGGAAACTGGATTGGGAAGGCTGCTGGCAGCCAAGAACTAACAGGCAAGAACTCTCCCTTGTAAATTTCATTTTAGAATTGTCAGCTGAAATATGTACCAGAGTTTTAGAAAACAGCTATATATTATAAAAAAATATTCTACCTTAGATTTGTAAGAACATAAGCAAGTACAAGAGAAGCACATAGTACACAATGAACAAGTACAGGTGTGGATCCTGGTTTCTCTGCCTTCCCGTTCTGAAACCAACTGACACCAAAAGCATCAAAGTTGTTACCTGCTTCAGTGGCCAATTCTGAGCGAGTCTTTGAGTTGCTGTTAGTTTGCAGTTACTGCGCATCCACATTATGATAACTTGCATTAATTAGTAGGCCACTTGAGAAAACCTTCGTCAACAGTCAAGATAGGTTCACTAAGAAGCACCTTGGACATACTCTTAATATAACATGCAAAAACTGAACTGCCTCATTTCTGTTAGTAGGGAAGGAGATCATTTGCAATTATTTAAATAACAACTTTTTTCATTGTCTCCGATAATTTTTTTCCTTCATTGCCTGTTTTGATAAGCTTGACAGTTAAAAAAAAGA
>KZ505712.1:864336-902076 GCA_002844005.1 Limosa lapponica baueri
CCACCAGAGATCACTCTATCTAAAGGACATATGATGGAGACTGTGGAAAGGACCTGTTACCAGCATCCTCCATGATCAAAATGATACCATCATAAAGTGCAAATGGCATTTTTGATCATTAGAATAAAAGAATACCAACGCTAAGCAAAGAATAATGCTGTAAAATTTCCTCTCACCACAAAGGAAAGAATACAGACAATTGTATTGTCTGTATATTACAGTCCTTATATTGCTTTTGCTTGTAAATTCCACAAAAATAGTAGTTTTGACCCATGAATATAAGGAAAAGTGGGTTTTAAAAACTTTTAAACACAAAGCTAGTTAGATATTGATATAAAAATGTATGAGGTTAAGCAAACTACAAATGGGGTTATGCAAAACAGAAAATATTAACATAGTTTCAATTCCCATGTACATATGCATGTAATTATGAGCTATGCACATTACATATACACAATGTAAATTTTATCCCCTCCACCCCTGCCATATTATATGGGATATAATGATGGCTTGTCTGAAGAAAAAGAAAAACCTAAACAAATTTAAAAATTAAGTGCTTCATCAGTTTTGAAAAGTATTGTGTCTCTCAATATATCTCCATATAATTTCTCTAAACATTAACATTTCAAGTAGACTTATACACTAGACAGATCAGAAGATAAAATACTCACTGACAATTACTTAATAATCGACTAATTACTAAGAAGAGATCACGAAGCTGGAGATACACAATAAGAAAGTATTGTCACTTTGAGAAAATAACATTGCTGTAAGTTGTTTCTAATATTTTCTTCTAAAATACATATTAAATCTTTTTTTAAAACATATTGTATTTGAACATTTCCCTTAGTTATTACCTTACAACACGCACAATAGATATGCATACACCAATTCACAAACAGTGCACACACAGGCTTAGATTTTAGTCCTTAACTGTTTAATTTGGCATCTAAATGTGATCTTTGCTAAAAAGCATCCATCATATCCAATGACAATGACACTACATTTTGTAGTACAAAGTCTGCAGTAGAGAAAGGAGTCAGTTTAGAATTAAAAGGAAAAACATTACTTTAGAATTAAGAATACGGCAGTACTTCAAACATTTTGGTTTCCTCATATCATTTTTTTTAGATTATTGTTGATTTTATTTAGAGAGGTGTGAATTAATTACCACGACAAGGAGCAAGAAAGCTGAATTTTTTTTTGTCTTATGAAAACAGTGAGTAGGTGTAAACCTGTTCTTCCTCTAAAGCTAGACTACCATCCTCTGTCAAGCAAATCCACATACGTAATATATACTTTTCACAGACAAAAGCACTGCAAAGGAAGTCACGCATGAGTAGAAGCTGTGCTTGTCTTTCAGCAAAATAAATTTAACACAATTTTAACCTGTTCATTTACTTCTATGTGTTAAAATCAGGAAAAAAAAGTACCAGCTATGTGAAAAATATTTAGTTCTTGGGGTCAAGAATTGAAAACAAAAGCTGAAAGTGAAAGTTTATTGCCCCCACTGAACTACTGTTTGAGACTCATCACAAACAGCCATTAAATCAGATATGGTCTTGGACATCCAGAATTTGAGATAGATATATTTGTCTGCTGTAGGTACATTTTTTCTTGTAGTACAAGTAGCTTGGGTATTAAAAGACTGTGCTCTTTCTCTGAAGCAAAACTGCCTAATTTACCAAATATCCATGTGTTTTGTTTCCTGCCATATTCAATGAGATATTTGAAAATACTAGCCAAGAGCAGCTTGATAAAAAGTAAAGACAAATTCCTTTGACTACCTAAATGAGTGAGCATTACCTAAAATTTACAAAGCACAGTAAACTCAGTACTGATTTGTGGGTATTATATCTAAAAGGTTGACTATATTTTGATAACTAAAGACCATTATGAACTTCCCCATTGAACCAAAAAAAAAAAAACCAAACCATAATAATCTATTTGTGTTCCATGGAATAATTTTAATTCCAGCCATAAGATCCAATAGAGAAATTCTGCTGATCAAGCTTTAAGTATTTTAACAGAATTAGGACATAGCAGTAAATATTATGTATCCTACAAACTGTGCAGATTTACAAAATATCATTCAGATTTTAAATATAACAATTAAAACAAACAGAACAGCTTGATTCTTATTTAACTAGTGCTCCTTTATCATCCTTCGCTTGCTGTAAAAGAGTATAGAGCCAAAACTAAATCAGATTCTTGAATTTTTATGTGGTAAATCAATATAGTTATTTATGATTTTTAATCTTGTATATTTGTCAAACACACTGTCAGACCCAGAGATTAAATAAAAGCTTATCAGCAGAATGCCACTACAAAACATTTAGTGTATCACTCAAGAACATTAGTTAACAAAATTATCTTTCCAAGTTGAGTATTAGACCTGGAAGCTAAGCAAAGAGCTTAAGTCCAGGTATTGAACTTCAGTTAGCAGCCCTGTATCTCTCTTAAATACAATTATCTCTAAACTACATTTCAGAGGCTAACTTAGATTCATATTCTAAAATTTCCTCATACAGAAACGCCCTGAGGATCATAAAGTCTCATGTAGACCTTTACTTCCACCTAAACATTTATTATTTTTGGAAAATATTATAATTTTTTTTCCTGTTGAACTTCTGTGCTGGCTACTTTAGCAAGAAGTAGAAGACAGACATCCACAAACTGAAGTGTCTAGGGACCAACCAGCGCTGAGCTGTGCTGTCACAGAAAATAAAAAGGTACAGAAAATGTCATTCTCTATCACAGAGACACACGTTTCTAGTAGGATCAGGAAGATAATGACATCATTGCTAGTATCAGATTTTTTGTGGTAATGCTTTTTGGCAGATAGGTTGAGAGAGGCAAGTGAAATTCAGTTTGACGTTTTTCCCTAAGTCTCCTCTTAATGATCAATAAGAGGAAAAGAAGTCTTGCATTTCCCCTGAGCCACTTAAGGAAGAATTTAGGTTGGTCTTTCTGTTCAAGGTGACAGTGGAAGCCATGCTATAATAACCTAAGATATTATATGCCATGAGGAACAATTTTGATTTAGCTCTTTTTGCCTCATCTTCAATTTTCTACCAAGTATCTCAAGACTGCTATATTCAATCCCAAAATCAATAGTGTGGTCTTGCCATTACAGCCTAGGAATCTTCAGTTTTTCTTAGGTCACTGATAAAAATTCTACTTCCTTGACATGTCACCTTTCTCACTGCTCCCTGTTCTGTGGTATTTGACCTCTCCTTTGCTGTTAATGGCTTGTATTACAAAACAACAGCAAATAAAGCAGTGCCATTTCTTTTGTGGGTCTTCACAGATTTGAATATTTTCCAAATAAAAATATGCTTAGAATGGTGTAGGTGCCAAGCCACTCTCCATGATATTTGAAAACTCATGGCAGACAGGTGAAGTCCCTGATGACTGGAAAAAGGGAAACAGTGCACCCATTTTTAGAAAGGGTAGAATAGAGGACCCTGAGAACTACCAGCCTGTCAGCCTTACCTCTGTGTCTGGGAAGATCATGGAACAGATTCTCCCAGAAGTTGTGCTGAGGCACATGGAGGACAGGGAGGTGATTTGAGACAGCCAGCATGGCTTCATGAGGGACAAGTCCTGCCTGACAACCTAGTGGCCTTCTATGATGGAGTAACTACTCAGTGGACAAGGGAAGTTGGCTATTTGGACTTCTGTAAGGCCTTTGACACAGTCACCTGCAAGGTGTTTCTCTCTAAATTGGAGAGATAGGGATTTTATAGACTGTTCGGTGGATAAGGAATTGGTTGGATGGTCGCATCCAGAGGGTAGTGGTCAACGGCTCAATGTCCAGATGGAGATCAGTGACAAGTGGTGTCCCCCAGGGGTCCATACTGGGGCCAGTACCATTCAATATCTTCATCAATGACATAGACAGTGGGATCGAGTGCACGCTCAGGAAGTTTGCAGACAACACCAAGCTGAGTGGTGGGGTTGACATGCCTAAGGGACGGAATGCCATCCAGAGGCAACTGGACAAGCTCAAAAAGTGGGCCTGAGTGAACCTCATGAAGTTCAACAAGGACAAGTGCAAGGTCGTGCACCTGGGTCGGCGCAACCCCCGGCATCAATACAGGCTGGGGGACCAAGGAATTGGGAGAAGCTCTGCTGAGAGGGACTTGGGGGTACTGTTGGATAAAAAGCTGGATATGAGGTCTCACTAAAATGAAGTCTTACTGATTTATTATTGGAATTCATACTTTTTTAAAATTCCTTAAGGGTACTTCAGATATTTGTATATGAAATGTAATTTTCTCATTTTCTAACATTTTAAAATATAATTATTAGATAATACCATGATTTTTCATATTGCAAAGAACTAGAACTAGAAGACTATGGGTCTGCCACCCTGTCACAAATGAATACTTTATTTTCTTAGTATGGGCCCTGCTCACTCTCAAGAACAGATCAATAGGCAGGAAAGCTGAAGAAATAAAAGAGGAGATGCTCTATATGCAACAGGAGAAGAAGGTCTAAAAACTTGGAAATCATTACGTTTAAGTTAAGTTAAAGTTTAATTTTGTTGCAAGCACAAAATTACCTGGTCGCAGTCTTGATCCCAGACCTTCAATATAATTTCTATTACTATTTTAAAAAAATAATTAAAAAAAAAAAAGTAGTTTTAATTGTGTTTCACATCAATGACTATAGAGGAAATATCAGTATTCCCTAACTCCTGCTCATGTTTCCTCTAAAGGAAACCTGTCCAAATTCACTAGTTTGTAACTGTATATTTATAAGTCACATAAAGCCTGGCTTACTCTACGTATCCAAAATAGCATGATTCCTATTAAATAAAAGTTAGAGTCCATTCATTTCCCTGCTCAATTTTCAGCCTTGAAAGTACAAAAACAGTAGACAGAATTATTTAAAATCTATCTATTTATATAGACAGATATTTAAAAGTCAATAATCCACTGGATTGCAAATTACTTTGCATTTCTACATGTTTAAAGACATTTCAATAAACCCATTTTATGGATGGAAAACATAAAGATTAATTATTGTCTAGTGGATAAAAACAGGACTAATAATGTACAAAGTACTAGTAAAGTGGGGAAAAACAATTAATATTACATCACCAGGACAGCAATACCTCAACATCAGAAATATAGGTCCAGATATTTCAATGCTAGCTTCTACCCTATACTATACACAAGCACTGTCCCAGACTGCAAATTTCACTAGTTGAGATAAGCAACAACAAATGGATACAGACAGATGGGGAACTGAAAGAACCAATATGATGTCCTAACAGATGGATGGCAGCCTCAACAGCCCTAGCATGGCAAGAATGTGTATCTATTTTTAGGCAGTAAGGGAAACTACAGTTTCCAGGAGTAGTTATGAAGAAAGATAAGGAAATAGTTTTGCTAATGTTTCTGTGAGGGGCAGAGATGGACAGAAAACCATGTGCTTTCTTCAACACTCGAGCATCAGGAGGCTGCCATTACCGAATGCAGCAGGACTAAAGCTGGAAAACTAGTGAGTGATAAGTGACAGACTGGATGGTGATACGCTAAGAACAACTCTGACAGCAAAAATGAAGTATTGCGTCTGAAGTGATAAGAAAAGCACAACCAGTAAAAGGACACACACAGATGATGGGAAGGTTGAAGGCAGGGCTGTAGAACTGTTCCTTGCAGCCGTCTTCTCAATGGGCGCTTGAATAACTAGAATGCTTGTATCAAAACCAGGAAAGATGTTTTCCTGACGGCCTTATGAACTCAAGCAAGAGTTTTAGCAGCTTATATTGATAGGAAAGGTTAAATCTTAGAGGTGCCTGGTAGAATAGTGAGACTTATTTTGAATGCAAGAACTTTGAGAGATGTGCAAGTTAAAGCGGATGCTCAGATATCAAAGTATTGGTGAGGATGAACTTTATTTTCAAGAATGATCAAAACCTGAGCTAATGGGTAGGACTTTCAGTACAGGCAACTATGGCATTCCTTTTAGTTGTGTTGTACTCAACTGTATGGTCACAAAGCCACAAAGAGATCTTACAGAGATGAGCAAAAATTTAGTATAGGCAGAAGGAAATACAGCTGGTGTATTACAGCTAAATTCATGATTTGCAGCATGATTTTGCAGGTAGATGAACAAGTGGACACATTTGTAGGTGCAAAGACAAGATGCAGAAGAAAAGACAAGAAAATCAGTGATAAAGCCATGTGTAACATTCTGAAGAAATCAGATGAACAGATAAACTAGCGTCCTTCTGCACTGTCCTTAAGAATAGTTTCAAAAGACAGGAAGAGAATTAGAAAAGGATAGAGCCAGAAGAGTCAGAAAAGCATGATTTTAAGACGACAAAGATAGCACCAATGGTAAATAGCAGAACAAGAAAATAAAGGAACTATGACTTGGAAGAGGCCATTAAACAGCTTAGTAAGAATTGCTACAGTAATATTCCTTAAGTGAAAGGTGGATCAAACAGGGTCTGTGGAGCAAAAGGGAAGAGGAATCAACACCATTATAAATACTTGCCTAGTTAAGCTAAAGGTAAGAGGAAAAAATTATTCAGGAGGCAAATGGAGTAAAGTGTGATTTGGGGCTTCATTAAGATGTGAAAGAGAAGCAGAAATGAAGAAACAAAGAGCAGAGTCTATGAATAAGAGTGGTATGAAGGGCATCAGAAAAAATAATGGTTGGTCAAGAATGTGTTTGTTGCCTTTCTGAATAAATAACAGAAGAAAAAGGAAAGACATTTAGAAGGAGAATAGGGATGGCCATACCATATTCTGCTTCAGTTTTTTCCTTTTTGAAAGAAATGAGGACTCCAGAATTCCAAAAATGGTTATCTACGTTCATATAGAAGTTCTAAAGGAATTCAAAGGGACAAGATACTACTCTACACTATCAAATGCACAAACACATTTTTCAATTGAAAAACAGATACTTAAAAACGTAAAACCAGAATTTCGCTAACCAACTAATGTCGGCTTAACCTGATATAGCAAGGTCCACTTTTAAAACTATCTATCAGTTTAATGTCAGCCCTTAAATTACTCATGTAAAGATTCTGTGTGCAAACAACCTCTGACAATATCCTCAAGCAGATTGAGCATCATAGGCTGAGATAAAATGAAGTTGTAATGATAAGAAACATTTCATAAAGGCAATCGCTCAACTCTTCCACTGTTAAACGACAGATTGGAATTGATCATAACAATGACCAATTATATAATCTATATTAAAATCATAAATCTTACCTACCTATTCTGAGCTTGTCTTTCAGAAGCACAAAAACTTTGTTTAATTATACCTGAAACAAATGCATAAATATTATCTCTGCATTAAAAAAACATATATACATATGTGTTAATATTTTTATTTCCCTGATATGGTGTCAAAATAAACTTTTTAAAGCAGTGTTAAACAAACTCCAAACTCCCATTTGACTGTTGAGTTGCTGTTTGATGTATCAAAGATTTGCTTGCATCATAAGTAAATTCTCAGCCCTGCATAATATTTTAACAAATACTTTCAGAATTTCACAGAAAGTAATAACACATTCTGACTAGATGTCCACAGAAGATGCATCTGGATTTTACTGCAGTTACTGCTACCACCATAACCACAAAATTGTCTCTACTCTGGATAAAAAGCTAGAATATTTACCCACTTTCTCAGAGGACCTTTGATGGGTTGTCTAAACTATGTTCTACCAGAGTTTTATTGCTGCCATTCTATTAGCTAACTATTCAAACTACTACATATGCAATACCTTTCTTCTTAAATAATCCTACTGATTTTAAGACCTTGAAGACAAAGTTATGACCAGTTATTGGTCAAACATCAAATCAGCAATAAAACTGAACCCAGACATTTATGTCATTTATTGCATAGTGCCAAAAAATGTTAGGAGGGGAGGATAATGTTTGATGATATTTATTATTTATGCACTTGGAAAGCATTGTCTAAAGCAAGTATTTGTCTTAAGCGTCTGTCTTCAAACATTCCTGCAAAACCATTTCTTTGATGGTAATTTTAACATTTGAGACCACCCTCTCCTACAAATGATATCTCATTTTGAATGAGGAAGTGTATGTTTAAATCAAAAGATATTTCATTTAACTGAAGGTCTGAGTACTAAGATAGGAAATTCTTCAACAATTTTCCCCTACAATTAATGCATTTTAATATAATACCCTGCATCTTTGTCTACATGACATGTTTTTTCAACATTAGTAACATCACAAGCATTATCACAGAACAAGAACAGAGGCATCTAATCACTCAAACGGTAGCTAAGAAAAAAGATTTTATGCCAAACTTACACTAGTTTTCCCATTGTTGGTCTTGATACAGCAGTTATATTAGTAACAGAACAACAGCAGAGGACTTTCAGAGAGTAAACACATTTCTGAGAGTCTTAAATCTTTTCTTTGTGTTCAAACATACTTTCTGTCGTGCTCTGAAATTTAGTGCCTCTATTTTTCCTACTTTTCTGAGATCCTCTGAATTTAAAAAAAAGAATCCTGAAGGAGGCTTGCATATGTCACACAGAATCCACTTTAAAACCAAAAGAAATGATACATCTTTAGGCCAAATCTGTCTCCCTAAAAAGAAGACACGGAAACAGAGAGAGAATGAAAGAAAAAGAAACAGTATTTTACTCCTTGCTAATGCTTTGCTTACCAAAAGAGATATTAAAACTCTATAGCAGTTAGGCGAAAGGAAGGTTTGATAAGAGCAGTTGATATACATAATAGCAAATAAACTAGGCCCTTATAGAAGCAAAGATACTTCATTTAATTTTAACACTGAGACAGGAAAATAGATAGGAAAATACAATGTCCACTGTCTAGAAAGTAAAGGCAGCCTTTGGAAATGAAAAAACGTGATTGTGCCAAGGAACAGATATTTCACCTGCTTAGGATGCAGACATAATAATGCAAACACAAAAGTAGAAGCTCTGACTGAACCTGAATCATGTTGCTTGGGGTAAGGATTTTTGAGTTACAACCTCAGACACTCTGTTATAACAAAGACAATAATATCTTATGGGAATATATGTGAGAAAATCTGTACCAGAAGCCACTTGGCTAGAAAGCTAAGTTTGAATACAGCTGTTTGCTAGAATTTTAAAAACAGCTTCCCTTTCCAAGTATTCATACACAAAATTTGGTTTGAAATACTATATCCTTTGGCTGTTTCAAATAAACGGTCTCTCTATCAGTAAAGGGCTCATATCTAAATTTGCTTGATCAGTTTGATGACTCACCACATTTGACTTGCTAATCTGCCAGTTTATGAGTGTATTTACAACTGCATGATATTTCACACCAGAGTCTGCCTCACCACTCACTGTACATAGCAGAGATGCAGTATTTTCTGATTCATATGCTAAAGTTAGGAAAATGCTTATTAATGCTAAAAAATCCCAAAATGAACCAGAAATCATGATGCAGAACATCACTAAGCAATAGCCAACACCCTTCAGCCCCATTTTTATTGCTTATTATTATGTTAGAGATCCACTGAGCAGCTACAACTGAGAGAGAAGTCTCTTTATGTTAGACACTATGAAAACATATTGGAATAATTTCTTCAATAACTAAGCAAGAGGAGACTCAGGCATCTAAAAATCATTGTAACAAACACATTCATGTCTGTATACACACACTCACTGAACACTAATTACTCTAGTTATAATCCTTAATCTGTTGTGTAAGAGTTGTGCTTATCATACAAAGCCAGACAGGGAGTAAGAAATAACATAGATGTGTAGGAAAGTTTATTAACATAAGTCACGGAGCACAGAGTGCATCCTGATGTTCAGTCCAGGGTGGTACCTGGACCATATTTCCTTTTACCATGGTATTACTTTGACATGGATGGGAAGAGCAAGGCAACATATATTTTGTTCAAATGCCTTGCAAGAGGGAATTTCTCCGTTCAAGAGGATCTCAAGGAAAATGAAATGTATTTTCTCTGAAATCGATGTGATGGAACCATGATTAGACAAACCCTTTCAAGACCCTGATCAATATACCCATAACTGAAAGTCATGTTTTCATGTCAGCAGTTTCCAAATTAGCTAGATGAAAATTGGTCAGATTTTCCCCTGTTATGCTGCCATGCTTGACAAAACCATAGCTCATAATTCAAACACTGTTAGCCACTTATTAGCAATGAATGGAGCATAACCCAAGCAATACCCAAGTATAGTGAATGTATAATAACTTTTTAAAAGCTATCTTTTCTTTTTCGCTGAAAAGAAAAAAGATTTCCCAGCATCAATTACAACTGATCTACAACGCTAACTTCAGCATTAAGTAGAAACTACAGGTGATCTAAGAATGAATGACTTCAGAATTATTTTTCCGAAAAAGCAATCCTGAAGTATCTACGTACAATTAAACTCTATGCTTGGAGGAAAATGGACAATGACTTCCAGAAATGCTGATTAAAGTCACTGGGATTAATAGGAACTGACTGGATCTTTCCACTTAAAATATTTCATTAAATCAATGGAAACGAAACCTGGCACAAAAATATTTAAATATTAGAAAAAGTTGATATTTTGTTAATGTCCAAATCTTAACAAAGAAAAATTAACAATAAGGAAATCATTACTAGTAATGCTTTGGGTGTGGCAAGTTACAAACTACACAAAGATTTCAAACGTCTGTGTACAATGCTGAACTAGGCCACAAAGAATTATATTTCTGGGAGAAGCACAGTGTGTTATTCTTTGGTATAAAAAACAAAACAAAACATTCTCTTGTTCCTCTCTTACCACGAGAAAGTAACAAAGAAAAAGTGTCTTTTTTTTTTTCTATTTTTTTTAAAAGAAAACTTTGATAATATACTCAGGGCTGTTTAGCCACAGGTCCTCCAGCCTGTAGAACGGCAGGCTATCCAATTACAATTAGCAAATCACATTAATGGGTTTTAAGTAGAATTATCAAATCATTTATTTGCCCTGCACTAATAGCTAGATGTTTCAATTAAAAGCAGTCATAGTTCTTCAGTACCTAGGCAAAAATCTGAAGGAAATCCATCTAGGAAATAGGACTACAAACAGATACTGTAATGTTATTCTATGTTTTTTTGAAGCCTGCAACCTTGCAATAATAGTATTTGTTGATCTTCAGACAACTACATCCCCTTTACCTTTTAAAAGTACAATTTAAATCACTCACAGATTTTTCGTCAGAATTTCATGGGATGAATGTAAATCTCAAATTTTTCTCAGCTCTAATATCAATCTTTTTCTTCTAGTATTAAATGCTCTTCAATTTTTTTCTAATCAGAATCCCATTCCATTTAACAGGTAGACCATGGTAACTCATGATTTAGCAGGTAGCTCACAGTGGTTACAGATGTTTCACAACTCTTTTTTTTTAATTTGTATATTTAGAATATAATCCAAAAAACTATTACTTAAGATAATATCCAACACAGCTGGTGCTTTTCTATCTGATTACCATAAATAACTACAGGCAGAATTAATGCTATGTTTTGTCACATAATCCCTTCCTAATTTGAATCTAATCATTAAGCACTCTTTCAATTCCATTCAGTCAATTCATCTAGACAGCTAAAGCTTGCCTCTTTCAACTTTCTTTTTTACACCCTCTAACAGGGCACTCTGTTTATTCATTTGCATTTCATTATTGTTACTGAGACAGAAGTTTTCAAACTGTCTTCCTTCTGTTTCTTATCGACACTAATTTTCTTATGCTTCAAATCTAAAAACACCTTCTTTGTCACGTTGCCCAATAATATTCCAGTTTTCATAGCCATTACTGTAAAACGTAGGGACAAGCTACACAAAGACTATGTGATGAAAAATGTATTATACAGGAAATGGCTGCCACAGAGGAACAGTTATTTTATTTTTCTTTTCCTTAGCACCCATAACAGATAGTGAACTCACAACAATCATGAAATACCCTAATATTTTGGAATAAATAACTACTTTGCTGTTAGAAAGCAGTGTACACTTCATTCTTAAGGATTCTTACCAATAGTAGACTCTTTCAAGTGACTTGAACTGGAGCTGCTCAAGTTGTCCAATACATCCAGCTCATCATCTAATTCAGAGAACATATCTGCACATAAAAATGAAAGCAAAGAAGCTTTTAACCCACCTCTCACAAGCATAATACTACTCCTGATGCTTCTTTTGCTAATGACTACCTTTCTCAGAGTTCTCTAAAGTGCTGTGATCCTCTACCAGGTTTTCTTCATATGTTCTTTTCTCATCTTTTCCACATGCAGATTGACAGCTTTCAGCTGGGAGGTCAGCATTTTCTGAAAAATCCCTTTTGTAGCTGGCTGTTCTACTGCTGTTGCTATGAAGACTCACCTTCTCATAATTTTTCTGACAACAAAGAACAAAAAGGAAGTGTTACATATTGTTCTTATCCAGAACTCATTAGAAAACCTGCAAATGAAAGTGTCACTTGTGTAGACAGACACACATAAAAATACACTTTTTGCTCCCGCTTAGCTGTTAGTCCAGGATTACATGGTACCTGGTTCAGTCACTGATTCTAAATTTACAGCAAAACTTTCAAACTCTTAATCTAAACAAATTATTTCTAGCCTTTGCATAAAAGACAACTTTGCTCTTGATTAAGGTCTTTTCACAACAAGTACTGAAAGTGGAAAAAAAAATGAAATAAATGCCAGACCAGAAAGAAATTCTGAACAACACAAAAAATAAAAGACTGGACAAAGACAGTAGGTACCCAGATACAAGCAATGAGAGATTTACTCTCTTCCAGCTTAGACAATAAACATCAGACCAGTTCTGGACAATGCAAAACCTGCACAACAGTCAAGATGGTAGTAAAATATGAAGTAGACTTGATACGATGTGATGCCAGAGAGAGCCCCCAAGGCTGAACTGCCCAGATGCTGACTGGCATTACCAAAGCAGAGCTAAAAATAAAAATCAAAACACGGGATATAAATTATTTGTTTGAAACATTTAAATGCTGAATTTTGTCTGTAGCATGGGGTTCTTTAATGAGTATAAAGTTCTGCCTCTGCTGCTGTCAATGTTTATAGCTTTTCCGGAAAGTATAGAGATCCTTGATCCCTGCTATTGCTTCTATTTTAATGCAACATATTTTGAAGGCAGACTGATTTGATGATCTCTTTAAATATTGTTCTAAGTCTTCTTGTATTATTTCTATTGTGCGTAAATAAATTCATGCTTCTTTTTACTCAATCTTGTCAGAGCAAAGTGTGATGAAGGAGAACAGGAGATAAATTATTGTAAATATATCAGATTAAACAAGTGACCATCTTTAATATTAAAGTAATTTCAGGAGATAATACATTTGTAAATATTTATGTTCTTACCAAGTGTGTCAAAGACAATTTGGCCTATATCTAAGACAATGTTTTGCCACAGTTTTTCCCATGAAGTATTTTGACCTTACTGGGACACAGCAGAATGGGTGCACTAGAAACCTTTCCTCCTTCAGAAACCTAACTGCACCCCCGAGCACTGACTATACCACTGCCCGTGTAATGGTCTGCTTCAATTACTTCCCCATCTTTTGTTCTATTCCCAAAACTACAAATTCATTTTTAAGAGACACCTTGTCAAGCTTTTTGCTTTAAATTAGGGTGGGAAAAGATCATTTTATACTTAAGTACTGGACTGACCTTATGTCCAAGATGCCACAATAGCAATGACTGCTATGTAGCACAGTATGGCAATCACAAACGATAACTCTGAAGCTCACTTAAAGAGAGCAGTGTAGTCATGGCATGTGAGAACACTTATTGTGCCCTAAACAGTCAGTGCACAATTACTGAAGAGAACCAATTCACCTGTTCTACATCAAAGAAAACAAAGAAAAGAGAGAGAAGGGTCAAACCGCATGGACATTTCAATCTTAAAACTCCTTTCAACATTGCCAATACTGAACTTCACACTCAAATGACTAATTGTTAGCAATAACTTGTAAATCAGGTGGACCATGGGGAAAAAAAAAGATCAAAAAGTCTGCTGTTACCTATTGGTGTCAGATCTAACTGCCACATCAAGGAAGAAAATCTGTTTGAAATGCATGAACTGAGTTCTGTAGACCTCATAATAAAAATAGTTGTCAGATCTGCTATAGAAACTAGCTAATAATTTTCAAAAGTGAGATTATATATTGCTGTTTCTCTTTTGAGTCAGACGCGTCACTGATTTAGGACAAAAGTACACTGTCTGCAGGAGTCTGGGATGTGAGTTCAATGCCACTTCTGCTCAGCATTGGAGTGGGACCATAAGGACCTACATAAGGATATAATGATATAAAGAACATAATTTTGTGAGAAGGGCATGGAGAGGTATTCTCCTACACCTTGAAACAGCCATTTCCATATCCTTGGAGTGACTTTTTTCAAGCAGGGAGAAAGACACTTATCCTTTGAAGAAATCCATGAAACAGTGGGATATTCAAAATACCACAAATATTGAAACGTGAGTTAGGTTGATATATATTCATTTGAACTGTGCTCATAATCTAAACTTGATTCTAGAGTCCAGAATTTTACACATCTCTCTGGAGGCTTTATTTTCACATTTTCATAATAAACTAGTGCCTCGGTTTCCCCACGGGTCAGATTGTTTGCTACCTTTGTTGAAACAAACTTTGCCTTCTAGATAAACAAACACAGCTCAAAAGGAAATCTAAAGGGAAAAGAATCCCTGTGCAAAAAAATGTTCAAATTATGAACCAATTAGATTTTTTTTCCAGGATTCATCTTTCTTTATGACTGAGCAAAAACGCCTCTGGAAACACTTGAAATTTGTGTCCTAGCCATGACAAAAAACCTCTGTCTACAAGCTAAGACTCTTCATCCATATCCTGTACACTTGCACTATCTCTTTCTTCATTGGTCACCATTACCACTGTAAAATCAGATTTACTTTATTTTGGGAGATGTGAAACCTAAACTGTTTTTTTAGACTTGCATCAGGAATCTAATCTTTATAAATTTAAGTTAACATTGTCCCAAAAAAAAAAAACCTGATCTATTGTTTAGCTCTGTTTTGCCACATTACTGTCCAGAAGAATTAACTTTTCTGTCTTCAAGAAACATAGAGCTCTCTAGTGGCATTTACAAACAGTGTTTAATTAATCTTCTTTATTAGAGACAAGTAATTACAACATTATACTACTTGGCTGAATTTCTATTTCAAGGAAAAAAAAAATAGAATTACTTCCACAATTAAACTATTTGTAAAAAAACCTAGAAGATGGCAACAAAATGAGTATGACCTAACATGAAATTGTTGGGGAAAAAAACCATACTAAACCTACGTGTTTCTTTCTGTAAGAGGGTGACAGGTATTGTGCACTGGGAACAGGAAGTAGATGTTAGTTATAATGGTTTTAGTAAGAATTTTGTCAGTGTTTCTCATGACATCTTACAAGAAAGCTAGGGAAGTGTGATCTGCACAAGAATGATGATCACTTGGTTGTACAATTGACCATAAAAATTGTACTCAACTTGGTAACTACTTTGAGTGTTTGTTAACCTGAAAATGGGTAGTGAGTACAATTTTTCAGGTTCCTTTCTGGCCTTGTTCCGAAACTATTCAATGTTGTCACTGAATTACCATGATAATCTTCATAATGGGATAGATAGACTGCCAATTAAATGTGCATAGACTGTGATACATTCACATCATAGATCATACTACAGCATATACCTCATGCACAGGGTTGTGTCAATGCAAGTGACAATAGCTTTCGAAGAAACTTTTGATAAACTGGAGAAACTGAAAGAACTGATTAAGTTTAAATAGGGAGAATGTAAAGTTCTATGAGGAAGGAGAAACAACTGTAAAAATGCACAGACTGAGGAAGGACTGGTCAGACAGCAGGAAAAGATATGGGGATTTTGGTGGATCAGAAACAGAGCATAACTCAGAAATACCATGCTGTTATGAAAAGGTAAACGTTATATTGGGATGTATAAAGAAGAGAATCATCTCGAAGAACTGCGTAATCTTCCTATTTGCTATCAATGAGGTTCTCAGTTGGGGTAATTGAGTCCAGTTCTGAACACTACACATCAAAAATGTGAAGAGACAGCAAAGGAGAGAAATGAGAATGATCAAAGGTTTACAAAACTCGACTTACAAAGTAAGGCTGATGGAATTTGATTATTCAATCCAAACAAAAAAATTACAGGAGAGAGATGTAACATATAAGAAATAAGAAATAATTCTTATTTATTTCTACTGTGGGGATGACAAAAAGTAAGCAGCTTAAGCTGCAACAAGTAAAATTTAGGTTAAAGGCTGCCTAATAGTAATTAAGTGTTCAACTATTGCATCTATCTGGGATTCTACAGAAAGAAATAAGTGTTCATACGCTATGTAACAGGTTTGCATGTGCTCAGTAAAGGCAGTATTCTGGGGGCATTCTGGACAGTGCTCCCAGAGCAATTATATGACACTTAAGAGTGGGTCTGAAAATTTCAAGTGTCATATATATCCCATATGCACACGTGCATATGTCCATCTGATATCTCCTGAAAACAAGATGTACAGAGCAGACCCATTCTGCCAGGCATACAAAGTGAGACCAACATTTTCTGAAAGCATCAGTCTAACTGCAGATAGGCTATATACCATAGTGTATATATGCTATGGGTATGCCCAGAATTTCCAATTATCTTCTGACAGTGCTTCAGGCATCCTCATGGTTTTCCAGACATTATCTTTGGATGGAAAAAAACCAAGACTCATTCAGACATGTGGTTGCTGTCTGAAAAGGCAGTTTTTGCATTTCTGCTGGTTCCAAACTGTTCCCTAATTTGGCATAGTTTGCCTTGGGAGAGACTTTCTATCACTTGAAATTTTTATGACTGACTGGTCAAATACCTGTCAGGAGTGACAGGTAGCTCTAAGGTTTGGAGATGGACAAGATAATCTCTGACAACTCCTCCTGCCTTATGTTCCATGATTCTATTAAAGTACTTCGATGCATTAACAAATTGAAGCTGAATTAAATGTATTATGGGTTTGTCCTTAATAGTTTGATCATATATTTTCACAGGTAGTAACTTGGCTGTGATGACTATTTTTTACATTCAGCAACTCTTAAAAAAATTGCACCTGCAAAGCATCTTTTGCATAATTATTTTATTCTCCAAACATAAACAGTATAAATTTTAAAAGGTTACTTTCTTCCTATCCCATCAACTGTAATTTCTAACATTTAAACTTTAATTCCTGCTACATAAATGCCAAAACAGAATGGTGTCAGAACAAAATCAATGGAGTGAAAGGTGGAAGAAGAAAACAATTTGTGGAATGCTAAGCTCTCATGACATTCCCGAGTACCCACTCATTTCCAATGCAATGGGAATTGTATGTAGCAATGCACAGACAGGCACTATCACTCAAATTTTTAAATAAAAATGCTAATAATTTTTAAAATCAATTTTTAATAAGAATAGGACTTGAATATTCTAACCTAGTATAAAGATTAGACTATTTTGCTGCAATAATAATAACCTGTTGCATTCTAAGTGTTTTAAAAACAGATGTACTCTTTGCTTCAACCAATACGAAAACAGTTGCTGCATTCATACACAGTTGCTTTAAGAAAAAAAATCTTTTATGCATTGATTGGCTGAATTGAGTAAAATATATCTAAACATAAAGAGAAAGGAAATTAAAATTGAACATTAATCCGATCTTTATGCCTTGTTCAGAGTTAACAAAAAAATGGATTAATTCGAATTGAATTCCTAATTAAGCACTACTTTGTAATGCATGCGGTGATGCATAGAAACTAACATGATTATTAGCACAACAATTGCCAAGAGTGCAGAACTGGATTTGGGTATGGGATGAAATGACTTGGTGAAAATGCAGTCAAATAATTTTGTATTTCTTTGCCTTTCAGATACCTGTGATCTGCTTCTCATTTCTTCTAAAAATGTGAGGAAATTTATGTCTGCTTTTAATCACCAGAGTTGCCAGTAGTCTGCAGGGTTGTTACAAAAGCATGGATTCTTAAACCGTGAGCTGGGCAAACTCTTCAGTTTAGAAGCAGTCCTGTCTGAAAGCTGCTATACTGCTTCTTTCACTATTTCCAGCCAATAAATAGTTGAACTGCTTCTGCAAAAAAGAGAGCCAGGCAGCCTTCTTAGCATAGGCTGTAACCAACCTGTCTCCATGCATAATAATCAGAATATGTCTCCTAGCAGTGGCATCCTAGTCCACAAGAAGTTAAATACCTTGATACCCGCAGATCTAGGTCTGGGAGGGCCAGTGTTGACCTGCAGCTAAAAATCCTATGGAATCCTAGATGGAAGACGACACACCTTGGGTCTATTTGCCATGCTCTTCAACATGCTGGGTTAGGGGAAGACTTATCAGTTCAAGTGCAAAACCAGAAAAATGCGGAGAGCAACCTTGCTAATAAGCATTCTCATGCATTTAAACATTAGGACAAGGCACTGAGCTAACAGTGACCTACATGGATCAGCTCAGACTAGGTGCTGTTAATGAGTTCTGACACCCTAGTAGCCCTGACAAACGCTGGATGTGGAGCCACTCCACAGATCGCACTGCACTCAGAAACAAAAGCCATACCTAGTTTTCCATTGTCTATACATCTTTGTCTCTCATTACTCTGCATAATTTTGAACTTCATTTGAACACATGGATTTGCGTATACAGATTTAAAAATAAAATGTGTATTCTAATGACATTATTAATACAAAAATTAAAATAAGCTTAAATTCTGAAAGAACACAGTATTACAAAATTTTAGTATGGAGAAAGAATTTAACAGAGCATGTCTACCATATGCACAGATCAGAAATTCAGAAATTGAGAAAAGGAAGTTACTCTCAGAGAATGTATCAAAAACGGGCAGACATGATAGACTACCTCACCGATCAGAGTAGCAGGAGGTACAAATGGCTCATATTTTGTTATATATATTTTTAGCTGACAGACTCAGATTATAAAGCTTGCAGTTATAAAGCTCCTATGTTCAAAATACAGGATAGATCTCAATATTAATCATTCTGTATTTTTTTAGGTACATTGATATCTTACATTAAAATCTGGCAATGAGAAAAAAGTTATTCTTTTTATATGTCAAAGAGTATGTGAACACACTGGCTTATCAAGGGCTTCTAAGCATTATTTCTAAGCTTAAAACACTTCAGAATATACGCAATAAATGAAACAATAACGGATGATGCCTGTGTAATCAAATACATATTTCCAAAGTAATAAAAGTGACTTATTTTCAGCTTTTTGCAAACAGCCAAAGTAATGTCTAAATTTTTCAAATCTATATACTTCAAAAAACCAATAAAATTATTATTTGGCTATTCTCTCATCTCTTTAAAGGAAAATATTAGAAAGATACTTTCATTATTAGTTAAATCAACTACCATTTTGAGACTCAGATTTGGCTTGGAACACAGAAAACTCAGCTTTGCCACTGGTCTGTTTGGTGACCTTACACAAACTACCTTTTTCCTCTCCACCTTTTCCTGCCCAGAGCATGAAAATATAATACTGACCCCCTTGAAAAGAAAGGTACTATGTGAGAAATATTTACTACTATTATTATTACTTGTTTGGGTCCTCTGTGTCCTGTGTTACATCAGCAACCTTAACCTTTCAGAACTGAACACACTAACACTATTAAACACTTTTCTTCCCTTCTGTTCTTACGTAAACAACAATTTCTATGGAAAAAAAGGAAAGATCAGAATTTATGTGGGGAGCTGATAATGGTTCTTTTGATTGGGATTATTCTCCAGCATGGATCTTAAGCTATATTTGCCAGGCAAGGTAACTACACTTCTCCAACATCATCTACTGACCTGATGTTTAATTAGCTACTTATCAGCTACTTATAAAACAGATTCCACTCTGGCTCCAAAAGATCTCTGTTGCTTAGTTCCATAAACCAGGAAAGAGAATACGCTCTTTATTTCAGAAACATTCACAATATGACATAACTGGGATGAAAAAGGAGGCCATAAGTACATTTTAGTAGAAAGAAAACAAAGTAGAAGATAGCCAGCTTCAACAAAACACTGAACTATGTGGCAGGAACACTGAATTCTCTGACACAATGGAAAAATGACAAATTACTTGGCTCTGGAATGGCTGAGGCCTTGACTAAGATGAATTAGTTTGTCCATACCTCACAGAGTTCTTATTTCAGGAACAGCTGCTTGAAATTCTTCCTAGTATGTCTAGTCAGAATATTGTCTTTTTTCAAAAGCCACACTTCTCAGGAATAATTATGCTCTTTACTAGAAAACCATCATAAAATTTTCCTACAATACCAGGAACTAAGTAACAACATGGCTCCTTCTGTTTCTAAGCCCTGTAGCACTCCTCTGAAATTTGAAAGATGCTAGCCTGACTTATCTATCTTATTTACAGTAAGGACACAATTAGGTCTCCCACTTCTCATTACCAAGCCATACTCCCCTCAGCTTTTGCAGCATTCTGGATCTTTGACAGATCTTCCTGCTGTACCCGTTTGTTTCAACACACATAGTTACCTATCCATTGGAGTGGAACTAGAATTACGGTATTCCTTCCTTGAGAAAACTAGCTGTTAACCCCCAAAATAGCAGCATTTTCCATCTTGTTTTGTAGATGTATTTTTCACGTATTTATACAAAACAGAAGTACTCTAACTTCAATGTACAGCTATTAGTTCTATCATATCTTACAAGTGTCCGGATAGGGCACTCTTCTCTCAAATACAGGATTGAGAAATCCCAAATTAAGGTGCTTTCCATCCGTAGTACATACTTTTTTTGCAAATTTCATCACAGTTGTGCAAGAGAATGACTATATCAAGATACGAAAAAATAATGACATACAACAAGTTTCCAAATGTGTAGGGCAAGAAAACTCAAAAAAAATGGAAAATAATTGCTCATACTGTTTTAAGGTACAAATTCTACTCTATCCTTCTTTCACCTCAGTACCTCTTACATTTCAAACGACAGCGGTTTTTAAATTTTTTTCTGGAAGTTTTTGGCATCCTTGTATTGAGAAAAAATGATAGGATACAAATAATTATCTTGAACTGATAGGTCAAAAAACTACTGAAAAAAATTATTAACAATTTCTACAAATCTTATGTTTGGCCAGGCAGGTGAAGATAAAGAATGTATTAATAAAAAAAAAAATAATCCATGAGTTTGGGACCAGGTGTTTTTCCTACAAATAGGCTCTGCCGTGTAAAGTACTGAAGCCATGATAAAAGGAATCTAAGAGAGATACAATGGCTCAACAGACAAAAGTAACCGTGCAAATCACTTTGCTTCACAATTACTGTAACCATGATTTTCATGGTGAGCTTTTACTACACAAAAAAATTGTCCTTGTATTTTTTCAAGTAAATTCTCTGAGATCATATACAACTTTGGTTCATTATGTAAAATACTGATGTCCTTCATGAAGAGTGCTTAAAACACGCCTGAAGCAAATGCAAGAATTTTAAGAAGTGTTTCTGCAGAACTGTGTCAGACAGTGCGAAAGCATGAGCAAATACTTTATCAGCATCACTGTTCTTTATTTAGCAATTTGTAATTAAAAATTATATTTGTGTAGGTTCCATTTTCTAGGTGTCATTGTTCGTGAATCATACACAAGATTCGCCATTTGTTCCACCCTAGCCAAGTGTATATTCTCCTATTCACAAACCATTCACAAGTGTGCAGTAATAATTAAATGTTATCAGATTCTATCAAAACTGCAAGTACCTTCATAACAATGCCATTTTCCAACATGGAATGATATGGGGTTATAAGATACTGTTATTTTTCCTGCATCAGCATGTCCACAAAAAATTAATGAATACCTCATTAAAAAGAAATTAAAGAGCCTGCATTGAAAAATGTTCTAAGAGGATTGGTCTTTTCATTTTGATTTATATTCTGCTTTGTTGTACCTTATTATCTCAGATAAGAAAAAATAAAGCCTAATGCATATACTTACTTGTGATAAAATGGAAAGCTGATGGTGATAGGTTACTGCATTTCGATTAGCCTCCATGAAGTGCCTTTGCGTTCGTCTCCTCTCCCGATCCAGCTTCTTCTCCAACATGAGATGAGAGGTGGATAAAACATCCAGGTATTTCATCATCACATCAGACAGCAGTGAGCTGACCTCCACTATGTCTGGACGTGCCTCTGCATCAGGAGTCAAGCATCTACAGAAAGAAAATTCTCTAATGAAAGCTAATTACTTCTTTCTAAAAAAACTGTTTACTACCACTGCATTCCTCCACTGGTCTTTATCAAGTAATGCTGGCCAGCACTCTGCGCAAGCCTGCGTGGGACAGTTCAACACTGCACAGCCTTGGTGTCAACACACCACAGAGCACAGTCTCTGGCATCAGCTGAAACAATTATCCTTGGCATTGACCCAGACAGAACTGCTATGGGGGGCTGCCGCTGTGCACTGCCAGACACACAAGGGAGTGCCTGGTGCCTCTTCCTGGGGCTGGGGGAGACACTGGCCTCCCTTGTGGGGACTGTGCTCTGCTCAAGATGCTGCGCTGCTGGACAAAATGGCTGCGAAGGAGATGAGTGTGCTGTCAGGAGGATTTACAGGACAATTACAAGATCTTTACAGAGATGAGACCCACCAAACAATGCAAAGAATGAGGTAAATCTAGAGATTACCCTCAAAGTAGCAGTGGATGGAGGCTCCCAAGAGGAACTTTTGGAAGTTAAAGGGAAAGTTTGGGAGAGCTAGAAAATCTTCAGGGACACCTCAAAGCACAAGAATAGCCCACCTCTGCATGTATACAGGAAAAAGTTGAGTATCACATGCATATCCAAGAAGAGCAAGAGGGAGGACCCAGAAAGGTACCAGCCAATCAGCTTCACCTCAATCCCTAAGAAAACAATAGAGCAAATTTCCCTGGAAGTAATTTCCAACAACACAAAAGACGAGAAGGTGACTGAGAACAGCCAGGATGGATTTACCAAACAGCAGTCATACCTGACTAGACTGATTGCTATCTGTGATAAGATTACTGGCTCTGTGGACACGGGGAGAGCAGTATATGCTGTGGGTAGCTTTATTTTACCAAGGCCTTTGACACAGTATCTACAGGTCTATAAGGTAGGTACATAATTGGCTGAACTTCCTGGCTCTAAGAGATGACATTAGCAGTAAAAAGTCCAGCTGGTGACTGGAAGTAGCATGTTCCAGGGATTGATACTGGGCCAGTACTGTTTAATGTCTTTATTAATGACCTAGATGATGGGATGGAGTACATGCTCAAAAGGTTTGTGAACACCAAATTGCAGGGATCAGTTGATACATGAGGCAGGGCTGTTGTCAGCGGGACCTGGGCCACCTACAGAGAGATCTGATTGCTATCTATGTATTGGAAGGGTATAGAAAAGACGGAGCCAGATCCTTCTCAGAGGTGCACAGCAACAGGGCAAGAGGCAACAGGCACAAGTTAGAACACAGGAAAGCCTGATTAGATACAAGGATTATTATTATTATTATTACTAATAATAATTTTAATTACAAAGGCAGACAAGCACTGAAGAGGGCCTGGAGAAGTTGTGGGATCTCCTTCCTTCAAGATACTCAGAACTCAGACAAGACCATGAGCAGTGAATAACCAGATCTAATTGTATCTGCTTTGAGCAGATGGACTAGATGACCTCCAGGGGTCTCTTCCAACCTAAATTACTTTACAGCCCTATGGTTCTTGTTTCAGGCACCCTAGGTAGCTGTTCAGTAACAGTAGTAATATACTATTAGGTCTATTTTTAAATCCTCAGGCTATTCTGTATATAGTGTAGGACATGAAAGCTGATAGGGACAGTTCTGCATGTACTATAAACTGTCTTAAGTCTGTTAACTCCAGTGAACCTGATAATTTACTATGATTTCCCTGCAGAGTACTACTGACCAGCTGGCGTACAGATACACTCAACCAAGCACCCTTCTTTAAAGAAAGTATCACAGAATGATTTTACTATTTCTAAACCAAAAAATGTTTTACAGTATTTGAACTTCTTTATTTTATTCCTTTTCTTTGTTTAAATTTGCTCAAATCCATTGATCTGTGTCATTAATTTTCATAACTGTTTTAATCTGTTTTACTTAGAATTTTATATTTCTTTTAAACAGATGCAAGTTTTTCACCCTTAAGAAATGTTCCATTTGATTTTTTCTTTTTAATTTTTTATTTTAATCCACTGAAATAGGTCAAAATTTCCAAGGACTATGTGAGCTACAAAAGATTTCTGAGAAGTTCTAAATCCATTTCCCATGCACCTAGAAATAAATTATTTATTTATAACTAAAGACTGAGTTGAATGATGTTCAACTCCGAAAGACTTTGATGATTATGATTCCAGAACTTTCTTTAAGTAGTTTAATCCAATAAAACTGTATTTTAATAATAATACTGAATATTAATAACACTAAATGCAAATTTACAGTTGCAATTGAAGTTTTCAATGTTTTTTCTAATCATTATCAATAAATTATTTTTTCTATTATGACATTCATCTTTGAATATGTGTTGTGCTTCAGTCATTTGGGTAGAACTTCTTCATTTCTGTTAATGTTTCCTCTATATTATAAGTAAATATTATTAGAATATTATATATTATAAGTAAAATATATTATTATAAGTAAAATCTCATTATTACTGCGTTTCTTTAATGTTCTTTATCTCACAAAGCATAAGCCAAAACCTAAACATAGTATATCATTTAAGGATTATCCCATAGTAAGAGAACTAACATTTTTTTTAAAAATATTTTATGCTTCCCACTGCTATTAAGCTAAGTGGAAAAATTCTGTGTGATATGAAAACTTAATTTTAATATTTTCATGCAAATACCTATTTAATCATTTATTTAAACCAGTTAGTCTCCATAGCAGCCAGTCTCATGATGATATGGGACTTTCAGTGAACCTGTTTAATACAGCCACAATTTCTACAGTCATAAATAACTCAATAGCTGGCCTTGGAAAACCCCTCAAAAACTTCCTAGTACAGTTTCTCTAAAGGGTGGGTGTCAAAAGGATGCAACCAGACTCTTTTCAGTGGTGCCCAGCAACAGGACAAGGGGCAACAGGCACAAAGTGGAACACAGAAGATTCCATCTCAACATGAGGAAAAACTTCTTTATTTTGAGGGTGACAGAGCACTGAAACTGACTTCCTAGAGAGGTTGTGGAGTCTCCTTCTCTGGAGATATTCAAAACCCACCTGGACGCATTCCTGTCCAGCCTGCTCTAGGTGAACCTGCTTTGGCAGGGAGGTTGGACTAGATGATCTCCAACCCCTACCATTCTGTGATCATTACCAGGAAGGAAAAGAACGAGGGCCAGATACTCACATAACTCTATCTAAGTCAGTGATAAAGATGTGTTTAAAATTTGTAAGTGAATGCAATACATATCAGTACTGACGTGACTGGAAGATATTTTCTGGATGAATCTGAGATTACTACATTATTCTTAAATAGCAAGCAATTAATTAATAAAGTCAGTTACCCTAACTACAAACAGCTGTAAGTATTTAAAATAGAATCATAAAATGATAGAATGGTTAGAGTTGGAAGGGACCTTAAGGATCATTGAGTTCCAACCCCCCTGCCAGGGGCAGGGACACCTCCCACTTGACCAGGCTGCTCAAAGACCCATCCAGCCTGGTCTTGAACACTTCCATGGATGGGGCATCCACATCTTCTCTGGGCAACCTGTTCCAGTGCCTCACCATCCTCACAGTAAAGAATTTCTTCCTAATATCTAATCTAAATTTCCTCTCCTTCAGTTTAAAATCACTCCCCCTCGTCCTATTGCTACACTCCCTGATAAAGAGTCCCACCCCATCTCTCCTGTAGGCCCTCTTTAGGTATTGAAAGGTTGCTGTAACGTCTCCCTGGAGCCTTCTCTTCTCCAGGCTGAACAACCCCAACTCTCTCAGCCTGTCCTCATAGAAAAGGTTCTCCAGCCCTCTGATATTCTTTGTGGCCCTCCGCTGGACTTGTTCCAACAGGTCCATGTCCTTCCTGTGCTGAGGACTCCAGAGCTGGACACAGGACTCCAGGTGAGGTCTCACCAGAGTGGAGTAGAGGGGTAGAATCACCTCCCTGGACCTGCTGGCCACACTTCTTTTAATGCAGCCCAGGGTGCAGTTGGCTTTCTGGGCTGTCAGCATACATTGCCGGATCATGTTGAGCTTTTTGTCCACCAACATTCCTAAGTCCTTCTCCTCAGGGCTGCTCTCCAGCCATTCTCTGTCCAGCCTGTATTTGTGCCTGCAATTGCCATGTCCCAGGTGAAGGACCTTGCACTTGGCCTGGTTGAACTTCATGAGGTTTACATGGGCCCTTTGGAGCCTGTCCAGGTCCCTCTGGATGGCATCCCTTCCCTCCAGCGTGTCGACCACTCCACACAGCTTGGTGCTGTCAGCAAACTTGCTGAGGGTGCACTCAATCCCACTGTCCAGGTCTCCGACAAAGATGTTAAACAGCACTGGTCCCAGTTCTGACCCCTGAGGAACACCACTCATCACTGGCTTCCACTTGGACATTGAGCCATTGACCACAATGGCTTTGAGCGTGGCCATCTAGCCAGTTATTGATCCACTGAGTGGTCCGTCCATCAAATCTGTATCTCTCCAGTTTAGAGACCAGGATGTCATGCAGGACAGTGTCAAACGCTTTGCATAAGTTCAGATAGATGATGTCTGTTGTCCTCCTCTAATCTACCAATGCTGTAGCAACATTGTGGAAGGCCACCAAATTTGTCAGGTATGACTTGCCCTTGGTGAAGCCATGTTGGCTGTCATCAGTCACCTCCTTATTTTCCATGTGCCTTAGCAGAGATTCCAAGAGGATCTGCTCCATGATCTTGCTGGGCACAGGGGTGAGACTGACTGGCCTGTAGTTCCCTGCGTCTTCCTTCTTTCCCTTTTTGAAAATGAGGCTTATGTTTCCCCTTTTCCAGTCAGCAGGATCTTCACCAGACTGCCACAACTTCTCAAATATAATGGAAAGTGTCTTAGCAACTTCATCCGCCAACTCCTTCAGGAGCCACGGATAGATTTCATCAGGTCTCAGGTAATTAGGTCTTAGGTAATTAGGACCTCTTAAATCTAAATGTTAGTTCTATTAGCTTCTATATTCTCCATTGTTGTCCTTTGTCCTGAAGGTCTTTAGATAAAAGAAACATTTTTGTACAATAAAACACAGTATAAAAACGTTAGCCTTTGTACAGTAAAGTGCTTTTTAGAAATGGAATTCAACATTTTAGTGAGAAAGAAAAAGCGTTTTTGTGCTAAGTGGAGTTTTTTTAAGATGGAAAAGTCAAGGGAGCTAAATCTCATAGAAGTGCACCCATCCACGCTCTATCCTTTGCCTTACACATTATTACCAGAAAGATATAACCATATCTAGGAGAAATATACAATGAGTGAGTGGAACAAATACAGGCTCATCTTTTCCTCCATTACTGCATTATCTCTGCTGTCCTGCTAACAGGATTAGAAGGTAGGGGGAAACATATTTCTATCAGTCAAATAAACATGCAAAACTATGAATGTGATCATACAGTGCTCTATAAATAACACACTGCAACAGGGTTACCTCTGTGACCATAAACTGTACTTGACAATGACTCAAAATGCTGTATTTCCATGGAGTGGAAAAGTGATGTATAGGAAATTACCTAGAGCAGTGGTATTGTTAAACTTCAGTAATATAAATAAAGTGTACATGGGCTGGATAAATGTGTTGACTATACTGGCATGAGTTTTTCCAGCTGCATGTATGCAACTATATTGCATATATTATTAGCAGGGGAAGGAGATACCTCTGGTTTTCTTTAAATCAGAAGATATTTCATATTCAGAGACAAATACTGGCAGTTGCTAAAGTCAGCGAACTGTCACATTACCACTGCTGGAAACGTACAAATCAAAAACTAGATGAGTAATTACCTCTGAATGGTAAATGACACTTTTTCAGAGTACAATCCTTCTGGGACAGGTTCATACACAGCCCCTACTATCTGCAAAATAAATAACCTACAGTTAATTGAAGAAAAATATTCTATTATTTATTTGAAGATCCCATATGACAAGTATTGTTCCTTGAAACAACCTGATAGGTAGTACATCATCAGCTCTAACTTGCAAAACAACTTAGAACACATCTTCTTGCAGAATGTCACTTCCAATCAGATATCTATATAAATGTACATAATCACCGTAGATCAAAGGACTACAACATCTGAACAAGGGAAACATTAAAAAAACCCAAACTATTTATTTTTATTTATGATAGAAAATCCAATATTATAGCACATCAAGAAATTCTATATATCTAAAGCTCCTTACCACCAAATGCAGTGATAAAAATATGGTAGTCTGAGAGGTAATAATATACTAACATTTACAAGCAATTTTTGCAATTAGAATGGAAATATTGCAATTCATACAACAATAAACACTTGTGCTCGCTCACACATCAGATCAGAGAGCAGTTTATGCTACTATAACTTTAAACATAAATTCTTATGGATCTAGTGAACACATGCAGAAATAATTGGTAGGTTGATCTGACAAATCCGAATACCTTAGATGCCAAAGAGAGCATATTGGTGCTATAAAATGGTGGGTTCAGAGTTGCCATCTGATAAAGGATGCATCCTGCTGCCCAGACGTCAGCCTTCTCTCCATACGGCTCACTCTTTACAACTTCAGGGCTAAGTAAAAAGCAATGCAACCTGTAAATGTTTAATTAATTCACCTAGAAGTGGTTTATATTTTGTTCGCTTGTCCTTTCCACTCCTTTCATGCAATAATGTCTTTGGACTTAATGGATACAAATAAACTACAGCATTCAGAACTCATTTACACTGATGGCATTTCAATAAAATGGACTAGAGAACAGATAAATGTATCACATCCTCTTTTAATTCAGATATCAGAAAGATTTTAATGGGATTCCTGTATTTAGAATACTAATGGATATGACTTTGCTATTAATGTGAGCAAACCAACCTTATTCATTCTATTATTTTCATCCTCTTAAAACTACTGCAATGCATTCCCTGCGAGGATGTGACAGGGACACTCAACAGCCAGCTGAATGACAATTAAAAAACAGATCCATTTAAAGCAAATGGAAGAAGGCAGTAATTTCAGTTTTGACTCATTACAAAACAGACTCCACTTCCTTCTCTTAATTTCCTCAACGCTTTTCATAAACCTGGATGATAATAGTTTACATTAGTAGGGATATTCTGATGCTGGAGTTCAAGACCTAGCAGTAAATAAACGTCAATATCACATAATGAGGTTTTTTTCATTTAGCATCATCTCTCTGTAATTATTCAGAGATGTAAAAAATACTTGACTCCTTTCATCTGTAAAATCAACTTTAAAACCTACTTGTTTTCCTTTTCCTTTCAGCTTAGAATTTGGAACCATGATATCAACTTCATAATTATACTACTGAAATCTTTGATAAAATGCCTTATTTTGGAGCTGAGAGGTACTGTGTAAATTTAATTAATAACACAGTCTGAATAAAGTATATTGCTAGGTGGGCTGCTGAAATGGACAAAGGGCAGAAAACATATTTTTAAAATAATTGGGATGAGGTCCGTTAGATAAACTATTATGCTGAAGAGAAATGAAGTGATCTTAACAGAACAGAAAGTCAGAACAGAGATCACAGAGTGGGTAAGTAAGAGAGACTGACAGGTCACATATTTCTGATAAAATTGATCAAGCAAGATAGATTCCTGGGTGAAACCTAATTAGCAATTTTCCTCAAATTTTGCTGCTGCTATTACATACCCAAAGAGGGGAACACAAGATGTTGAACATAATACCATCTCTGTAAACAGACTGCCTTTATTCCTCACTGTGATACTAATTCATTAAAGGATTTTGTGGAAATTTTATTTTTATGTATTAAATGTGTCTATTAGAGCAAACATCAGTTTTTCAACTTAATATATAGATGGTCAGGTCAATAAGGCAAAGCCCATGTCTTAGTAAAGGTCTAAGCATGCTCCAAATTCAGAAAAATGAAGCCGACTTGAACTTTACAATCTTTCATTCTAGTGATAATTTTCATGCATAGAGACATAAAGGTATAAATTCTTTTTATACACTGAGATTATTCAAGCCAAATGTATGTAACTATGGAAAAAGTCACATAGCAGTCACAGAAAGAATAAGCTGAATACAATCAAGAGAGAAACAGAAGCGACTGTGACTCGGCCTGCAGAATTTTATATTCATGACCACCAGGGAAAAACCTGCTTGATGTCCAGAGCAAACAGCAGTCCATTGGGCTGGTGACTAGGAAGAATGTATTTGTTACTGCTATGATTTGGAAATCACAGAAAGACTACAGTGCTGACAGGGTTTTAGTTTTAGTGTGGTTTCACACAAATGCTTAATAGCTGGAAGTTAATGAAGCCATTTTGTCGGCTTATTCATGCTGAAAGACTTGTTCTAAATGCATATCTAATCCTTTCTTTTTTTTCTTTTAAATCAAAAGTAGGACTTGCAGCAGAGTTCTGCTTGATCTTTTCTTCCAGAACAAATGTCTTTAATCAAATGTCTCTGATATTTAGAGCATTAGGATGACCAATACCTTAAATAAATAGTGTCTCATGCTTAACAAGTACTTTAAATTAGGGAAGTAATATTTATCTAAGGAGACATGAAAGTTTTACAGAGACTATAAAATCCTATAGTTATATGATGTTATGTTTTCATGGCTAATTAATTCTGCAATTTAGATTTTTTAATAGAATTTTCAAATATTATTTATTTACTTTTAAGAGATGTAGTGAAATCCCTCACCATGTTCTACAGGCTTGCCTCACCATCTGCTAGTTATAAATGTGGGTGGGGTACAGTACTTGTTGACTAGCAAAACAGTTCTGCAGTCAAGTTGCATCTTTTGGATCCACGTTGCTGAGGGATGCCAAGCAGAGAAAGTACCGAGCTCTGTTCCTGTACACTGCCACCCACAAACAGGAGGGTGGTGGGAGTACATAAGGTTTGTCTAATTCAGTTGACAACTGCATATAAACTGTCACTGTCTGGTCAAGACCAGAAAGAATGAGCAGAACTAGACTCTGAATTTTATTCCATAAAAAACATACAAAATCAGTCTTAGCCACAAACACCAAAAATGAATTTCAGGGTGTAGCACTGGTATGACCTTTTTTGATTTATTTGTAAAGGCAGGAATCTTTCTTCAATTCTTAGATTAAGAGAACTTGATTGGCTGAAACAGGACAGCAGCACTAATTAAATTTTTAGCACACAGATGTCCACATCATAAAATGCAATCAGTGTCAAAATAAAATACATATAGCGAGAAATTCTAAGAGCTGATAAAGAATCTCATTTCCATTGCTCCAAGGGCTGATCGTACTGCCGCGAAGTAGCAGTACTGATGCTATACACTATGATATCCACAGTCTTGGATATTTAAAGAGGCAGCAGATACTTATATAATTAGTCATTTAGTTCTTGCAGTTAACATATTCAAGATAATCACTACAGTTTTCCTCTAGGTTTACAAATGACTGCTCATTTCCAAATTGCATATTCAAGCTGAAAAAGCTTACTTCAGCAGCATTATGTTAACTATAGGAGAGTCCTTCGCTGAACAAATGTCCATAGCAAAAGCAAAACTAAAGTCTTCTAAATTAAAGACACAGAAATATATCCACAGAATAATTCTCCAAATTCTGAGCATCCTTGAACAGACAATTTTTCTCTGGATAGTTCACCGTAAACTACAGATACGCATTCAATGTTAGAGCTTTGTAATTACCACTAAAAGCAATGGACAAAGAAACAGGAGCCACAAAACTGACAGTTTGAATAAAGAGCTTCTGTGAAAACTGCTGAAAGCTATTTGCATTTCTCACCTACTAGAAGAATTCAACACAAGCCTTTTGGGAATCTTCTGTCTATTCCCTGAGTGATGAAGCTGGAACAGGATATTCAATCACTAGTTAAAAATTTTGCCTTCACAGTTTTCTATTTTGAAACGTATTGCCAACTAATTCTATAACAAATTATTACATTGTCTTCTAACTGTATACATTTTCTATTACAAATTATGTTAGATATTTTTGTAAAATATTATAAATATATATAAATTCTTCTTCACAAAAGGCACCTTTTCAGGCATCTTAAACCTCTGCTGATGCCTACAGAAAAATTAATCATTTCCACCATTTTTTAAAATGTATGGGAGTAGGGAAGAAATTTATTACCTTCAGTTTGCAACTTTACAATGTAATAAATCCTCTTGCCACCAGGTGGGGAATGTAATTTTAAAAGGGGTGAAGTCAGCTAAGAGAGGTTACTTTCATATGTATAATTGCTCTCTCATCAGTGTCACCTCAACAGTTTCATTTCCTAGTCCAAGCATTGCCTGTCTCTGCCCAGAAAGTTCCTCTATATTCCTATAATTTAGTCCACAGAGAGGCAAAACCAATCTGAGGTCAGTGACAGGCCACTAAAAACTGTAGGATACAGCAGACCATATGATAATACCTCCCTTATGTTTTTCTTAAAATCTTCCCCAAAAAAGCCTGATTTTCACTGCAAATAGTAGTAAAGTTGTGTAGTCTGTCTCAACCCAAAATCTTAATGAGCACTGAGAAGTGTGTAAAAACAGGATCCTAGTAATAAACCAGCAGCTCCACTGCTGTTGATCAATGATTTAGAGAAATCACTAACCTACTGGTTTCTTTCAGCATGTATTCAGTGTCTCTCTGTCTAAAATACTCCACCTTTTGGGTTTTTTATTTTAGTTTTGAAAATAAAGATGTGGACATCCAGTGAACATTCAACAACTGATTTGTATTTCTTTGAATTTACAAACCTTTAAGCTTTTATGTGTGCTATTTATTGCTTAAAGATGCCAAACATATTAACTTTGAAAAATTTATGGCCTCTAGAAGTGTAATAAGACAGTGTTCAAGAACACAAAAAAATGCCAGAAATTCACTTCTAATTCACACATCGCATATTAATACAGATTAAATGGCTTTTTAAAACAGTTTAATCCATTTTTCTTTACTCCTGTTGCTTTGTTAAACAAAACCAACCAAACAGTAATCTTCTTCACACTTAAATTATTAAATATTCAAGGCAGAAGCATGTTCAGAACACAAAGTCCTCTTCCTAATCCCTAAGTGCAAAAAGTCACTCCTACCTGCTTTTTTCCCCAGCAAAACTTAGAGCTCCTATGAAACTGTGAAGGCAGCCAAAACAGCTTCACATGTGCTAAGTTGTTTAGGCTGTATACTTGAAAATTATTTTAAACCAAGATGTTGCTTTGCTCCTGCCGCTCCCAGTCTTTACCACTACTGTCTGCTCTGCTGTGCCAGCACAAGTACTCTACAGCTGCGTTATGTGTCAGACCAAAGGCCTGATGCACGTGAAAAATAAATTATTTTTCAGCCAACTCAGTTCTTTAATCTAGTTCATCATCATATGTTTATACAAATGCTTGTGTTGGCCCAGGAGTGGTACGGCTGTTTGGGGGTGGGTTTTTTTTCCCACAGTTGGGGTTTTTTTTCCCTTTAATTATTTCATTGACACAGTTCATATCATAACCTTAAAAACAACTGGTACTGGCAGAAGTTTGGCAGGCTTTTTATAGGGAAGAGAGGTATTAAATACAACTGCCAAGTGGCCAGCTTTATAAATATAAAATATTTATATAAATATAAAAGCAGCTCCCACTGAAACACAACTTTCACTTTTAATCTTAGTTCTTAATGGTCAATTAAAACTTTTTTTTTTTACCTTTGCTAAGTAACAAAAATTTAGCCAATCAAAATATAACTAAGCCAAGAAAATCCATAAAAAGCTTCAGCATATCTCTTCTCAGTTCCTCTTTTTGAGCATAAAGCCTATATAATAAGCTGCTGAAAAGAGCAGAAGAATTTTATTGTGAGGACTTCTGTGTTCATACTCAGAAGCAGAAGACCAGCGAGGTCCCTTCAACTACTTCATGTTCTCCCATCTTTGAACTCTGTACTTTTTCTGCAAGAGTGTACACCTCTGGCAGTTAGAAAAGATTCATGTATTTATCTGATAGACCTTTTTTGGGGGGCAACTTTATATTTTCACTGCTTTTACTCATATGAAACTTTAGCACTAGTGAAAATAAGTTCCTTCTGAATCTCATGGAGCAGTAGCAAAAAGTGTCTTTTTAAAAAAAAAGTATCTTTAAAACTGAAGGTTACATTTCACTGATGACCACCAGGTATGCTGCTCAAGAGACATCCATATCTAAACATTCTGATGCCTGAATACATGGAAAACAACGTGCTCCAAAAATTCCCAGATATGGCAGTTGTGTGATTGCTGGGACACCACTGGGCAATTTCAAAGTCTTCTTCAAAAAAAGTAACTTTTTTTAAAAACTTGATTCAAGGACAATTTAAAAAGCCTTGCAGGTTCTATTAGAAAAGGTGATGTTTATAGCAAGTTGTTTCTCCCTTCACTTGTTTTGTTATTACTGAAGAATGTCATGAAGTATCACCTTTCACACTGTAATGAAAATACAGTTATCTAATTAAGCTCAAAATGTGCACAGCTGTTTCAACTTTTTTATGCTTCTGAACTTTCTAGATTATCATATGTATTTCTGAGTAAATTATAAGGACAAATCAAAGTATCATTAATGTGTAGTTTAGTGTTCCAGTATTACATAGAGGCTTATAACAGAAAAACATATTAAAGTTCTAATTTACACCTATTATTCCTTCAGACATGGAACAAAGCCTAAAACAACAAGAGGAAGTATAAGCCAAATTCTGAAACTTACAAAATAAAATTTCCCTTCAATGTGATTTTTGATTTATATTATTAAAAGGTCCACATATCTGATGTTCTTATTCATACAAAAATACCTAGCAGATTCTCAAGTTGTCAGTTTTAACAGAAATACTGTAGGTAAATTCTATCTGTAAGTAATGGCAAAGTGCTATCCATATACATAAAAGCTGAAACACTCGTATTCTAAAAGGTACTCATCACATGCATCTGATAGATAGTTCTAGGAATTGATTCCTTCCAACCACAGATGTTTTCCACTGAATTATAACTGAAATTTCCTATAAAATGCTTTGAGGAACTGCCTTAAGTCCATAACTGTACAAAACAATGGTTTTTTCCTTTTACCTATGGAATAACATTCTCGAAGCAATCCTGCTTCAGCAGGGGAGTTGGACTAGATGATCTATATGGTCCCTTCCAACTCTAAAAAAAATTCAGTGAAATTCAGTGAATAGAAATCTGAACACTTAAAAATAATAAAGGATTTTGTTTATTGAGCTATAAGTCTGTCAGAATGAACTTCATTCAGTGCCTTTTTCCAAATAACCAAGCTCATCAAGAAATTGCATGAATATTTAAAATTAAAAGGGAGACACAGAAAAATAAGTATCTGCAAGAAGATGACCACAAACAGTAGCAAATCAATTATACAACTCTAAAAATAAATCTAAATCTTTAATAACTGATTTCATATAAGGTGTTAATTTCACCTAACTTTAAATTCCTGTAAGTTAAATTTATGCTAAGGTAATGCTTCAGATCCCTTTGTAGCAAATGAAAAGAGATAGGCACATCTAGTGGTTGATTCGTCTCATCCTAAAATAGCTATTTAAGATAGATGGGATTAAATTCATTATTGAAGTGCCTATTTTTTTCCATTACTTTCAGTAATCATCTAGCTGCTTGACTCGAATAAGATGCCTAGTTTTTTGAATGGCTACATATCAGCAAGATGAATTCCAACCACACAGAGAGTTGTTTCTGACAGTAACTTGTTTCTCACAGTAAGGTATGAATTAAATGACTTTGCAAGTATTTGGGTTCATTGGAACCTAATATACAAGATAATTAACTAATAACTACTTTTCTGTGTAGCAATCACATTCAGTACAGATTAAATGTTAAAAAAAATAAATAAAAAGAAAGCAGACAGCTGAAGATTTTACCTGAATAAGATGGTAACTTCATTGTCATCTTTTACATAGAATTTAAAATTCCCAAATCTAAATAAAGTCTGTTGATGCAGATGCCTGCAAAAGCCCTCATGGAAGTCAGTAGAGCAAATATGAGTAGAGGATTGTAGCATAATAATGTAGGCATAACTTGTTATATATTTTAATATTAAACAAAGAATTTATTGCTTTATGACTCACTCACAAACATCAGCTGAAAAAGGAAGGCTACATGGGAAACTGGTCAAAGACTAAAGAGAAGGAAGGAAGAGGTTTGAGACACCACCTCATTCTGTTCAGCTCATTCCCTAACCACAGCGATGGGCACCCTTGAGAAATAGGCACCCTTGGAAAATAGGGCAAGTGGCCTAAACTGAACTGTCACATGATCCCGCGATGAGAAAAACATTTAATTCCACAGTTTCGTTCTCGAAATTCTCTCTAAAATTCCTTTTAGGTATAAACTAAAGCCTCTTCTTGAGATAGGAAGTAGAAAGTGAGCACTGTACATGTTAATTTGTAAATAGTAATCAACAAAACCTACCACAAATTAAATTTACAACACACTCCTGCATCTCCCAATTTAATAACTGGGCACCTTGATCTCTATAAAAATACACAGACTAGTCTTCAGTTGGGATCGCATAGCTAATTCACCTCCACATCCCTGGATAACACTGCACTACCTCTTCAGTCATAAAATCATTGACCCTTGCTTGTGGAGCTCAAATTGTGGAGAGCCTTGGCATTGAGCAGTAACCGAGGAAAAGAGCTTTCTTCAGCAGAATAGATAGCAAATGCAGATACATACATCTGTTTGAAATCATGGGGTATTTAAATTCAACCTCCTTATGACATTTCTGTAAGCAATGACCAACCATAGCCAAGAAGTTTGAGGACTCTAGGTGTGGAAAATGTCAGTTGCCAATGTAACATCATTAAAGGAAATTTGACTCCAAATTATTAAACCCACAAAAGCTATTCAAGTATCAGCAAATAATTTATTTTTACCTCTCTCCTCTTTCATTCAAAACAGACTCTTCCATAATGTCTATTTTAAATAAGACCCTGATAAGAGACGTGGGATGCATCTCAAGCAGAAAATATGGTTGCTTATGGTAAGAGAGGAAATGGAAGGAAAGAATACAGGCTGCTATGCTTGCAGATGACTCAAACATGAACCTCTTCTTCATTTAGAAGGCATCAATGCCACTCTTTAGCATTTCTTAACCAGATGCCTATCATATTTCTGATTCTAACTATTTTCCTTATTTCAATTATTCTAGAAGGTTATTACAAACATTCAGTCTCCTACTTATTCGTCAATTCTTGATGTGGCTGTTCTTTCAGCCAGATGCCTAGCATACCTCATGCTGCCTCCAGTAACTCTTACACCACAGCTGGCCTGCCATTCCTTGCAATAGACAGTGAATCTACTACTGCTCAAAATAGGAAAGGGTAAAAAGAGGAGAGCAGACCCTTAAAAATGCAGTATTAATATTTCTCTAATGAGGCATGGTCACTTATCACTCTGGTGCTTAGCCTAATAATGTCTCCATATAGTCCCAGAACTCTACTGTTACAGAGGCATGTGCTTTCTCTTATTCTGCCGTTAAAGTTATTGTAACAACAAAAATTACCATTCTGTGCAAAAACTCAGCTATGAAAAAAAAAAAA
>KZ505712.1:902822-922923 GCA_002844005.1 Limosa lapponica baueri
ATAACATAATAATTAATATATATTAAAATAATTGTTATAGAAATTCTACAGAAAGTATTACTTCCAAGAAGTACATTGTTGGCTTAAAATCTGTTATGTTGGTAGAAGAGTACTTTTGGGTTTTTTAAACATAGCAGTTTACATTTATCATGGGGTCTATAAAATTATTACATCCTATACTTCCATTTTTATATTTTTTCCAAGCATCAAAGTAACTCTTTAGAAGCTAGATCAGCACCACTCACTTGTTAGAAAACAAGTATAGAAACTTGTACGTTTCACACTCCTTTTCATCAGGAAAACCTATGCTATGACTTTAAGCTACTTCTAAGCCTTTGTGAGTAAACAACTCTTTTCTTCTTAGGATAGAAAAAAATATCTGTATGAAGTAGTCCATGTCACCTCCAAAGTGGCATGTGTTCTTTCAGTCCAAGATTTTTTTGCATTCTCTTTTGTCTAGTATTGTTACGTCTTATGATGGGGACTTCTATCCTTTCTGTTGAAACATTTTTCCAGAGATAAACACAGACATCTTCATGCTTCCTTACTTTGTTTCACATCATTTCCAGTTTTACTCCCATATATAATGCTATGTAATACTCGATGTGGCATTAAGTACATTTCAAATGTGAGGTGACAGTTGTTATTTAGCCAAAATTGTTACTTAACGAAAATTATATAAAGTTAAATCATTTGATCCTGTTTTTATAAGCCAATCTCTGTCAACTACTTACAGTGTTCATCCTTGAAATTCATCCATCTTACCTTTTTAGCCATGGTATGTCTATAATGAAACATAATACTCTATGCAGAGCTGCACTGTGGCATACAGATAGAGACACCATTATCTGCCTGTCCTCAGCCATACTGTTCCTGTGGATTCCACCTCCAATGGCACTCGACTTTATTATAAACCTATGCCCAAACTACAACCACACTGTCACAATTACGTTTCATTGCTATGTTTCATTCTGAGAATGAATACTTGCATTAATCGACTTTCAGAAGATTCTCTGATAAAAACGCTGTATTAATATATTGAAAGGCTTATTTAATTCCTGTTACCTTTCTGATCAAATCAGCAAATCCTCTCCAGGAGCCAGCTGTTCCATGAATGGAAAAACTAGCACAAGACTAGTTTTTCACTAGTTTTCTACTCTTCCTCACACCACAGTACCTTCAGTTTCCTATTCTATTGGTTATCTAAACACACCAAACTACTGTCATATGACAGCATGTACTGCAGTTTATATGGAAGATAACATTTCAGCTGAGCTTAAAAACTTTTCTCACCAAGAAGAATAAATTGTGTCTCTAGTCGCTATCCATCACCAAATTTTCACACACACATTGAAGGAATCTAAACTCTCAAATTCAGTTGAAATTGGTAAAATAGTTCAGAGGCTGTTTTTGGAGGAAGAAAGAACTCCTGGGAGAACTGGTAACCAGTTTGGTCATATATCATGATAAAGCAGGCTAAAAATTAAGTCATATGAAAGTACAACACACTCCCTCATCTTAAATTATCCTTCCCAACACAAAAATGCCTTAAATAAGTGAAAATATTATCATGTCAGCCGAATAAGCAATGAGAAAAAAACACCTACTGCAGATCTCTGCAGGAAAACATATCACAATATTGATTTATGCAGTTCTCTCCCAAGACTGGGTTATAAACAGAAGCAGTGACCAGTACTAGAAAAGAATTTTGGGTGCCATAACACAGTATGCAGACTGCGTAGTCCATAACAGAAACTAAGGTTAAAGGAATATTTTCTCCTCCACAGCAGAGGAGGTGAGGGACACAAGTAAAACAGTACCTCTAATTACCACTGAGAGTTTTCTTAAAACACCACAAAGAGAAGACACCTCAACTTTAGCACAAAAAGCCAAATCTTACATAACATTGTTCTATGTATCAGTTTTCCAACATTGTAGAACAACTATGTTTCAGAAAGATCAAGTTAGTTCGCCAACTAACATCAAACATTTTCACCTACTTCTTAATGATACCTGAGGGGTCTGCTCTTCTTCACAGTCTTTCAACTGCTTTTCAGATCAGTCAAGTTCTCAAGGAATTACGATGGGATTTTCTATTCCATTGCAATCTCAAAATTTACTTAATTCCTCAGAGCTTTTCTAAAATTTCTGTATACATATGCAATTACAAAAGCCATTATCATAACTGAGACTTGGCTAACTTTAACTTATATCTCTTCATCTGTTGTTGATACATTCTTTTCATGAGTTACAAACCTTTCTGTGAAACAAAGAAATGGCAGGTATACATGAAAGGAAACATCATTCCCTATAACCACATATAATTTGCTGTGTGTCTTCTGGGAAGCCCATCGAGACAGCAGGATAATAAAGACTCTGTCACCACTAACTTGGAACAGATTGTTTCTGGTGACTTATGAGATGGAGAAAAGACTTAAGAATTCATTACCAATTCCCTAAAGCAGTCTTTTCCTCAATTTTTAATGTATTAAGTGTAAACAAATCCATTTAATACATTTGGTATTCTAAACATACACATTGCTGGATTTTTTAATTCAGGAACATAACTAATTAAAAGGAATTTAATTAGTATGAGAGTAGAATAAAACTTAGTATGAAGTAAAATTAAAAACCATCACAATTACAAAGCATAATTATATAAGCCCCTCTCTAAACATAAAACAATATCTGCTGTTATTTTATGATGACAGTTTTTAAAAAATTGCATTAGCAAATTGATTCAGTCAACCCCAAATACAAAGATGCTTGGTACATATAGTGATATCTTTTAACCTGAACCACTCTGCATAATGCTACATACCCAAATTTAAACAAGCATCAGACACTACTTTTGACATTTATTATTTTGTTTCTGTACTGTATTGTCTGCTCCAAGAAGGGCAGGTTGCACCTCAAACTACCCAGAACTACTATCCTGTCAATTCAGAAGAAAGCAATTTCTGCTACTTGAAAATGGCAATGTTGTCTCACAGTTCTTTCTCTTCCTCCTTTCCTTTTATTTGTGCAGGAACTAATATTTCTGCTCTTGGAAGGTATGTATTCCCAATATTTTGATTATTTTATAGTCCTTCACATCTACTTAAATCATACAAAAAAACACCACCAACAAAAAAAATCTCGTCCCAGCACTGATTAAGTCTATAGGCTCTGGCTTCTGCTTCATGACTTGTGTTAAAATACTCAAGTAGTTCACCTCATTCCTTGTGAACAGGTTTCCATATCAAAAAGCCCACTGTCACACACAATACTAGTCAAGTACGTTGACAGTGGCATCCAGTACATTCAGCTGTTCGCAAAGCCTTTTCAACATTCTTAAATTATTATGACACTGTCTTTAGCCCATCGTTTTAAATATTACTCAAGCATACATTTTAAATACAAAGACATCAGTACTGTATCCTTGTTTTCTTTTCTGAGTGCAGACAGGCAAGGATCACTGCTTCCATGATTTTGCCTGTGGAGCAGAACTGACAAGTCATGTTCCAAAAGACCACTGAGAGACTGCAACATGTAAGTGATATTTTATCCTCATGCCTGTACCCAAATAACTGGCCAAAGAGGTAGAAAAAGAACTGCCAAAGTCCTAGCTCTAATGTGAACTTCCATGTACAAAGACAGGTATGAGAATAGTAATGAATGTGTTACAAGCAAACATTTAAAAAAATTTAAAAAAAAAAGTTTTTAAACCTACAGAACACTATTCTCAAAAATTTCCTACAAAATGTGAAAAGACTCAAAGACATCAGTGTCATAATTTAACAGAACATAAAAAAAAAAAAAAAGAAGTGTATGTAGATAGGGTAAAAAAATTATAACTCAGTGACCCCGAGGGCTTCTGGGGCATGGTCTGGAACCTTACATTTCTAAGACCCATAACCATTGTATAAAAGAGCACAATGACTTCTCATCAGCAGCTTCTCTGCCCAGTTATAACTGAACAAAACAAAACAAGTATTTCAGAGGAGCTGAAAAAGATGGCACATAACCAGCTACACCAAATTCTTACTACACTTAACTACCCAAACTATCACTCACAGATTGTGCATCACTCAGACACTGTGCTTCTTCAGAAGTATTTGGAGAATCAATTAAGGCAGCCTTGCAATCATCTTACTTTTTCTCACTAAGCAGCAGCATAAGTGTTAGTCTTCAAGGTATGAGACTTTAATATTGAACACACTACAAGGACTCGCTCTTGAAGTCACTTTAGGATTTAGCAATTTCTAGGGATTAAGTGTCAATCATTATCATTCTGGCACTAGGAAATCACAAGTAACAATTTCAAAAGTGGCAACATGAATTATACTCAACTACTGAATGCCTGAGTTCTTGACTCTCACTCTTAATTCGGAAGAGCCACCAGTAGCTCCCTTAATAGCTTGGAGCCTTTAATTACTTATTACAAGCACACAGGCCAAGCTTTCTGGCAGGTATATGGCCATCACATGTGGTCAACAGAGCAGAAAAGAAGACTGAAGACGACTGACATCAAAAATGCCTGTTAACTTCTGAGAAAGATACTGTCAGTGCCCCAGCCAGTGTAGTGGTCTTAGAAGAAATACCAGTTTATAGGATATAATGGTCTGTCGGGTTTTTCTCCTTATTGGCAGGTATTTTGTAAATTAAAAGCTCTGATGAAAACAGGAAACACTATCATAGACTGCATGCTGTGCAACATTCTTTGTTTATGTGTCGTTCATTTTCTTTGTCTATTCTCTATGCCAAATCAACTTCACTTTATCTACAGGAGCTAGGATTGACACTTTCTAGTAGTAGGAAGAAAAGCACCAGAAAGTCCTTAAAACTAGAAAACCAACTTCTGAACTTGAGGAATATTTGGATCTGCAAGGCTTTAGCTGAACATATTGTAAACATATTTCCTTAATACAGCAGTAATTAGGGTAGGCCAATAATGTTGCAAATGGAGAGATCCAGAACTGTGGCACAGATTAGCAATTCCTTAATTGATTTCTGATGTTACATTTCAATCAACAGAAATTCTCATTTTAAATGGCAGGCCCAGAATACATCAATTGCTCTTAGATTAATACTGAGCTTGTACCTTCCACAATTTAGATTTTTACCCAGATTACATTTGCCCTCTTTTGTTCCCAATACAGTAACCTCAATTAACAGGCATGTTTGTTATTTATACATCATGCACCACAAAAGTCAATAGTCTGTCCTGCCCACAATTACTTTTGTTTGACAGAATCTGACATGCGTGTAATACTCTAAATTACATACATTGTTTACGTACTGAGGGGAACCTTTTGGATAGGAAATGCTTTCTATTCCATGCTCTTGAGAAAATAAAACACAAATCAGTAGTAATCTAGGAACTTGGGCAGCTATATCGGTACCACCATTTAACGCAATATGGTTCCTCACTTTAGCTCGCTCACAAATGGGATGCCAAAGGAAACTGCAGCTCATTCAGCAGCCTGAATAATGTATTGTCTAAGGCAAAATTTTAGAGCAGTCATTTATGAGTTTACTAAACTTAAATTGCAAACAACATGTGTGTCATGATTTTCCACCACTGAAAATTTCAAAATTCAGAAAATACTTTAATTAATAAAACCAAATGCCTACCCAAATCCAAACCAAATCCACTAGCACCAATTTCAAATATTTTTCAGAGGTAAGTTGTCCAAACATACATGTAACTGAACATCGAAGCAACAATTACATTAAAAGCCACTAAAATTAATTTATATTGTTTAACTACATATTTTTATAACTTGAAAACACATTTCTTTATCTATAAGGATATAGACAGGTGATTAAGTTACTACACAACCACAGTTACTTCATTTTTGCACCAACTTAACCCACAGTAACCATCATGTCCAAAAACAGGCCACAGCAAAATAGGCAGGAAACCAACTGTTGCAGAGTAGCTGTGGGTGGGTAACTTGCACCTTGTTTCTTACACCATTGTAACTTGCCTGTCTGCTCCAGAAAAGTAACCTTGAAGACGGAAGTCACTGGACTGAATGTTGTATGCAGGAGTACTTACCATGAGTACAGAATGGTTCCCACCACCGATGCAAGTTTGCTGTTCTCTTGCTTTTGCTTTGCAAGCCCAAAGTCAGCTACAATAAGGAAAGAGAGATTCACATGTCAATATGCCTCTTGGCATGACAATCAGTGCCAGTTCACAACAGATGAAAGCTGGAGGAGGGTGGAAGGGAGGTTTGGGATTTTTTTTTATCTTTTACAGTTTGCAGTAGTGGACCATAGTGTCTTCTTATCTCCACACTAATCAACTTATGTTTGAATCAGGCCTACCAGCTTTAAAAATATTATAAACACATCTCTGATGCTTTCAATTCAAACTACATGATCAGTTTCAGGTTTCTATTAATATATTCCAATAAACTGCATGACAATGGTAATTATCTAATAAGCAGTGATCTAATGCCCAAATTAATGGAAAAAATAATGTAATGAAGTTAGTGATTATTTTGTTTTCCTTCAAATTATGATAGCTGGGAAGGGCAGACTTTCTGAGAAATTCAATTTCAAAGGAGTACAGGGTGTCTAGTATCTGAATAGTTCATGTTTGAAGATAGCATTTGGTAAGAAATAATGGTGAATCTTAGCCTTACCTTGTGACAAAAGTTGTAGATTTAGATGATCATGCAATTATGTTAATGTAAGTGCCTTTTACGTAATTATCAGGTAGTCTTTCACAAAATTGTCACACACAGTCTTTAGAGATGATGTTTTTAATCTAAGTTCCATGCAAAAAGTTCAAATTTATTTTTTCAATTCAATACTCTACTGTTGCCTCGATGCAGCTAAGATACATTGCACTTTATTAAATCCAAGCACAGAGAGCAAGAGAAAATCATAGAACCATAAAATCGTTTAGGTCCGAAAAAACCTTTAAGATCATTGAGTCCAACTGCAAACCTAACGCTGCCAAGTCCACCATTAAACCACGTCCCTTATCACCACATCTACATATCTTTTAATTACCTCCAAGGATGGGGACTCAGCCGCTTCCCTGGGCAGCCTGTTCCAATGCTCGGCAACCCTTTTGGTGAAGACATTCTTCCTATTATCCAATCCAAACCTTCCTTCGTACAACTTGAGGCCGTTTCCTCTTGTCCTATCAGTTGTTACTTGGGTGAAGAGACTGACACCCATCTTGCTACAATCTCCTTCCAGGTTCTCATTCGACGGTCAAAGATTGAGTGCACCTTTGCAGTTAATACTGAGTTGGGCAGGAGTGTTGATCTGCTTGAGGGTAAGAAGGGTCTACAGAGAGATCTGGGCAGGCTGGACTGATGGTCTGAGCCCAGCTGTATGAGGCTCAACACGGCCAAGTGCTGAGTCCTGCACTTGAGTCACAACAACCCCATGCAACGCTATAGGCTTGGGGAAGTGTGGCTGGAAAGCTGCCTAGTGGAAAAGGACAGTGGGTATTGATCGACAGCCGGCTGAACATGAGCTGGCAGCGTGCCCAGGTGGCCAAGGCGGCCAAGAGCATCCTGGCTTGCATTAAGGTCTGTTAATAAATTTTGGATTGTAATACTACTGGAGAACTTGAATGATTTCTGTGGTAAATAATATTGTTTAAAATATTTTAAGGCTCCTGTGCTACTTGGACAGAGCCCATAGTATTTCTATTCCAATTGTCTTTACAGTGAGATAGTTCATAAACGTTTTAGTTCAAAATGTTTCTACTCAGCAAAAAAAGCTGCGGATCACAAGAAACACAGGTAAGAAAAATTCATTTCTGTTAGCTCTTGCTCAGTGCCAGCCTCAAGGGTCTGAAAAGGAGTAGGTCTCTTATTCAAAAAGGGTCTTTGATAAGAAAGCCAAATCTAGGTACCCAGCCCACAGATCATTTTTCTTTGAAGAAAATGTTCAAAGATGGACTAGCTCTGCAGTGCTTGGAAAATATAACTAGAAAGAATGCTAAATTAACAGGATCACTGAGAAGCCTCCCTTTTGCCCTTGACTTAAGACAGTCCTCAGGCAGTTCACTCCAGGGAATATTAATCCCAAAAGGACAAGAGGTTTTTGCAATGTTGACGTTTCCCTGAATTAATTGGGCTGAATAATTCTAAATTCCCTCCTTTGGAATTCTTCACATAATATTCTATGAAGAAAGAGTATTAAGACATTTCATCAATCAATAAATTCAGTTCCTGGTGCTTGAAAGATTTAAGAAAGGAAAAAAGGAGAGATGGTCATCTTGGTTCTGGAAGTAATCTATTTTAATACATTAGTGATTATCTAGAAAAAAGAAAACAAATGAAAAATCAGCCAGGTGGAGCAGACATATTCTCTTCCTTTTAGGCTCAGGCCCTCAGAAACAGAGGAAAAAAACTGTTTCACAGGCAATAACTTCTTCCAAATTCTGCTAAACTGTCTTGACACCAGCAAGAAGCTCCTAAATAGAAGTGGTGCTGCTAGAGCTAAGGAATGTAAAGCATGGGACAATCAGCTTTACATTAAAAATAAATGCTTTTTCTAAGATTTTTTAAGTCCATAATTCAGAATTGAATGAAAAGGAACTGGCAAATGTTGAACTGCATCGAACTAGTGAAATTGCTTCTTTTAATTTATTTAGGCATCTGTCTGCAGCTTATTAATTGGTCTACACTTTCTATACTCCAGGAATCTTTTTCGCTTAAAAAATATTGACAAATTTATTTGGCAAAAAGTTGCTACAATAACTAACAAACAAATTACATAATTTCTGAGAACTGCAAGAGGCCTGCCTCCCATACTATTAAATGAAGATATGACCCAATGTAAAGATGACCCCTATTAACTGGTATTGTTTCAGCTGTGAATTGAGGCTTGAATAATGAGGACCCATCGTGACAATTCAGATATAGCAATTCCCTGAAAGAGCTTCATACCATAGCGGTATGTCTTTTTGAAGCTGGAACAGAATTACAAGAGAAAGATAACTCAATACTTGCTCAACGTCTTATGAACGTTACCCAAGTGTCAGCTTTTAGCTCAGAGAGAGACCCACATAAATCTTTGATCTGATCTAGTGATTCTTATGTTATGATCTTATTGGTCACTTCTGAAATTCAAAATCCTACTGAACCATTCAATTTACTACAGTTAATTTATTCAGTGGTACACCAAGCATTAAGGCATAGCTCTTAAGTAAGAAATGGGCCCTTCCTCAGAAGCCAGACCTAACCAATTCATACCTATGTGTGTGAACACAGATACATTTGATCACAAATCTCACAATGAAACACAAAACTTACAGCTTCCTAATATTTTCCTACAGCCTCCATTCTCACTTACACAAAAAAAGCAACCAATCTAGTAAACAAGTTCTCTAGAATAAAATTTCCATGGCAATAGTTTTTGGTGCTTTGTCTACTTTGCAACCTAAATTGATGTAATCTCTTTACAGCTAATTTCTCTAGTGGTTGGAAGCTTGGCATCCTTCACTGAAGATGAAGATTATTTTTAAGTCTGTTCGAAGACAATAAAAAAACCTAACAAGCTTTCACCATTAGATGGATCTTTATAAACTATGACTAGACATGCAATTTCACCAGCAATTCATTACCAATAGACATATCTCTCCATGGTAGTATTATATTTGACTAGATTTTGTACTGAGATTGTAAAAATTAAGCCTTGAGGGTTTTTTCCTTTGTATATCAGGAATATAGAAAACTAAACAAAATTAATTAAAAAATAATCAAACAACCATGCAAGACAGACCTCAAACAGGAAGAAAAATTGCCACAAAATGATGCAGTCATAATCCTTTAGATTCTGAAACAACCTTCTTCGCTTGTTTTCACTTGTTTACACTGTGTTTAGGGTAGCAGAGTAAGTGATAATGAAGTAAAATTGTTTCAGAAAAGATTAACATGCCAGGAAAGAGAGAACTATGAAAAAGTGTGTAGGCTGACTTGACTAGTATCTTAACCTCCTACAGAATGATCTCTTCAACTTTCATAACAGCTGAATTACAAAAGCTTTCTAAGTCTTAGCAGTCTCTTTAAAGTAAGCATTTTAGGTACCTACGATGTTTTTTTTTCTCTTTTTATTGACAGAGCTGGTTTTTCATTTGCTATTTTATTTACCAAAAATTTCACCTAATAGATAGACTGACCTTCTACAGTAAAAACAAGAGGAAAATTTTCCAGATACTGCATCTTAACACCACTGCTACCATATTTGCACATTTGTTGCCTTAATTTATATTTGAACTCTACTTGAAAATGGCATTAATTTTCCCTAAAATCAAATACGCACACAAAGACAAAAAGCAAAGCAAAAAAACAGAGGATGAATGGCGTACCAAATTCACCAGATATGTGAACTTCAGACCTACGCAGGTCAGATTTTCACTAGGTCCCTATTGAACAGTTTATTCTGTGCTGCAAGGCTCAGGATGAGACAAAATCACTTCTCTTCAGCAAGTTTGCAATTATAATCAAGAAAGTTTGTCAGCAACTTGCTGAGTTATTGTAATGGGGAAGATAAAAATGGAACTTTACCTTTTTGTTACATAAAAGCATATCTTAATATCAAGTTAATTTGCAATTTAATCAACAGTAGTATATACTTATTCTACTCTTTTCCATCAGTAGAATGGGAATAAAATTAATTTCTCATCATTCCCAAATATACCTTCTAGCTATTCTATCACACTTCTTTCTGTGTTCTAATGTCAATGCTTCATAAACTCAGTCTACTACCCGTCAGGTTTGTGAAGCTTGTATCTTCTGCACTAAGAACATTAGCATTGATCCACATCTAGAACTGAGATTTGTAGAGAGACATGCAATTGTGCTATTAAACAACCAAAAGCATCCAGAATGTTTGGCTTACACTGAACATAAACAAGTGGAGAATTCCACTCAGCCTATTATGGAAGCTCTGAAAATGAAGTACTACAAGCATTTCCTTGAATCTTAGTATGAAGGGTAGTGATTCTGGTAATGAAGCCATATAATTAAATGAGCCATATAATCTACAAAAAAACTAGCAGTAATCTGAGTGACTCTGAAAAAGGATTGACTAACACAAAACAGACACTAGTTACATCCATTTTACCTCGTGCCCACTGCTTCTCGGGGAATAGCACAGAATCAAGAGCCAATAAGTCTTTTAAAAAGTGCACTCAACAAGCAAGTATTCTGAATTACAAAATTAACAGGTAGCTTTCTTCCAGCATCCAGTAACTATTTGAACTTATCAAGTCTCATTCGCTTCACCATTCTGACACTTCATGGATGCCTGCTATGAATAGAAGTATTTCAGACAGGTGAGTTGTCTCAAAACTAGTATTCTGATGATATATATAATCCTAGGTTTCAGTTCCACACAGATCCTTTCTGCTGCTATTGTATCGTGTGTACTAAACATTAAACAGAGCATAACACCCAAAACAGCGTATGGAACCCCTCACAGTTCTCCTTGATATCAGATCACAAAGGTGTCACGGTGATTCCACACGGCCCTCTTCAACTGTGAAGATCTAAGCCTTGCTACAACTAAATGACACTGAGGAAAAGTGATGATCTACAGAGTCTTCTGTTTCGTCCTACAAATGCAGCACCCTACAGATGCAGCTGTGGAGGTCTAACCAGAAATATGCTGTACTAGAAACAAAATACAGCTGCAGTAATATATAGCTGTAATAAAAGCAGATACACACTTTCAATTCAGAAAACTGTAACTTCTCAATGTTTTATTAAAAGGCTGGGCAGATTAAACTGAGAGCCTCAGATAATATTGGTTCAATGAATTTCTAAAACTTTATACAAAACAACTTTAATTCAGGCTATGCCTAAAATTCTTTTTGTGTGTATGTCAGAAATTATAAATCAGACATTCAACCTGCTCAGAGATGTACAGTTTCAGTACCACTTTTCTACCAATTTAGAATGAGATGTTTTATGAAATTGCAGGTTAGCATGATTTAATATTTATGTTTTTGTAGAATTTGTAGGTCTATCAATTATGATTAAATGCTGTACCAACATAAGAGATAGTAGTTATAACCCCCTTCCAATCACATTTATGTCAGAGATGAAACAGAACAAATGAGTAGGGTGGGCAGTTCCAGAGGACTACATAACAACGGCATGTTTAAAGGTCTCTACAGTCAGAAAGAGAATTCTTATATCACCACTAGCCTGGCTAGGATCAGATTGTAAATGCCTGTTTCCATTTGGAACAACACATGACTTACAAGAGCCTGAAAAAGACTGGGATAATTCAGATTTAATTGATGTGTTAAAGATGTCATGGGAAATGCAAAGGAAGTTATACAATCTTCATATTAGAATTAAGCACCTCCTGGCCCTGAGACATGCATTTTTATCTTGCATAAGTTAAAAAAAAAAATAACACAAAACAAAGACTTGGATAAGGAGAGTGTCTAATCCCACTCAATATTTAAGAAAAAGAAAATACATCATAACTATAAAGATTCAAAAATTCTTCCCACTATTACCTCCAATAAAACCTATAGAGATGATATTCAGAGATCATCTCTGGAAAAGGTCCCTTATAGCTAAATCTGACATTGTGCCAGGCCAGTTGCAGAGTTCTTTGCCTGTATGAATTCTATTTTTCAGTCACCTTTCACTATAGGTCCCTGCCTACCAAGCTCTGCTGGAACTGCTCTACAAGGGCCACCTGTAGAACATTTCTCCATGAATTCAGGACAAGCAAGTGTAATTCTTTTGCAGGTTTATTTTTTTCTGTGCTGACAGCAAGGTGGGAACTCTCCCACACTATGCACTCCTTTTCTTTTCAAACAATGTAAACTCAGAAACTGTATGAGAGGTCTGCATGGGATTAGGAATGTCAGTGGCTCAGTTCTCACATACATGGTGAGAAACTCGTACCTCTGTGTCCCAGAATTTTCTTAAAGCAGTTCAATGCTGAGGCTGCTGCACAGCCATGAACGGTACAGAATGAAGGTCTTAGCCTACAGAAGCATTTAGCCTATAGAAGCACCAGTGTATTGCTCACTTTCTTCTTTTTCCTTTGTTTTTTAATCAAAACCTACCTTGAGAGTCTGACATCAAGACATCTCTCTAAAGACAACAAATTTGAAGAACGTTAGTTACAGAAGAATAAGCTGCCTTTGTTATATTGTCAGCCTGCAGATTCTCATAGCAAAGAGTTATTATTTCCAGAAGGACTGATTGAGGAAAAGAAAAAAGAGCAGTATTGTAAGATATACAAGCTTCTTTTATGAAGCAAAATAATTTGGACCACTGGAGACCATATCTTAATTACATAGTTGCACAACAGTGCTTCAAAGGTAGTCCACAGGAATAATACTCTAGTTAGATTAAGACAAGTTTGGACAGTTTTGAGATTTGAAAGCCTCCAGAAAATTGAACTTTCTCTCTTTAGGATGACTATGTAGCTTGTAAACACAGAACTACAGTTCTGAGTAGATCTTAGAGCAGACCTTCTACTTTATAAAAGCTGACAGGTTAAATTCACTGCAGAAGCAGATTTAAGATTTTGCAATATTTGACCATATGCTTCCACCTTAATCTGACATTTCGTATTAACTTTCATCTATAACCACTTGAAATTTTCAAACGTATTGTACACTTATCCACAAATCCTGTGAGATATAATTACCAAGACTGCAAATGCTCCAGTCTTTGGAATACATGGACTGTTTGACTTAGGCATAATACCACAGCATGCACCCATACAGTACATGTTCATTATCATTGGAAAGAAAGTATATTATTTTTAATTTCATTAAGGTTGTAAAACAAAAAGGGTCAGTAAAATTCAGAAGTAATAGATAAAAGGTCTTCAGCTCCCTCTGAAAATTCCATGTACACTGGTACTAATTAAAGTACTAAATAAAGTAAGTGTTTGTTTAGTATTGCAATAGTTTCAAACCAATCACTGTAGAAATGGGCAAAATAAGCTTCAGTTCTTGCGATTTTCCTCAACTCCTGTAAATCTTTGACAGAAATACAAATGCTTTTCAATGGCCTACAATTTTGAGCCTACATTTGAAAGTACATTTACATTTCTTTATATCTAGATTGGGCCAGAGATAAAGCAAAGGTGTTAAATCAAGACAAGAGTGCCCCTCAGTGGCAGTATGTTGCTATAAAATTCAAGTATATGATACTTAACTTTAAAATAATATTCTGAATATTTATTTTCATCACTCAGGAATAAATGCTCCATTAAATCATCTTCTTTCAAATTTGTATCATTACTAAGAATCAAAGCCTTTTAGCATACACAATTTAATAATGAATGAATTTAAGTATGTACATCGTCAGATATAAATATTTACTACGAAACAACAGTTGCTAAGTATATTGGCCTATTACAGCTGAGTGTTTTCTGGCTGGATGTGTGCATAAGCCTACACTTCCCTGTTATTTTTAAAGAAGAAAGCTTGATTTTTGCATAAAGGCTTCTTCCAATTCTGCAGTATTCAAGTTGTTTATTTAGTTCTGTGTCATGAGCAGTAAGAAAGCATGCAGTAGTTCTTTGAGAACTTTAAATCTGAATTGCCTGTAAGGCTTGCTGTGTTGTATCAGGTTGTATTAATTCACTCAAAGAGTAAAACTTGGCTATACTTTGTACTGTTCACACACATACTGCTTTCAAAGTCTATCCTGAAACCTGCCGAAGCTCCTGCCTCAAAACTGTGGAGACTTCAGAAGCATACGTCAAGAATATTTACTACAGCCTTAGACAAATAGCACCTCAGTGCAGCTGATCACTGGGAACAACTGATGGAGACTAAATAATTGCATGGTAGAACTGGAATACAACAGATGGCTGTTATACTTTGTATGTTCATTAGCACTTGTTATCTAAACTGGTTATCTCTATATTCTTGCTGATGCTAAATTAAATAAAAAAAGGCCTTGAAGCACAACTATAGTTTAATTTTTTTAGGGCTAAATCATGTCCTCCATCATATCTGACATAAACAGCTGCAAAAAAATAGTCATGGCTGATGACACCCAGTGGCAATGATCACAAAATTTGCATTAGCAATTATTTTACACAACAGTATAAAAATTTAATAATTTACTAGCTTCCAAATATAGTGACCAATGCCTGGGAACCTGAAACCTTCTGAGGTTTCTTTACTGAAATTCTCTCACATACATCATGGGAAATTCTCTTCAAGTAAAGTAGTTCTACTTACTAATTGTAACTTTGTCTTTATCCCCCAGCATGACATTGTTTGGAGTGAGATCTCGATGAACAATCCTCTTCTCTTTATGCAAATAACGAAGAGCTAGACAAAGCTTAAAAACCAAACAGAAAGAGCCTTACAAAGATTCTTAACTACAACCTACATAAAGGCACATAAAATTAAATTCATATTTGATATTAGTGCCTGATATAATAAGCATCACTTTGCCATTTATTAGCCTAACAAACATAAATGGTGCTATTAATTACATGCAGGAAAGTCCTGGTAGCAAAAAAAAGTTGAGGCCCTTACTTGGATGAATATATGCCATATTCTTTCTTCTGTAAACGGTTGTTGCTTTTCCTTCAAAGAGTGAAAGTGTTCTCCCAATGGCACTCCCTCTATGAGCTCCATAACTATGTACAATTTGTCATCTACATGAAAGAATTAATAGAACATTAAATTTACACAGAAGACATTGGAAAATACAGTATTTAAAGTTAACATATATTTTTTTAAACTGTTGGTTTTTTGTTTTTAAAAAATTATTTGTACAGACAAATACATTTTAATCGTAGTTCTACTCCTTGTTATTCTGTTTTTTCCTTAATTTATATCACAGCAACTATAAGGAATTCACTGCCTGATAATTACTCAGTGGGCAGGTGTATGCAGCTATCTATAAAAAAGAAAGTTAAAACAATATGGCTGAGTAATCTATATCATTCATTCTACTAGTCACTATAGCTTTTCTCCCTACTTAGCACTCCAGTTGTAAATTTTCGATCTTTACCTGTACAGGATGAGAATAATGCTTTCTACATGTTTACATTGCATCTAGTTTTACTGATAGATAAACAAGTATAAACATGATTTTTCACTATTTTTTCAATCATAAAGGAATATAAGCCTGGCTGAACTGTAGTAGTTCTTGAAGAAAATATTACTGTTTATTGCTCAAATATTATACTCCTTCCAAGCTGTAAGTGGTTTTATTACATCTTTCTATTTCTTCGTTACGTACAATGTGGTAATTCTCTGCATTTATACTTACTTTCCAAGAAGGTTCTGTAATATCGTACAACATTTGGATGATAAAGCTACAATGAGGAAGGAAATGTAGATGTTTAGAATAGTTAAACTAGTGGCACAGTATTTAGAATGTTTAGCTACACACTGGAAGGAAGGATTCCACAAACTTGCTTATGAACTGCAGTGCAGTAGACCTTCACTGCCACCCCAAACACAGAGAAGTGCTGCACGTTACTAGAGCAAACAGGAGGAAAACACAGCATGATTTCTATCCACTCTCCCCTTAATAAGTGAAAGAGAGTAAATGAAGTTTGAAGACAGGCAATCACACCTGCATCAAAGTATTGGCTTTCTTAGCCTAAGAACACTAGTGATCAGTCCGGTTTTTTTTAATTTTCAGTTACAAGAAAGACTATCTTCTCACTGTATTTTAAATCAAATAATTCGTTAAATGGAAGAAAGACTCATCAGTTTTCTGTCACAGTCTTAATTTACATAACCCCTGAAAATAGTTCAAATACTGCCAACACAGAAAGTAAGAATCTTTAATAACAAGCACTGCTACTAGTAAGAAGGTTTTCAATATTGGCAGTATTCAGGTAAAAGGGGTCAATATTGTACTGATCAGACAAAAACAGTAACAGCAGCTGGAAGCCCTGCTATATAGAATCATACAATTGTTTAGGTTGGAAAAGACTCCTAAGATCATTGAGTCCAACTGCAAATCTAACACTGTCAAATCCACCACTAAAGTACATCCCTCAGCACAACATCTACACATCTTTTAAATACCTCCAGGGATGGGGACTCAACCACTTCCCTTGGCAACCTGTTCCAATGTTTGACAACCATTTTGGTGAAGAAATTCTTCCTATTATCCACTCTAAACCTTCCTTGGTGCAACTTGAGGCCATTTCCTCTTGTCCTATCACTTGTTACTTGGGAGAAGAGACCAACCCCCACCTCGCTACAACCTCCTTTCAGGTAGTTGGAGAGAGCAATAAGGTGTCCCCTCAGCCTCCCTTTCTTCAGGCTAAACATCCCTGGTTCCCTCAGCCGCTCCTCATAAGACTTGTTCTCCAGATCCCTCACCAGCTTCATTGCCCTTCTCTGGACCCGCTACAGCACCTCAATGTCTTTTTTGTAGCAAGGGGCCCAAAACTGGACACAGTGCTTGAGGTGGGGCTTCAACAATGCTGAGTACTGGGGGATGATCACTTCCCTAGTCCTACTCACCACACTGTTCCTGATACAGCCCAGGATGCTGTTGGCCTTCTTGGCCACCTGGGCACACAGCCAGTTCATATTCAGCTGGCTGTTGACCACCACCCACAGGTCCTTTTCTGCCAACCAGCTTTCCATATGAGAATTCGCATTTAATAATGGTAACAGCAGAATGCCCATACATGAAACTAGAGTCCATGAGACATACCTGCTCTTTGATGATGGTTAATTCAGAGACAATGTTCTTTACACTGCTGTCTCTGTCTTTTTTGTCCTTTCCAAATGCTGGATTGTGTAAATTGACTTCTTTCAGTGCCAGGAGATTCTGTCCATTATGTTTTCTAACCTATGAAAAAGGTAAAATCCTTGTACAATTAATATAGGATAGGGATAGAAAGGATAATTATTTTGGCTACCAGATTAGTTATCAGAATCCAAACCTGTCTCACAAAAGTTACAATCATACCTTTTTCTGTATATCATGCAATTAGCCAAAAGAACTGGAGCGCCATAATGCAGGTCAGCAGTACACTGCTGAGCTTGCCACAGTGTTTGAAGTAACGTTATCTGTGCCCAGTGCTGCTTTTCAGATAAAGCATGCTTGAATTTTGGTGGTTTTACATGGATTTGTTCGCCTTTGCAGTAGACAGAAATGCTGTTTATTGAAAGGAATTAAAGGAAAGTAGAAGTAGAAAACCTAAGAGGTACGCAGGTCAATCTTATAAATAAAAAGGGGGACAAACAAAATCACAGTAAATACTAACAAGCCGAGATCCACAAATGTCTTTTCACACCTGCGTTCCTCTACTGAAATTCAAAGGATGGTAGTTCCTAAAAGTGGTATTAGACCCTCTTTATTAAGCCTCCCTTCAAACCTGTAAATTAATACCAAAAAGGAAGTTTACCTTATATACGCTTCCAAAAGCTCCACTACCAAGGTGCTCTAAAATTGCATAATTGCCTATATGTTTTGTAGGTGCTTTATTCTGATTCATGTTCTCAATACTTTCAGCAATTTGCTTCAGTTCATCCTCCTGGTTATAAATTAAATGACAAATACATAAATATAAAATATTTCATGCCTTTCTTGTACTAAGAATGTGCAAAGAATGCCTTTTCTTAAAGCTATGATGGTTTTTACTTACCTTTAATAAATTCAGCTTTGATACCAACTCTTCATAAGCGCTGATATCACGCACATAATGTCCAATATCAATGAAGATTTCAAACAAGTCAGTAGGGAAAAGTCTACAAAGGTTTAGATTTTGATATATTTTAGAAACAGCATACGCAGTAGCTATTAATCTACAGCAAAGACTTTTCAATGTTTATTATTACAACTTACTTTAGAACCTTCTAAATAATACACTTATTTTTTACTAATCTATTCATATATTAACCTTCGAACATTACATACATGGGAGTTAAAGGACTTTCAAAAGTCAGACTTCAACCTTCATTGGTTGGGTAGTAATATAAATGCCAGTTCTTCAGACAAGTATAAGCCTTTTTAAAGTCAATGCACCTCCTGAGTTTTCAGTAATTTTCCTATTTTTTTCTTATAGTACTCCATATTATGCTTGTTGTCACTTTATCAGAATTCCTTCTTGTAATGCATTAAGCGATAGGATTAACATTTGTCTGCGTTTAAAAAATCATGACACCCATCTTAGAATTTTTGTCCAAGAAGCCTAATCTAAAAGATGAAAAGGACTCCGAGAAAAGCAAAAGCTAACAGATAGTAGGCAATATTTGATTAGTGACAAGCGTTAACTGAAGGTTTGCTTCTTTTTAAAGTTCTGGCAGAAATAGAAATATAGATGATTAAGGCATTTGGAAAAATACAAAAAGACAGCAAATTAGTACAGATTTATCACTTTCAAAACTTGATAAAAAACATGAACATTCATTACAACCTGAGGCCCTTTCAGTACAAAATCCACTTTTTAAAAGTAAAAATAAGACAAAAGTTACATCTAGAACTCTAGTAATTTATGATACAGAATAAAATCATACAGAAACACTACTGACAGGGGGACCTCCTAGGCAGAATGATTACTATCCTAATCCCACAAATCAAACTACCAGGTTTTACATGGCCTTTGTAGCCAACTTGCTGAAACTGTCATCTTACTAGTAAAAATGGGTAATTGATGAAAGACATTTTCTCCTTATTGATCCAAACCTTTCAGCAACACTCCTAAGTAAACCAGCTTGATGCAAAGTCATTCCCATGCAAAGGAGTGGAAGGCTCAGGAAAAATTTACTGCTCTCAGTTCCTTGCTGCTACCCGGGGCTGTAACTTGCCTCTGCTACTCTTCAGGATAAAAGTATGGTTTGTCTCCAACAGTATTAAATCTGTCCTCAACATATTTAAAACTTTGATTCATGAGGAAGGAAGGAGCCCCTCCAGACTTAGCTTCTCTGGCACGCATACAACAGAAGCCCCCACACCAAACACCTAAATCTTGTATGCTGACACTCATGCAATGCAGTAATGGCCATCTGGAGCTGTGGACAGGACAGAACGGCCCATTATTACTATTTCTTCGACTGAAAATAAATGACATTTAAAAAACATGTCTTTCTGGATTGATGACTTTTGAGAGCTATCCTAAAAAAGTTTCACGAAACATTTTGTTAACATACCTTTTAAAGATA
>KZ505712.1:934132-1013756 GCA_002844005.1 Limosa lapponica baueri
ACTGTAGTCCCCATATTTAAACCTGTTCAACATTCTATCATTATGCTTTTACCTTTGAGAAGTTATTTGCTACAGTTCAAGATGGCTTTACTCATCTTCCTTCAAAAGTCTACTGTTTCTTTTGACTGAACCAATTGTTCAGACTTTTCTAATCCTTCTCCCACTTCAAGTTTGTTAAGCCTCCTAACTAAAAATCCTGGGTTAAATACTGCTAGATTGTAAGGAGAGCTGCTTTGTGCACTAGTGAAAAAAACCACACCAACTGTTTATGTGCAAACAGAGAAATAGACTCGCTTCTTTCTATAAAACAAGAATACATGTACACTGCTTTTTACGGTGTATTTCATTCTAATCATAATAAACTGACATGCAACGTAACGGATAAAGGTACTATGAGGAATTCTACCTGAGCTAGATTTTCAATCCCACCCAAGCTGTGGAGCATTTCCTAAAAGAAAAGAAAAAATAAAAAAACAATGAGTCAAAATACAGAAAACACTAGAATGAGAGAGCACTAGAGTATAAATGCTCTGTTTGTTATGAATGTTGAGAAACCTTAACTCCAGTGGTCGAAGTCAATGGATTCTGGAGATGTTTAGCATCTTAAGAGTTCAGAACTACTTTCAGTAAGTAGAAAAATAAAAACATAGAAGAGATATTTTAAACATTCTAAAACTGGAAAAATGGTATAAGCTTTGGAACATGTAGAAAAAAATACACAAAACCAAATATCTTAACAAATGTCTCAGGCTTAGTCCTATGAATAATAACTATAATAGCCAAAACAAAATTAAAAGCTAATTGTTTGAAGTTCACAGCATTGGGCTGCTAGGAGGAATAGGCAGCTTTCAGTTTTTTTCACTTACTAAATAATGGGAATTTTACATATCTATATGGTAAAGTCAAGTACGGAGTCTAGGGCTCAGAGCAATGACCAAGCCACCTGTTATGAAGATTTACAGGTTCTTTGTTAGGGTTAGCAATAACAGACACTACATAGGAAATATCAGAAATTGAGCAAGTTATGCAGCAACACTGCAAATTCACTCTTGGAATTTGTTTGTTTGCAAATCACACCTTCACATATAGAAATATATGTACATTTATATAATAAGTGTGCATCCATAAGTATGCACGTTTTTATACACATGCACCAAAAAAACTCATATGCATGATGCTTATATGCATTCTCTTATCCAAGCAAGAAACAATATTTTGACATACTGACCTGATAGCATGGATCCCTTATTAGTAATCTCAGGCAGATTAATACTCTAAGAAAATGAATGGATGGAGCCTGATTAACCCACTCACTGAAAAAAAAAATATTCAAAACATAAACCAAGTATAATAGAAAACTGTTAAAACACTTAAATAAAACACTTTGATTCAGGAATCAGTCGACTAGAAGATTAGTAACTTACAACAGCTGAAGAACATATTATACTATAGAACTTTTAATACCATTTATATTCAAACATAGTAACAGCTTTAAAGAAATTGATTTTCTTATATGAACATTGCCAGCCGTCACTTATTATCACTGAACTGATGCAGGAAAGTACATGCTTATCTCTAAGCACAAACTGATCATGCTTTGATATAAACTTACTTTAAGTGTTTGGATCAAGGCTCAAAAGGGCAAAATCACTGAGAAAACACATATCAAACTTCAGTGCACAAATACACGTACATAAAATTTAAAACAAACCACATGGGTGCTACAGAAGTAAAAAGAGCTAGATTTGAAATAATTTTTGGAATTATCATAATCTATGCTGGGCTTTAAAAACTATTACCATTAGTCCTTGGCATAATTTTTTATTTAGTTTAAATCTTCTTGATATAGGATTATACTTCCAAATAGAACTTCCTCTTTTATATTTCTCCATACAATTCCCCAGCACAAGACTCGGCAGAAAACACCTCAGGTCCACACAAAGCATCGAGGGGCAGTAATCCCGCATAAAATACCAGTAATGGAATCACCATTTCCATTGTCTGTTGAAGAGATATATCCCATTTTCCTATTTAAAATAAACTTAGAATTGGACATTTTTGTGGTGCATTTTTTTTGTTGTTATTTTAACTGAGGGGACAGAATCTGTAATATTTGGGCAAGTTTCCAAGGAATGGAAAAAGTGTATGAGACATGGCAGTTCTCTTCCCTTTTTATCATTTGCAGTTGGGAATGACGCCAATGGCTAAAAATACTTTGATAAAAATAAATGTTTTACAAATAGCTACTAACAAAATCTCAGCCCTTCTATGCCAATTTTCTGCCCAAAGTAATACTATTTTTCATTTTGCTTCCATAATTGGACACTTCAGAACAGCATGAAACTTTGTAGGTCAGATTTTAAAGTGGCCTGAAGATCTTTACCATGGTGAGTCTACAAAGTGGTTTTTTTTTGAAAAAGCTTTGACTCTTGACAGAAGTTAGTTTCTTTAATGGAGCAACACATCGGTCATGTTTCCAAGCAGGGACAGTAATTCTCTGACCCTGGTTAACATTTGAGAGTCTCTTCTGCGATAGTTACATTTACAGTACACGTTACTAGATACACTAGTGTATATCCACCATACGCCAGCAGGATTTTTTCAGCCTGCTTAGTTATACTCCTTATCCAAACTACTTAAGCTAAGCTGATCACAGTTTTTTTGTCAAGACAACTGCCTCCAACCAGGCCTTCTGCCGACACAGCGATGCCAGGAAGTGGGTGTGATTTTTTCTTGCACTCCAACCAACATAGCTATGCCAGCAAAAGTATGTAAAGCTGATAAGGGTGATGGTTTCGAAGCTCTGAGACAATGCAATGGAAGTAGTTCCAAAGAGAGGACACCATTACAGCCATAGTTAAATATTTATAAAGTGCAACTAAATGGGTTTTACATTCCTACTAGTACATGCTTTTTTCATCAACCTTACCTGGGTGCTTTCATTTATAATACAAGACTGCATTTGCTATATCATCAACAACAACAAATACTGAAGAAAACAAAAACCAATATATAAGCTAGGTATGGCACAACGTAGAAACAGAATTTGGGAAGACACAATGCAAGTTATTCTTAGAATTTTAGTAAATGAAGCTGAGCTACTGACATCCCACTGGTGTGTACTGAGATGATAAAGTTCACTTGAAACAAAAGAGGTACCAGATTTACAAATCACTTACATGACCTTACTTGGGCTTTAAAATGGAAAAGCACAATACACTGCAGGAGTGTATAGTAATACAAATCCTGCAAAACATATTCTTTTTTTCAGAAAATACCTTCTTCTATGCCTGCCTGCCCCCCATTTTTTTAAGATCTTGCAATTCTTCCTCATTCAAATGTGAGCAGCATAAGAAAGGTTTTCCCTTTCTAATCCTGTTATACACACAAATACAAATAAATATGAACAGTAACATAAACTCTTCTGATTTATGAAAGCCCCTCACCTTTCTATATATAGGCAGCAGTCCATAAAATACACATAAAATCAGAAAAATAAAAATGAAATTAGAAAAGCAAACCATAGATTACAGACACCAGATACAAAGGAAACATGGCAGATGTTAGAATTTCGGTCATCCAAATTTTAACCAGGCCTTCCTTTTTCCATCCCACTAATCCAAGCATTTGGTCTTCAAAACCAAGACAGAAGTGGTTGTTTAAAACTGAGACTATGCAGAGATGTGAAGCTGGTAGTTTCCACACAGAGGTCTATTGTTGAAACATATATGCTACATGAAACATTATCCACACATCTTGGTTCTTTGCTTAAGGCAAGAAATCATGAGCTCCTTGGATATGAATGTGCTCAATATACTGACCTGCAGGTGAGTCTGTTCTTAACTAAAGCTGTAAAGATCTCTTGAAACAGCTTATGTTTGGGATGTTTGCTAAAATTTCTCTCATTCTTATAGGTCACACTAATAAGGAAAAAAAACAGAAAAATGCTGACTTGTTGATTATCTCACCATATCATAATTTTAGAATGCCAAAACTCAACATTAGCAGGAAAAATTAAGAAATGTCATATCAGCAGTTACAAGCAAATAACACAACTTCGTATTTCCAGATACTAACAGCATGGAAGAACAGTCTGTCTCATGCATAAATTGGGACTACTATAATGGTACAATATAGGCTTTCCAAATAAAGAAACCATCATTTTATTTAAACTGACAATATTAATTCTGAACAGTACACGCTGCTGAGTGGGACCATGTGTCTGAAACTTACAAAGGCAGGAACAGTCACAGTTAGGTTTAGAAAGTTAAAAATATATAACTTATATCTTGCATAATGGGTTAACATGAAAGTACACGTAAAAGACCTATGTACAAATATAAACACCTTCAACACATCAAGAAGCTTAAGATACATAAAGATGTGCAGAGATATAACACAGTGTCACATCAGCTTTCTTTTGTTTTTACCTGAAGTTTTCAAGTTCAGCAACTTCTGTTGGTTCTTGCCATTGACCATGGAGTTTTTGTTCATTGCTTTTGATGTTCTGCCGAGCTTTTGTCACACTGGTTTGACTGCTGTCAGAGCGTATAGCTGGAAGCTAAGGAATAAAGGGTTAGTACTCATGAGTTACACACTGCATTTTAAGTTCTAGAAGAATATTAGCAAGCAAAAGTACTTTTTCTCAAGTTCTGACTTGAACATTGGACCTAGAATCTGCCATTATAAAATACACACACCCCACACACAAAACAAAACTGACGTGGTAGAAAACTGATGTAAAGCAAGGCTGGAAAACTAGTACATGGAGATATATAAATTGAAAGAACGGTGACTTTTAAAATTTATAATGGTAAAGCTCAGCAGAATCTGCAACACACATTCATTTCCTATGCTCCTTACCCATCCCTCTTCTACAATTGCACAGCCTTCATATTCTTTTTAGAAAGAATCTGTAGAACTCAGATGTTTCAGCTTTCTGCTCAGAAGAAATTCCATGCCTCTATCCAGGAAGGGAGTGCATAACTCCTATCTCACATGGACAATTCCCTGAGTTATTTTGTCTTATCTTTTTACAGAATAGAAAGGAAGAAACTGTTCTGGCATTCCAAGGACTCACACCCATCATCATGTCTTGGTTTTCTTTGCTTTAAATAGCAAACAGAAGCTTCACTAAGTGACTTGAGGTGAATATTTTACCATGTCCTATAAGTTTCATGCATTGATATTTATGCCTTGGAGATTTTTAGCTCAAGTGTTATTCTCCAGAGACAAACTGCATATGGTTAAAATGCTGAGGTTTTTTATTTTATATTATTTATCACTCTTCATCATGTTGTAAGCAATACATCTCTAAGCCTCCCTTCTCATGACATTGTAGAATGGCATGGAAGAAAACAAATCTGTTAGGCTCCTTAACTATGGAACGATATGGAACAGTAATGGAACACGATATCCTAAGTATCTGCCACAAACCATAATCATCATTACTTATAATTATATAATTCTACAGCATGTTTAACAGTTATTGAAAAATACCTGTTTGTTGCTTGACTGAATATTTAAGAGAGACCGAAGTCTTTTAAGGTCAGAATAATCCCTAGGATGAAACACAATAGCACAAATATGTGTGTTAATAGTTACATAAAAGTACTTTCATAAGAGTAGAGAAAGTCAACAAGCAACAATGCTACTGACAGAAAATAAAATTTTCTAGTGTTGCCTAGTGTCCCCTAGCGTCCTCATTTTGCATAGAGAAGAATTTATAGCTTCTCCAGAATGCCTTAAATCAACAAAGGTGTAAATAAACTTTGTGACCAGAGTAACAGTTGTCATGTTTATACTGCATTTCAAATTAAAGCATTCTGCTTTGGCAGCTAGTGCAAATTCCACACGGGTCCTGCTGAAGTTCAAAGTAAGACGTGAGATACTATACCTCATAGAGATCCCATGAGGTTTTTTGCCTGTTGCTTTTTCTGTGCTCTTCAACTTTTTGTCCTGATCAGGCATTGTGTATCACTATTATCAGATGGCTAAAAACTCATTTCCTTAAAAAAAAAGTAGATAGATAGAATGATATCATTACAGCAAAAGCAACAAATACTTACTTACAGAACCAACTGATAAAACTTTAAGGAAAAAAAAAAACAGCTCTAACATTTTCTCAACATCAACCCTTAGACCTTATACGAATATATCCTTTAGAATTCCAAATATTAACAAGAAAGTAATTAACCTGACATACAGAAACCTCATTTTTCCCATCACATGGGTAGATAATACTGACTTACTATTACACTTCATTTTTATTGGGATTTTTCCTCATCTTGTGTATTATTACCATTATTTTCACCATGGATTATCTACCTAGGTTACAACAGTGCTTACAGACTGACATCAAGGTTGTATCATACAAGCTGTTGTCCAGACAACAGAGAATACAATGGTTTTATCACCTAAACAAACAAGACAGGTAAAGGGTAGAAAAAGCAGGTATCTGACAAATAAATGAGATGCATACATCATGCAGTCTACCACAGAGCCACAGTCATTTTCAGTAGTTTGGAATCTGGGTCTTCTGCATTTCAGCTGAATGCCTTATACCTATAGTGCCCAGCTTTTCTTGCAGTGCGACCCACAACTTATTTCCATAGGTAAGCACAGCTGCATGGCCTGGCCTCATCAGGGCCATTACCGCATATTAGATCCACGGCAGACAAATGTTTAGCCTGTAGGTGTGACTTCCCACAAATCCCACAGCTTGTTGTTTGCATAGTATACAACATTTGTTCACTGAAAATCTTAAAAAAGCCCTAGAAAGAGACAGAAAGACACAGAAAGAGGATAGTCAAGAGGAACCTCTTGCTGCCATGAAAACAATTATATGATGCAGATCCTGCTCTGAGTGAAAGAAGGATGGTCAGGAGGAGGCTGGGGCTGAAGAATTATCCCTGAGAACTGCATACAGCTGCCACGTGTAAGTAGAGCACCTCTGACTTTAAAAATGAGAATATAATACCACTGTCTGCTCCTTTCTACCCATTTTACTATTCACTAAACATGGACCATTTGGATGTTCCTTTTGGTGTCTCTTTAATAGGATTTTCCATATGAAATATGATAGCCTCCTTTTCTCTTTGTGCAGTGTAGAATTCCTCTGCTATTCCTTTTTATTCCTCTTCCTCTAAAGGCAAAGAAGAAGAAAACCTGGCAGGAAATAAAAGCATCATAAACTACCAGAAGCTGCTGCTTCCCAGCTGAAAATCAGAGTTATTTCACAATTATACATTCTGGCATCAGACACAGAACTACCCAAAATGCAACTGTTGACAGTATGAACTTTTGCACCGTATTAACTCACTCTAGTAAGTGGCCTGTAAGCCCAGATCATCTGTTTCTATTCTTTTTAACAAGCCTTTATCCTACCACTAGTTTCCCCCCAGAGAATGATTGATCTGGATCTCCAGGAAATTCCTCCTCTCTCCTCCACACATCCACTCAAAAGTGTAATTAAAAAACACCTCAGAACAATTCTGTTGTACGAGTTACCACCAGGGAATGAATACAAACAGGATCCGTTCTACCTGTTTTCTGTTCAGCAGAAATTCAGATTAAACTAAACGAAGTTAGTTCAATTCATTTATTTCCTTTGCTTCAAAAGCAATAAAAGGTAAGAGAAGCCAAATACATTGCTAAGCATGTTTACAAATCCTCGTAAGAGCTTCCAAGTATTGTTTTACTGATATTTGTATTTTATATCCTCTCCCCAATACCCCAATCTATTTGGTACATTACTGAGGCATGACACAATGCAGTCATCATCTCACATTTGCACACTATGAAATACTGTGAAACGCACAAATTATCAACTTGTTCACAAGTATGCGTGTACAAAGAACAGATTTCAACCAATTAAAGAATCATCAAACAAAACCACACACAAAACAACTTCTCCATTAACAAATACAGTTAAATCTTAAAATTTCCAGCATCCCATTTAACAAAGTAACCCTTGGGTTAAACTTCTAAGCCATAACCACAGGATTCCCAATATGACTAGGATTTCATTCAAAATTGTTAGGCCTTTGTGATTATTTACAAAGATCTCGCAACTGTAGACCAACCTTGCTTTAGGGCTGCCAGTCCAATGCTTTTGGTGTTTGCAGTACCTTAGTAAAGATGAAACAGTAACAGCTAACTAAGATTTTAAAGGTTCATTGGCGTTATAGATTCAAACATCCCCATACAAAATTGAACCTGACAAACATCAAGCCAAATTCCCTTTACTGCTGTCTGAGAATGAAGGGATGCCCTCACCCAGCTCTGAGGACTCATCCTGAGGTTACCTCTCTATTTCCTAGAGGCCACTAAGCCAGCACAAGTCAGTCAACAAAAAGAGGCCAGCCCTGGCCACAAACTGACCCCGCACCACCTCTTTGGTCTGCCAGCACAGCATCACCACAGGTGCACAGCTCGCTGGACTGGGAAACCAGATTAAGGCTGCAAATAATCTCTCCTGCTTTAACCCTGATTACATTGTAGCTTGTCCCCAAGTATATCTGCTGTGAGGACAGGGACAATATGCAGAAAGGAGTGTTTATCCATGCAGCTTGAAGTGTTGTGCTCTTCAGCTTTACTACAGAGATAAACCAATTAATTAACAGGCAGCTGCTGGTGAGAATGGCAGTCCCTTTCCTTTCCCTTCCCAACCTCAGCCACTCGCCTCCACATCTTCAGCTTATTTGACACGAACCTGAGCCAATGCAGAGCGCTAAACAGAAAGAAAACCATATGCTTCTATTTGGAAAGTTAGTTTTCTACCAATTTAGCTCGCTGTTGCAGTCGTAGAATGATAGAATGTTTTGGGTTTGAAGAGACCTTTAAAGGTCATCTAGTCCAACCCCCTGCAGTAAGCAGGGACATCATCAGTCGCCTGATGAGCCCCTCTGCTGACAAGGCAGGGGGCAGGAATGCACAGCTGTAAATAGAGGAAGAAGAGCAGAAAACCCTTTAATCAGTAGCCAGTCATTGAATCAGGCAGGTGTATTAGCACCACACCCTGAGTGAGGGGTAGATAAAAGGAAACAACCTCCAACCTCTCGGTTCCCTTGGATCAGCCATAAACCAAGAGAAAACAGACATGAAATATTTCCTTACCTATTCTAACAGTTATTTGACTTCCTTGAATCACTGAGTAAATTCCTACCCCCGTGTGTCGTCTTTACTCCTGCCAGCAAAAATTTCCATGGAGCCAGGCTATTAACTATCCTCATAAGTATTCCCCAGTTATTAAGCGAGTTCCATGAGTAATGTATAAGAAACAAAACAAACAACACTTGCATTCCACCAAGATTATGCCAGAAAAAGACTGAGATCAGACAACTCTTTAAAAGAACAGAAACACATTAAAAGGAAAATGTCTTTAGAGCATAGAGTCTTATTCAATTCCATTTAAAACAATGAAATGAAAGCAATATTAACTAATTCATTTTAACTGGGAATAATTACATTTAATTAGTTATGTTAATTCTATTACATAGGAAGAGAGAAGCATTCTGATAGCGCTGGCATGCAGGATAGGACAAGAAACATTTCAAGAACACTGTCAGAAATAAAAGAATTCACATGATGAGAGACGGGAGACAAAGGAATTACCACCCCAGCCTTGATCTGCAGCCCAGTCTAGTATCTGTCTCAGATGACACAAGCACATAAAGCTTCAGAAGGTGAAATCAAACCATCAAATAAACAAAGATATGTTGGAGGATAAATCTACCACCACAAACTACACCGTAATCTTTAGAAACTCTCTTAAACAAAAAGATGTCTTACATTCTTTATAATCTTTATTAGCAATAACTACTGGATATGGATAGTTTGAAAGACAACTAGTTGCTTGGTTTACCCTTGAATTCCTTTCTTAATCACTCCAGTGGCTGAGTTCCGCTGTCTAATTATACATAGAAGGTTAACTGGCTTAAGCTGGATAAAGAAACAGTAGATATGTTATATCTTGGCTTTAATAAGACTTTTGATGTTGTTGCTAGATAGGAATGTATCTAATACTATAAGCTGGGTGCGAGGTAAGATGAAAAGTCACTCCTTAAAAGAGCAATTATCAATATATTATTGTCAAAATAGAAATGGCAAAGGAAGCATAAAAGATGATGAAAAGTTCCCAGAATGGAGCTTCTCCTTCTCCAGTCTGATGAAAGCAAAGGGAACTCTGGACCTCTTCCACTCTTGTTCTCAGAAAGCACAGCAGTCAGAAGGATGAGTCATCACCAGTAAACAGCCTGTGCCTAGGAAATTCTACACTGATGAGCCCATACAGACAATGTCTGAAGAATATTTCTTACACATTTTACTGACTGAATCAATACGAAAATCTGCATGTTTGCTACGCACGAAAACTTCCACATGCATATAGTAAATTCAAATTTTATTTTGTTTAATAATTTCTATGAAGGTTGTCTGAAGATTAATTAGGATCCAATATTAGGTTCCAGTTTTTCCAACAAATAGAAACATTCAAGCCACTGCTCATTTAGGGCTTTTTTTGTTTTCACTCTGCGCCACCCCAGTTCCAGCGGAGCCATAAATGACCAGGCCTATTCTCAGATTCCTAGACTTGTGCAATGCAAGTCTCTCGGCTACTTTCCAGATCATAACTTTTATCTGTAGATTCTGCCTAAATCTACCCTGTTAATCTGCAGTTCACAAAATGTAGGGAAAAAAGCGGATTTGTGAGGTCTAGCAAGCAGCTCTGTATCAATGCAAGGATAATACATAGCTCTGTGAAATTCATCCTCTCTGCCCTCCCTACAAGGCAGACCTTTTAAGGGAACTGTACTGCTACGACCTAGAGCCCCTTGGAATCACGAGAGACTGCAGCCTTCTGAAGGCTCAGGGCTGGTAAAGGTGCAGGGCTGGGGAAGATGTCGTTGGGAGGCTTGGGGGAGGGATGGGGGCAGAGTAACCCTTGTTTTAGAAGCCTTAGTCCTAGTTTGTTAGGCAAAATTCAAGACTGAGGTGCCCTCTCGAGTTGGCAGGCAGCATGCCACACAAACCCGGCTTCATTTAGAAGCACAGAGATCCCCTGGAGCTTTCACATCTTATTCACGACTAAGCAGGCCTGGCTCAGCAACTGATTTTTAAATTTTTTTTTCTGAGGTGTTTTATACCAAGCTGCATGTTTACATGCATTCCTAAACGCTAGCATTACCTTCTGAACTTTTTCAACATCAAGCTGAAACCTTTACCTCTCCGTGACTTAATTACACCGTGGCCGAAGCATGCGATCACCCGCTAACTGCGTGACAGAACGGCCTCGCGCTGAGGAGACAACGGCCCGATTCCGTTGCCACCTCCGTCCCCTCCCCAACGCCAGCCCTCGGCACCTGCCACGGGTGGGGGCAGCGAGGGGCTGCCAGCCCTCCCCAGAGGCCGGTCTCGGGGAGCGGGTACCACAGCCGCCCCCGCAGCGGAGACCGGCAGGGCTCCCCTCCCTCCCGCCCTGTCCCTCCCGAGGGAGTCCCCTCAGGAAGCGGCGCGCGCGGGGCGACCGCCGTTGCTCCCCCCTCCACTCACGTCGCTGCGCGCGCTTCCCGCCGCTCCGCGCCCGGCTCACAGGGGAGCTCTCCCTCCCGCCGGGAAAGGAACACCCCGCAGCCAATCGCGCCCCGTCTTCTTCGAAAAGAGCCCGGCTCGCCGGCCAATCGCGAGCCGCCGTCTTCCGCGGCGGCAGGGCACCCTAGCCACGGGCGACGCCGGCGGCCGTTGCCATGGGCACAGGGACGCCGCGGCCGCGGGAGGGCCGCAGGGCCCCCTGACGCGTGTAATAAAGACAGGAAAAAAGTCGTAATTCAGTAGATTTTTATTGCTTTTACCGACTTTCTGAAACGTTACAAAAGATAATTTTATTCTAGCAGTAATTAAAACAACAAAGGCTGGATCTTTCACATTAAAGACGAGTCTGAGAGTCATGTTTTCTGTATAAACTGAATATTGATTCTACATTTGGAATAATGTTTTCATTTGCTTTGGATTTTGTTATAAAGTAAGAAAACACCATTGTAATTAGAAAAGCAGTCATAAAAAATTCGAACCGTACAGTATGTAATCACATTTGAAATAGTCAGTATTAAAATCAAAATTGTAGTTCAGCTACAGGTGCTGAACCCTGGAAGACACCTTTGCACAGGAGTATCAGCAACAATAAAGAAAAGTATTATAAATGATGCGTCTTGCCAATAAAATCATTTAGAAAAGTACTAATTTTCAAACTCATTCATTATTCCAAATAAACATCAACAGATACTAAATTCAGTATGAAAGTGTCTTTAGATTAACCTCAATGCCAACTAAGAAGTCCTGTAAATTTTCACTAAAAATGTTACAAAATAAAATCGACTTAAAATTACTAAGCAATTTGCTTTATTTATAGCACTACTTTTAGGCTGACTCAAAGCTGTGTGCCTCTAGTCTTAAAATTTGCTGTAAAATAAATTACTGTTGGTATAAACGAAGTATTTCACACATTTGTACTGTACTGGATAATGAATTTGACCTAGATGAGCAATTAAAACATTACTAATCACATGAAGCAAAAAGAAAACTAAAATCATCGTGGTGCTCATCTAACAGACTACATTTGTGAACTGAAAAAATCATAAACCGTTTATCTTACGATGTCCAGAAACGTATGTACAAGACAACCCTTTAGGATGGCGCAGGCTCCGCAACATGACGCCGCTTTGTAACGGGTGTATTTTACAGCCTCTCGAACCTGCCTTTGCAAAGGGCACAGATTAGGAAGCTCCCATCTGAAGAGAGAGACGCAGGGGAAGGAAACGGTCAAGCTATGGGAGAACTTTCATTAAGCGGAGAAAAAACCGGCCAAGACATTTGGTTGAAAAAACCTCTACTAGGGCAGCAAAATTCTACCCCAACAGGTTTTATGATGACAAACTTGGCAATTTGGAACATTTCACTGAATAACCTTATGTTACAGCTGCAAAATAATTCTAGGAAGAAAGTATAATTAACTTGGGCATATGTAAACAGAATGAAAAGCGTGTCATTGTAATACATATGAAAATATTAAGAATGAGTTTTGTAGAATATAATTTAAACACGAGAATGCATTTTGAGCGAAATATTTTAGACGATAATTTAAACTGAGTGGTCAAAATTAAGACCTACACTTTATGTAAACATTCATATTTATAAATAAATTAGAAAAGAAAAAAAAGACAAAAGAAAAAAAAAAAAAAGAGGGACTTCCTGAGGTGGCTCTGCAGCCAGATACACAGTAGCACTAAGCTCCATTCCGGGAAACCAAGGCATCTAAAAAAAAGTGCAGGGCTGTTTTATTTTCCTCTAACTGTTGGAATGGACATAATTGGCGTAGTCTTTACAGGGCTTAACCCTTATTAAAAAAAAATCAGTGCACAACAATTATCACTGCTCTTTTGCATCCATTAAGGCAAAATGTCTATGTACCTACAGTAAACTACATCCATAGCCATTTAATACTATGTGTGATTTTAAAGCGGAGAAGGTGTTAATACGAGCAGCGAATCACTTAACCATAGATTATCAGTGTGATTTTATGCACTTAAAAGCAGATCTTCTTCTATTCATGGGAAAAAAGTGCAAGCACAACACGCTACTGACCAAGAACACTGGAACTAAAAGGTCACTGTAAACTGCTTTGCAAGTCATGGTATTTCTGGCACTGATTAAAGTATCTACACAATTAAATTTAAATAAATACTGTGACTGGACTTGTGGGGCTTTGGTTTTGTTTCCTTTCAACTTCACTAGAAAAATACCCACTTCCTGTAATGTTGACCAAAATTTAAATCCTTCTGAAGTAGAAGCCAGACACAAGATGTGCAGCACCAGGGAACTCTGATTTACAGCACTAAAGACTTAAAAATCTAAGAAGTTTATTATAATTATTTGGGTCTTTGGAAATTGTTGTAGGACTATGGACATGAAGTGTAAAAAACTACCGGGAGGACTGGTACAAGTAAAGAAAGTAATCGTATCGTGGATAACGCTATGTAAACTGCCCAAAGTATCTTCCCTCTTTGATTCAGCAAGAGCTACTTAGTAGTCAACAACTGACATTGTAGATGTATACTTTATTATTTCTTTTTAAAATAATGCAGAAAGTTTTGGGAAACCAACTGCTATAGTTTTCACTGTATCTCAGTTTGACTAGAGGGAAAACATGGGTATTTTCTGAAAGAGCACCTACTCAAGCTAAGGCACAAACTACACTATTGTCCAAGCACAGAGGAACATGTATATAGGTCATTACACAGTATTAGTCAAATTGGTAACGCAGACCTCACTTGCTTTGCCACTGACCTGAGCCTTTGTTATGACATTTTGGATAACATTATTCGTATTGCTGTACACTACTATTTATTTTCTTTAAATTCTCTTCTCGGAATTCAGCCAAATGAAAAAAAGAAAAGAAAAAAAAAAAAAAGAAAAACATTATTTAATTATATTACATTTAAAGGGAATGGTAACAGTCCATGTAACTTAAACACTGTTTTTAAATGTTCTATTTATTCCCACTGATTGCTTTATTTTTGTAATATAAATTACCTTCTCTCCAAGTGACACTTGGCTGAAGAGCACCAAAATTCCACCTCAAGTGGTATTTTCAGATGAACTCTGCCCGCCTCCAGAAATCAGCTTCTTTTGCATTGTTGGGAATTTTACGACATGGTCCATGGTAAAACTCTCAACTTTGCCAAAAGCAGAATTAAGCAAACAGCATCTTCTAATTTTAAACGAGCACAGATTCTAATTAAAGCCTTTGTAATACATCCAGAAAGGGCTGGTGGCAATTCAGAAATGTGAAAAGATCATTCAGAAATTAAAGCCAAAAAACTAAGATGTAAGGCAAAAAAAATATTAAAAATGGAAACTGCACAGGTAAGTGATCAAGATTTGCATTTATACATAAAATCTCATTATTTCAAATATTATAATGCTAAACACTAGAACTTGAAAATGTAAGTACAATAAATGCACTGACTGCATCTTTTATCAGTGAGCCTCAAAAAATCCCATTTACTTTAATAAATGAATATTTACTTTAATTCATCTTAAAAGATAAAAATTTATGCTAATTAAAATAAATAAAATGTTTAAAAATAAGTTGGTGTGCTATCATATATGCCCTTTACAATGGAGAGGATCAGAACTGTACACACAAATACCACAAGCAATTTGTAATCCATAACATAATACTGATCATAAATCTATAATTAAACTACAGCTGTTTTAATCAAATACACAGTAAATTTAAAAATAATTCAGCAAGAAATATATTTGAGGACATGAAATACTCTAAAGTTTCAGTCTTGAAGCTGAGTAAATCAGACTCTGAAAGTTGATGGAAAAATGCAAGTAAGAACAGGAACCAAAGAACTGAAAAGTACTAGTGTGGTATGCATGTGTCACTTCCTATAGACCAAACTGCTGTCTGTAAATCCAATTTATATTGTGTAAACATGGAGTGTCCAGAATGACAAATACTGACTTGGGACTGTAACTACAATTACTGCACTCATACTGCTACTGGATAACAATGAAAAATCAAGGGTGAATTTAAAAAAAAAAAAAAAAGTAGCAGAGCAGGGTATTTATATATAAAGATCAACTAACCACCTGACTTAGGGCTCTAGGCCACTTCCATAAAATAGAGGAGAGACAGAATCCAGAAAACACTAGAATGTAGCAGAGACATAAAACACAGTAGTTCTTGAAAACAGCACATTAATACTTGTTCTATGAAATCACAAAAAAGTATACCCTGCAAAAACAAGCAGTAACTGCCTGCACAGAAAACAAACTTCTGTAGCGCACATTACCAACAGAGGTTCTGCAAAATTTTAAGCAATGTAGACCAGTAACTGTCAGCAAAAGCTGATTTAACTTTTATGCACATATTGATTATTGAAAATAATATGCATTCATTACAATCTTCCTATTTAAAAATGAAAATAAAATTTCCAATAAAATAAATAGCTGAAGTGTGATTACCATTCATCTTATTTGTAGGAAAATCTTCTCATTATGCAAGCATATCTACAGTGCCCTAAGCAATGGCAGAATTAAATACTTGTTGCTCCTTAAATTGGAAATCACACTTCACTGGTATAATATCCTGCAGTGATATATACACACACAAATACACGCAATTCCCCTTGGTTCACTTCTATAAAGATGTTTCAGCATCCACGTATTTCACAACAGGTGAATCTTCCACATTTATTTTCACGCTTTCTGGTTTTTCAGGGCTGTTTGAAAGCAAAGAGGAAAATGCAAGGCTTAGTTGACGTTAGTAATGGTTAACTTTCAAACATTTTATACTTAACAATGGACAATGGAAGTATTTATGTAAAGATACTTTTATAATGATGCATTTCTGTCACATTCTAGTAATTGTTAAATACTATTCTCAGGAACAGTGCAAGCTTAAAGAGAGAAATCACCAAAACCATCTCTACAAATAGCATTTCTGGTCCCAATGCTTTTACGATTCTATTGATTTGAAATTGTTTTGCAAAACATCTTTTGAAAAAACCAAACAAAATCAAAACCCACAAAAATATCTCGTTAAAAATAATCAAAAACCCGTAACAAGTAACATTATTAATACTGTTTAATTATTGGGCAGGGAAACAATTTTGTTCACAATACAAGACCAGGAAAACATTTCACTCTTTTCAAAACAGGGAGCCACACTTTTAATAACTGTAGAGGACAGTTAGAAATCTACGTAAGTGTCCATTCAAGTGGAAGACCCTAAAGACAACTGGTTGGCTGGCACGTGAACAACTGACACTCTTAGGGACACAGACAATGAACAGTGGCTTATCCAAGGACAGAAAGGAACGTCCCAAGGTAGTTAGAGGACAGTAGAAGAGAAATTGGAAAAACGTAAGAGCGAGGATTCTCTAGGCATGCGTTTTAGAAGAGACAATACATCTGTGGAGTTGCTCTTTAAGGAAAAAAAAGTATTAGAAGTCATGCAAAGTGAAACATTCTGGGATTCCTTAGAAAAATATAAGTGTGCCGGAACTCTGCAGAGTCTATAAAATATGAGAGATGGTGGAGGTAAGAAAAAAACACAATCTGGATCAGTTTAGGAAAGACAAACAAATCTAAAAAATCATTTTTTTAAAAAGGTAAGATTTTTAAGAAATAATGCTGACCCACACAATGTGTCATCTGGAATTCCAAAAGACGTTAGTGGCTTCAAACTGCATCTCATTTGAAACCTATGAATCTTAAAATAGTAGTGCCCACCGAACCACTTTTACCAACACTAAACATCTGTCCGTACTATCAGATGACTGTTACACAGAAAAACCTTAACAGAACCGAAATGAAAAATTTACTGGGAATTATTTTTGACTGAGCAGTGGTGACATCTCTAAATGTCTCCAGCACCCACTACACAAAAAGAGTAGCAAATACCTCAAAATAGCAACCAATTAATTGAGTTAAGGCTCAAAGAAGTTCTGCCTTCTAACATTTTCCAGATCCATGCGATTATCAGACTGCCTCTTGAAAGAGCTAGTTTCCAGCACCAGTGTTTTTTATTTTCAATTTGTAGTTCTAGCAAGTTCCCTTCCAAGGTGCAATTTTTACCATACTAATCTCAAGCAGGGCATGGTTTGGAATCAAATGGAAATGTCTTATAGCAAAAAAAAAAAAAAAAAAAGATGGAATACTGAATATGACCTAAATAGACCAAAAAACATTGCAAAGTGGTCAGAAGCCTAATTCACCAGTGCTGCATATAATTCCACACTAACTTAATCTACTCAGGAAAGCACAAGACGGAGTTGTACTAACTTCTAACTGCCTGAAAACCAAATCTAAAAATTTTAGTTCTTCTGGAAAGAGAAATACAGATCTGTATCTCTTCAAGCCTTATACACCCAATGACTATCAGATACCGTACCAGAAGCATCCAGGTTCTGTAACAGGCTTTTCAGAACTTAGCATGAAAGGAATGAAACAATTAAAATAGGAGGGTATACTGACACACTCTGTTATCTATATTGCCTCTTATCTTCCTGTCAGCCTAGCTTGTGTGGCACCAAAGTTTTTTAAAGTGTTTACATTTATTTAAATTTATTTAAATTTATTTAATTTATTTAAATTGTTAAAAATGTTTAAACAATACGGGCTGAAGATTCACTGAAAATGGTGCCTGCACTAATAAGTCTCTTTAGCTTTTCCTATTACAATACCTCCAAGTTCTTTCCTTGTCTCCTCCTTCACCCTTGCTTGACCCACTATGTGGGCAAAACAAAGTGTATTTCTATGCCTATTTTGAAGCAATGCACATGTTGAATAAACAGACGGTATACAAGTGCTAAGTGGCCAGCCACTACTGCTATTTCTATGACGGAAGCTAAACAATATCCAATAGCTTGGAGCAATTATGTATGAATACTCCCTCACCACAAACTCTTCCACCAAGACATCATTTTTACACAAAACTTGACAATTTCATATGTCTGAAACTTGTCTTCCTTTGACAGATTTGGCTGAAGGGGATCAACCAAAAGAAGATGCAAGTACAGACAGGAGGACTGCATAACCTTAGTTTTCAATGTCAACCAGGCCAATTTTCCTCTCTTTCCTACGTAAAAACTACTAAACAATAGTTGCACTGTGATGGAGCAGTCCACAGATACCAGTCCCTATAAATTACAGGCCTTTCAGGAAGTTGGGGATATTCTATATGAATATTTGGTTTGTTCCCTTTGACAGATTCAGCCAGGCAGGGAATAAACTAGGATGGAATAGCAGAATGATTCATTGCATACAAACTTTCTTGTTAGACGGGGAGCTCACTGAGAAAGAGGCACCTGGCCACCGCAGAAGATGCATGTCATCCTACAGGAAATGTTAATAGTACTGAGGATGCCTAATTTGTCCAGTACTTCATTCAAGTATATTTCATACCCAGTGAAGATAATATTTGAGCCAGGTTTAATTTTTAGAGATTAACAGTGAGCTGGGGAAAACCAAACCAACCCCCCCCACCCACAAAAACAGGTGGCAGACCCTAGGGCAGCATAAAGCAACAATGAAAGTGCTGGACTTACCTTTTATTCTCACTGGCATTTGTAATGTTCAGGATCAAACAATTTCCATGCTCATACACATTCTAGTAAAGCTTTTAGAAACCCTAAGCCCACCAGAATAGCATACAATTGTATTAAGCAAATTAAGAGCAACTTTAAAATTGTAATAACACATTTAGCAAAATAATTTGAATTCCTTATAGAAATTGTTAACTTCAGAGTAAACAGCAAAAATGAACTTCAACTTCCTCAAAAGTAAAAATTCAATGCAGATCTTACAAACCACATATGCTCATTTTTTGAGATGCATTTCAAGAAATACAAGTCCAGCTATTAGCTGCTAAACACAAGACCTTAGTTAGAAAATGCGTGAGTAATTATAGCTACCTCAGGTTAGCTCTGGTTACTTTGGCATTCTCAGTACTCATGGCAAGAGCCTTCCACTGTGCAGTTTTGGCCATTTCGTCTGATATGTTTACAATTGAGGGATCAAGGCTAAAGAACAAACATACTTTCTGGTTAGTATTCAATACCTTGCAACAACATTATACTTACTGTCACTCATCATTTACATCAGTTGTGCTTTCTTTCAATATTTACACAGCCACAAGTTGAGTTCATCTCTTATAAACATACTTCAACAAAAATTTGAAAACGCAACTTATTAGTGCTGCCTTAATCACATAGCATCTTGAAACAGTTTTTCGCATAGATACCACTATGACATTGAGAATATTTGCGAGATATTTCATTTCTAAGTTACCTGTAACTTCAGAAAATTATTTTGCATGCTCAGAAATAATGAAATTAATCATACTGTTCTGCTAAGCCTTCATAAATCAGAATTATTTTAAGTTGTTTCCAGGAAATAATCAAGGGCAAAAGAGCGGATGTTAATAAAATTTTGAAAATGGTAACTCAGTTAAGATTTAAAACCTGTAAAAATCTAGAAGTTCCAATTTATCTAGACAGATTTCAAGTTAATTTTTTTCCTGCAAAGCCTTACTAGACATTTTTCAAGGTTTTTTGCCACCATCCCCTCAAGTCCTGCAGACGGTAAGTTCACCTTCACAGCTGGTAAGCTTTCCAAACCTATTTCCCCCTTTGCCCTCCACACATTTATGTGCACAGCAGACTTGGGTGTTGTACATAGATACATTTTCTGTTCTGTTCCATACTTAAGTTTCAGAGTCTAACCCATGGTATCTGTAAGAGTTCTTCAAATTGCATAGAAATCTTTTCAAAGCCATTTTTCCTCAGGAATCCCCAGAAGATGCAAGACAGTGAAATATATAGTAAACACACATGCACACACTTGATGAAATCATAATTCTACTGTGAGAGTAACTGGCACCTCAAATGTTTTTTAAAAAAGCTTTGGTATTTAGCATTTTCATTTGAGTTGCTAAAGTCTAATTAAGCCTGCTTTTAGAGTAGACAATAGCACTCAACAGGAATAATCCAAAACAGTCTAATCCAAAAACCTGCCTGTTCCCAACTCGCATCAGGGAAGACCTGACACGACACTAGATCCATAGCAAAGCAAATTTTTAACCTAGGAACACTTCGTATTAGAGAGACAAAAAAAGCTGGCAAGCTATTTATCAGTCACATCTTCCAGGCGTGTTGAACAGTTGCAGAATACCTGACAACTAAGCTGAATACATCCCCAGTAAGAGAGACACATACCGAGACAAAACACCTTCCAGTGCTGAAGGAACTTTCCATCAGTGAAATTCCATCACTTCCATTTCTGGAAGAGAACCAGTAACCCTGTCCTCATGTTTACTTTCAGAAAATGACCGTCTGAAGTAAAAATGTCTGCTTGTAAAAAGTTTGGGTTTTTTTAATCATAGAAATGATAGACTTTAGCCCTCACTTAAATAAACCATCAAAGAACTGCATACTTAAGACTTTTTCTGAAAAATCCAAGTGGCTGGTAAACACATGGCTCAACTGATGCTATTAGTTGCTTAATACTCAGTTTTTCATGCACAGTAACACACGAGTATTCCACAGAAACTGACCAAGGAAGCTTCTTCACCTTGAGTACAGCTGGTCGAAATTGAGTCATCTGATCTGTTCAAGATGGTCATGTAAATTTATAATTAAGATGCAGTTTTAAAGAACAATGCAACATAAAAATGCTACTATAGCACCATACACCTTCATACTTCCTAATCATGGTTGAGTTAGATGCTTGGGAAAAAAAAATAGTTCAACTCATACACAATCAATTTCATGTGAAGCACATTACAGCACATGATACAAAAACCTCTTAAAAGACCAACATTTTATTATACCTGTATTTTAGGGTTTTTACAGGAAAATCCAAATTTGCTTCTCCATATGCAAGGTGTACACTTTCATTGTCCCCTGTATGAAGCATTCTCTCTGCTTCCTGTAAATTTCAAGAGAAAAGTTTAAAATCACTCATGCAGCACAAATCAAAGAAGTATCTCATGCTGACAGTTAATTTCCATAGGGTAAGGGGCATCTCCCCGCAAGTACTGGAGAAGATAGAGTTTGAGCTCTTTTTTCTTACAAGCGTTTTATCCAGGGTAGGGGGGAATGAAGGAGCAGGGAAGGAGAGGGTTACAAGTTTTGTAAGGAATTCAGCTGGCTGGTATACTGTTAGGTAAGACATTTATGGAGAAGTTACACATGCAATATTACTGTATTATTGGTAATTAGCAGTTGGTTTTAACTACAGCTCTGCAAACACACACAAGCAAAATGTCCCTGATACTATTTATTTAAGCAGGGTAAAGATCCCTACTCCACTGCTTTTTCTCTCCCTCTCACATTTCTCTCCTTCTAACTTGATGAATGTCAAAAAAAACCAACATTTTGCACTAAAAACTGCTTCTTTCCACTTTGCTTGCTAATTTTAATCACAAGTAAGAGTCATAGTTCATAATAACATCTCTGAAACAGTAACTTTCCTTAAAGTTAATTGCCAGTAATAGTTCATCTAACATTAAATCTCATTAGTAAAGAATTTCAAAATGTGCATTTGGTATACAAAGTCATATGCTCAGATCACTTAAAATTCTTTTAAGTCTCATTGAGTGTTTTCTAGTAATTTACAACATGATTTGTTTGATTGTTTTCACACTTACTGCTTTCTCTTTTTTCTTTTTGTCATCTTCTTTCTTCTTTTTACTTTCTGGCATAAGATCATCAAGCCAGCTAAGCTCTCTTTTGGTGAAACATAAATCCATGAGCTTGCGAACGAACACTAATGCTAGAACCTTAAGGTAATAATAAATAAAATAATTTATAATAAACTATTTAAATAAACAAAAACACACGCATACTTTCAGTACCTTCAGAATCTTTAATTGAAGCCCTTTTTTGCAGTATTAGTTTCACCTTACCACAAAGTTAAATAATTTCCACTTTCAATAGCTACTCACAACTGAATTGCTTATTCTCAGGAAATGAAAAGTCCTTGTGTTTCAAAAGTGAAGTACTACAGGTTCTTTTAAGAAAGAAGGGAGTGGGAAAGAAACAAAACAGCAAATATGACATGCTGGATGATGCACATACTCTTAGAAAAGTATTAACTTGTAAAACAGAAAACTTACCATCATAGGGAAAACAACAGCAGCTGCAGAGGCTTTAATCACCCACAACAGAACTAGACAAGTGAGCTGGACAACTGTAAAGATATGGACCTTCCACAGTGGCACATAACGTAGATAAATCAGGTCAGGCTGATGTTTGGCAGGCATTCCAAACAGTTTTATACGGTCAAAAAACTGCATTGAAAAATGAAATCATCTGTCAGTTAATTATTTTCTTTCCGTTCAGAAGGAAATAAACATTTTTAAGTGACTCTAGAAACATATGTTAATCCCCCGAAAAATACTAAGAAAGGACTATGAACATTCAAAGGGGTGGAAGCTGGGGGCTGTTTTGTTGAGTTCCCCACCCACCCCTCCATTACTACTACAAAATTTCAGAGTATGTCAGAAAATTTGTTGCTCAGCTACACTACTGAAAGAATAACTGCAAATGAACTGAGACGTGAAGGCACAACACAGTAAGAACAAGCATCTCAGCATGACACTCAGGAAACTATCCTACATACTATTCAGACAAGACAGGCTAACTTTATTATTGTTCACAAAGTAATGTGTTATAGTTTTCATTTAATGTTAAACAAAAGCAAATTGCTCATTAAAATCAAACTTTACCTGAATGCCTTTTAATGAAGATACTCCCATGTAAAGAAAGACACCATACAAAACTGGCATTGGAATAAACTGGGGGAGGAAAACACACCCATACAGTTACTTGTGGAATCCAGATGGCGTAACATTGCAGGCCATATTAGTGAAAGACATGGACCTAGTTATTTTTTACTTTATACTATACTTCAGTGAAATCTATAAAAGCTGAGGCTCTTTATTTATAGAGAAAACATATGCATCATTGAGCAGCAAAAAAATCTAGAGCTAACAAGACTATCACCAAGACTAAAGAAGTACTTGACTGCCCATTCATTCAAATTTCTGGGTTGCAACCAAGATTTCTATTAATGCTAAGTATAGTGCTTTATGCTTCTGTCTCACAGGAACTGTATTGAGACCATCAACTTCATGAAATTGCCATATGAATTTTTACTTTTGATCACTAATCTTGCATTTCTGGAGCAGATGAAACAAAAAAACCCACCATATTTACTGCTATGAAAATAGCTACGAAAATCTGCTAATTATTCAGGTCTAAGTTTTGCTCCAATAACAAATTCAATTTAAAGCTTACTAAGATAATGAAACTGTCCCCTGATTGCACTTGCATTGAACCTCTGCAGCCTACACAAGGCAAGTGAAGCTTTCTTTGCTCCCGAATTCACGTAACTTCTGGGTAAACGACTGCCAAGATACAATTAGAAAGCCTAATAAAAACTGCCGCTATCGAGCCTGAACAAAATCCTTTAGTGAAACTTAAATAGTGTGGAAAAAAACTATGCCTTAAGGATTATTAGTGCATATATATATATGTGTGTGTGTGTACATAGGTATATAGGTTAAAAACTGGTGTCCTCACTGTAAGCTCTATAATTTGACATGCTAGTACTTCATTGATGTTAACACCTACTGCACTAAATCAGTATAAATCCATACACGGAGCAAAAGCACAGCAACCTACAGATGCAAGGCTTTGTTCTCCTTCCTTCTTTTCAATAATAACAGCCATTCACATAAAAAACAAAAAACATTTCATAAAGAGCAAATAGTAATAACTCCTATTCTTATTACCCTTGGTTCCATAAAAAAATACAAGTATTACTTTCTAGGAATCAGCTGTTAAAACATGGGGTAAACATTTGGCTTCAGCAATCGGCACCTTTATCTTTTGCTTTTGAGCAACAATCTAGCTATGCACTATTTCTGCTTTTGATTCTGATCATCTGCATTATACAGCTGAGTCCTTGGTAGCTTTTCAACCGGAGATTGTCAAATCTGAATATTCATTTTTAGTAGCTGCTACTGTCTTACTCTTTTCAGACCTTTACATTAACACACACAAATGGTCAACTATTAAGAATCCATAATATGTAGCTCTAACTACTAAAATAGAGCTGTGTGATCACAGATTTATTTCTTCCCATTATCTAAACTTAAACAGACACTAGAAGCTACCTTTTTCTGAAATGACTTGTGATCTGCCTTCAAACAGATTTTTACAATTCTTTAAAGGTATTAGCAATTATGCAAATTTATGCCATATCTGCTATCTTGGCAACAAAAAAGACAGGTTTTTTAATTTCTCCTTTTAACTATCAGATTTGAAATAACAAAGCATAAATTGGATGGATTTTACTCAAATCTGAGCAAAAAGCCGACTGAACTGACTGGTTTTCTTCCAATAGATATAAATTAAGAGACGAAGTATAAAATGAGGGCACCTATTTTAGGTAACACGGACTTGAAAAACTGAAACATATCTGGCAAGAAAATCAGGTAACAGGAACAAAGGTTGCTTTCTTCACTACTCACTGCATTTATAGCTTGCTCAGATTTCATTTTCCTACCTCTCCCCCCATCGTTTCTATTAAACTAACATCTGATGTTAAAAAAAAAGCAATTTGAGAAATACTAGAGGCATATTTTACTTAATATAAAAAAACTTCCTAACATATGAAATGGTAAATCACAGTATCAAGATCAAAAGCACAAAGAAAATACAAATGTTTTGGAAAAACTGCCTGTTACCTTTAACACAGAGGTCATGAACACTGACAGCCCCATCATGACAAAAATCATCAATCCTGTCACTCGCTGCTCCCGGATTCCCAAAAACTTTGGTTGCTCTCCTGGTGCTGAGCATTCAGATTCAACTTTGAGGCTGTTAACATGACTTATAGACAGGACAGTTGCAGCAACAAACCACGGTAAGCCCATGATAGAACATATCCCCAACATAATACCAACCATGAGCAGATCAAGATGGTAACCACAGCCTTTCTGCAAAATTAAGCAAACAAATCATTTGATAAACTTTCTATTTATCTGATATGTTATTTATAACTTAGCTGGTAAATAACTGATAACTACAGAAGTTAGATAATTTGAGAGTGTCCACAATATTATATTCATTCTTAGTCAATATAAACATTTATTTAGTAGCTGTTGGTAATGTTCCACAGACTTGCAGAATGAATCCGGTTTAAATAAACTTGACTTACACAACATTAGAGTTTTTTGAAAATTACTTTTACCTTCAGCTTATGTTCTTTCCTGTTTATAATAACAGCTGTTATTTGTTGATCCATGAAAATCAGAATGGTGCAGAGTAAAGCAGGAACAGCAGCTATCAATAGTGTCCACCAAGGATTTCTTCCAAGAGGATCTATGAACCATCCTCGGTCTTTTCGGGTGGGCTGGAAAAAAAACAAATATCAACAATAAGAATTAAATCACTAAAAGAAAATGCACGTTTTATTGCTACAAACAGTTGCAATGAACAGATCAACAGACTGTTAAATACGTGCTTAGATTTTTTTCCAGTGGCTTTGATCAAAAGACTGATTTAGCTGTTACATGTGAACGTGACACTTACATAGAAAATTGAAAAAAAAAATCCATTCCATCCCTTCATTTTTGCACATTTGCACAAACAAATGCTTCCTTTTCATTGATATTATAATATAAAGCATAGTCTCTTCTATCAGATGAGACATATATCCAAAACAGAAAAGAGACACTACTTCATCAATTGCACCGTAAGTAAAAAAGATCGATTTCTGTTTCTACACAATTCCATTGTTCTAATGTATGTGAAACCGCAAGCATTTAAGAAGTTAAATTTTGTAAAAGGTTTTCTTTCTTACTTCAAATTTCTCTGGAACATGAAGCTTAGGAGAAGGTACTCCTACAAGATAGTCAATCAAAACCATGATTACTATGGTCAGAAATACTGCAAAGTCACTGATGGTAGAACGCACCTATTAAAGAAAGATTTGTGTTAACTCTTGTTTTTTCATCATTAGAATTTGCTTGTATAGAAAGACGATTTCCCCCCTATGAATAGTGAAGTCTGTTTATATTATGCTACACCACTGAACATTATAGACATTTTCCTTTTTATTTAAAAGTTAAGCTGCCTGCCAGCATAGCACGAAGTTGTAGAAGGTAAGTATTCTGTACAACTCTTCATCCCATTATCTCATTTAAAAGTGATCTACTGCAAGAAGCAAATTACTTAAAATAATGCCTTCCTCATCTTCATGTCCCCTCAATCCTACCAGGAGGCTGGGCCATCACAGCTAGTCTCTTGTAGCTTCATTCAATAGCATCACTGAATTGTTCCAAAATCAACATTCATGCATTTGATGTTTTAATAGATAGGACAGGCATAATTTGCAACAGATTCGGGTTATCAAAGGTGACTTTATTAAACATTAGGAACGCACTGTAGGAATAAGCTGTGGTTTATATAAGATCTAACTGTTATTTTGGCTAGCAGAAGTAAGTTGTGTACATCAGTCCAAGGATAATCATCATACTAGCCTCTATTAGAAATAGTAATCCCCTGAGGAACCACTCAGAACCCTTCATACATCAGCAGTTTGGGGAAAGCAATCAATTGTTTTGTACAGCTAGGTGAGGAAAATAGCGCCAGTATTATCTCTCCAAATGATACCTGGCAATACCCATTAACACAGGGAGACGGACTGCTTACGTCTTCTAATGTTTAGTGTTGTAACTATACAAAAGTAGAGACTAAGCACTGAAATTTCTGCAGCACATTTCTTTCAGCTAATGTCTTCATTTTTGGAACTATTAGCTAATTTTCTAGTTTTAATTTCTTTTTCTGTTTTAAAAGAAATCTCTCAATACAAAGTTCTGAAGCAAAATAGCATTCAACTCCATTAAGTTAAACTAATGCATTTATCACAAGATAACAATAGTCTCTAATCAGAATTACCTTAGTTGGGAAATAGCGTTTGGTCTTGAATTGCTTAAGGAAAGAGGAGAGGAAAAACGTTGTAAAGAATAGTATGACAGACCAAAAGAGAACATCTGGAATATATGGTCCGTGATGGCCACAAGCTGATCCACGAAACACACCATGGAGTTCTAAACATTCCTGCAAAGAGAAAAACTCCTTAAATTTCTACATTTTATTTGTTTAGTATATTCAACCTAACTTTCAGCTTTTTGATACACAGCCCATTTGAGAACTTCCACAATCCCAGAAAGGGTGTCCTTTCCTTCATCACTACCTCATCCTGAAATGCAAAAAATGTGTGCTGTCTCTTCCAGAAGAGCCACAGTAGCCATCACATTATTTCAGGATAACAAAATGCTGTGCAAAACACCTACTTTCAGAGTGAATGTCTAGGCTCAGACACAAAGAGAGCCCATCCACAGATATCTACTGCCATTTTAGACAGCCTAAGACAGCCAAAGTAGGCACATGCAGCTGGCAAACACAACACAATCTATAGCAGATCCAAATCTTTCAAGATGTAGGTGGAAACGAGATGCCAGGGTATGCAAAGTGGCTGCAGACAGCCACATTTAGGCAACTGAATACCACCCAATTAACTACTAATCAGTAAAAATGTTTCTTCCTAAAAGCCTTCAGTATCACATCCACATGGTAACTTTCGCCACCTACTCACTAAATTAGATCCTTGTATGAAATACCCAGTTCAGAAGGTAATGCTTTCAAGCCTATTCCTTCAAACAGCTCTTCCCCTTTTCTTTTGACCTTCTAATTTTCCAAAGAATTGTCTTCTTCCAATCAGTATTTAGGTAGTTTCCTTGACTATGTTGTATTTTTATACGAAGGTCTAACAAACTAATGAAACTCGTTTGCTACCACATCTTAATTGCAGATTCCATCTTCACATCTTCTTAAAAATACGTGTTCCTCCTTTCTAGGAAACTGAAGGAAGCAATCCCCTGTTTTTTCATCTCATCACATTCATCTGCACTTCAGAAAGAAGACTGTTCTGCCTACCAGGATTAAAGCAGCTACCTCAAGCAGACATTTACGTTAGCATTTACTGCCATGGACTCACTCATCCAAATCACTACAATGACTACACAAAGTATTATGGAAAGAGTAAGAGTTCAAAAATACAGTTTTAAAGAAAACAGCCTGGGTTCAAATCAAGAAAGAAACTAGATGAAAAATATTAATCAAGACTGGTACTGTGTAGGTATTTATTTTTTATACGTACGTACACACACACACATATATATATAACATTTGAATACTCACAGAAACTGTAAGGTTACTCCATGCTATATTTTCCACAGATATATTCCTATTCTTCCACATCTGCAAAGTTTCATTGCTGGTTTCTCAGGCTCAGAACACACACATCTGAAGGGGAAGAAAAAAAAGGTTTGCATGCTTTTAAGCCGTAAGTGCCAAAATGCAGTGATTTGCAGTAATTTAAAAAAATCCTAAAGAGTTTAAACCAGAGTTTATCCCAACCTTCTATGAAAGCAGCAGAGCACAAGGCATGACATTAACATGAATGTGCATGACATGAACTAGGATTATCGGAGGGGTGGGGAAAGTGAAGAAGCAAAGAAGCGACTGCTCAGGAGGTTTAACAGATTGGACCAAAAAACCGAACTGTGTTTTAAAGAACTATAAGCAGGCAAAATGTTGACTTAATTATTTGACTGATCTGCCAGATTTTAAATAAATGACACCTGAAAATAAAACAAAATTGACAATATATGTGGACATTTACATATTGTGAATAAAAGATGAAGACAATAATCCAAATGATACCACTTTCCAACAACCCTATACTAACATATATTGCGTAATTTCTAAAGATTTCTACATAATTCAAGTAACTTGGCACAAATAGTTTTCTATGTGTACAAATTAAGGTTTTCAGATTTCTATACAGCATTAATATCCCACAGTGAGTCAAACTTCAATTAGTCCTACTGTAGACTAGCATAAGAGAAAACAGAGAGATTGAAATAGTTTAATTTAAAAAATTGGTGTAGATGACTCAGTTTCAGCAGCTCCTTTTCAAACCAGACATGTCATTAAACTCTAGAAGTTTCCGAGCCTTCTCTTAAATTTTGGTAGTTAGCCATTTATCTTGCATTTGGCATGCCTTCCGATGCACACATAGCCAAAACTGGTCACTCTGAAGTAAGACACAATTTTTGAGTATGTAGTGGGCTAATTTAACGATATAAATGCATAAATTGCTCAGATTTAAAGCAACTGCATATATGCATTTTTAATAACTTTTTGAATAAGTAGAAGTGCCTCTCCCTACTGCAGTATCCTGTCAGACAGATTGACAGCAGTACCCATCAGTTAAAAAAAAAAAAACCAAACACAACACAATGAATATTGATTTAATGGGATGTTTTCAAATAAAGCTATTCGAGCACACCAAACTGTAACCTTGACGTGTAAACAATTATGTAAAAGAAGAGAAATAGATAATAAGCAAGAAATAAGCCTCCTTTTTCTCTTTTGAAAAACAAAGAACCATGAAAGGGCAAACTTGCATCCTGAGAGTGGGAAGGTGAAAAAGGAAAAAGCACTAAATGTGCATGGGCAAAAAGAACCTAGATTTGCAAAGCACAATGTTTAGGGAACTTAAAAAAAATAAGAAATAAACATATTTTCTTCTGATAACTGAATCCTAAAGTAACAACAAATGGAAACAAGATTGGAAAGCAGTAATTCCTACAAGGTAGTTGCAAACAGAGTAACTTAAGAATCATCACAAGAAAAAGGAACTGCAACAATAAGTATGATGAGACAAAAAGAAAGCATCTTTACTTGTTGGTCAAGGCAGTAACATGAACAAGCATGCCAATGTGTCCACACATGAAGCAATGATTTCTAGAAGTGTCAAGGCAGAACTCCTATTCTGACCTTTAATCTCCAGAGAGACCTTTAGTAAAGCTGCAATTAAAGCAGGCGTTGTCACAGCCCCTCATCCCTTCCAACCACCCATAGCTAACACAGAAATTTCAATTCCACAGCATCCTGAATAGAATTTTTCTGAGGTTTCTCATACCCGTACCACCCCCAGCATTCCTTCTACCCTTCCACAGAGAGGCACACATTGCAGTTTAGTTCACAGGATGTCTCTATAAACATTTTACCTACATGTTTTACTAACAGATAGAAACTTAGTACTTACGAATACAAAGTCAGTTTATCCAAATCATTGTGCATATTGAAGGCATACACTTCTCCCAAGTGAAAAAGCTTTTCCAATGCCTCATAAATAAATATGATGCATATAAGCGCTGCAAAAGCTTCCTCAGTAAATCGAGTGATGTAACACACAAGGCTGCTGGCATCTGTGGCTACAAGCACTATGCATAAAAATGCTGTCCACAGACCAATGCTAGTTCGCAGGGAGAGGTAGGAAAGATCATAATCCCTGTGTGAAGAAAGAAACAAAAGTATTAACTGTGCTCAAAAGTCACCTACACTATATTCTATTTGAAAACAGATACTGAGGCCAAGCTTTATAGATATTCACCACTTTTCTCATCCTTGATGTTAGTTCTGAAGGAAGCAGAAACTTTTCTGTCTCATCTTCCAACTAAAGCAAAGCAACACTCCAAGGCATTTCTAGGATTGAGGGTGCAGCTACCTAGCTTGGGAAGCATCATGGTGATGACCTTTCCAGAACTACCTAGATACTTTCTCCTAGAGGGCAGACCAATCCCTGTTTACCCCTACAGAATCAAAGCCAACATCTCCACAGTCAGAACATAACTTTTATTTAATTCCTAGCTGCTTCTTATCACCGATTTTCTCATTAAGGTGCACCAGTGCCTCATAGCTTTGCCAAACCACATTCACCTCTTAATCTCTTGCCACTGCATTTACATCTTTATGGACAGCCACTTTTAAGTTCTATCTGCTTTCAGTTACAGCTATTCTAACAGCCTAGAAAGTTTGAAAGTGCATCAAGCTAATACAAACAGCACTTACCTGCAAAATTTAAATAATATTTTTTCAAATACTAGAACTGGTCCGGTGCTCCCCAAAATAGTAAGAGGTTGCCCAGCAAAGAGAGAATAGGCAATCCCAGTTAATGAGGCTCCAAAGAGAGACTCTATTGCACTCTGTTTGGGGGAAAAGAAACTGCTGTAACTATGCTGCCTTTCAGATTAGTGTTTAGCAACACATCTGCATAAATAGTTTTAAGATGCATTAACTTAAAAACAAGACAAGATGTAAAAATATTGCAATTAATATTGATGTTTGAGACAAGAATAACTTAACACAGTTTTGCAGTAACAATACCATAGACAAAAGATTTTGAAAACTTCACTCCTGAGAAACATAAAGCCATTCAAAACCATGAGAACAAGTCACTAGTCCTGCTAGCTATGGAGGGAAAACATACCAACAATTACTACAAGTTTAAACAACAAAAAAAAGTTACTCAACATGTAATTTATGGAAAGAATTATCTGTCTCTGTAAAGAAAATAGACATATTGCAACATACCTGTACCAAAACATGATATGGTGTGCCGTACCATACCTGCATCAGTCAACCAAGGATTACAAAAGAAAAAACTGACAGGTGGATGTGTAGGGGAAATTACTGAACAATATCGGTTTATGTATACATGACACCAAAAATAGATGAGCAGTAAACCAATGTCCCACCTGGTAATGCATTTCTTTTCATTGAAGTAAGAGATCTACTTCAATTCTTGAATTAAATGTTTTACTATAACATTTTCTGCTAAAAAAAAGTTACAATGTACCTCAAAAGAGAGGGACAGAACTTTTTAGATACTAAAATGATATTAAAGTTACTTGAAAATCGTTAACTATACCATTTACAACTATGAGATAACATGGATTACAGATTGAAGGGTTCCTGGGGGAATTTTTGAGTGTTACTTTGCAACCATAGAAGCCTAAGAAAACAATATGCAAACTTAAGCTCCAATTCAGGAAAGCATCAAAAATTGGGCAAAATGGTTTGCTGAACTGGGGCTATTAAAAATGAAAATACAAGTCCTTTGTTCATTACATTAGAAAAAAAAATATATATATAATCCCAGTCTCTTGTTCTTTAGTGCTTTTGGTTAGTCAATGCATTAACCTTGGGGCTCTCAGTCAATGTGGCAGGGACAGGAGTACTGTGGAGGTGATGACCTCTGGGAACGCGAGGGAAGGTTTCAAACACAAACTGTGTACCTTACAATGTCAGCTACTGTGCTTGAACATGTGTGTGCAGTAACTAAATTTTATATTCAATGATGCACACCAAGTATCTGAAGGCAGGAAGAAACCCGCAAACAATTCCAGATAGCTAAAAGAAAGAAGGTGTTTAAGAATCAAGCTTTAAAAGGAGCATATTCTCATAATTATACATGACGTACATTCAAAAATTACATCGACATTTACAAAATTTGTAAAGGACATACTTGAATACATCTTTCCCTCCCCCAAAATGACAGAGCTTGTTTCTTCGTAAGAGATTTAAAAACAGAAAATACACTTCAAACTAACTCATTCACAAGCCAATGGACACAAACACTAAGTTATTAACATTGCGGTCTGTTGTTAAGTACTTGTTCCCTGCTCCAAAAACCAAAGCGCAATGCTATTTTGGTTAAAAAGATGCTGACGTTATCTACTACTGCCCAGCACACCACTACCAAAATTTTGTATGTGTATGGTTTATATTCAAGTCGTTTACAATGAAGAGTATTTTCTGCTCATAAATCTTAGCCACTTTCTTTTATTGTTAACAACATACCATTAGTGAAAGCATATACATATCCTGTCCGTTATTTAAATACACAATTGACTTCTACCCATACACTGCAGGCATTATCATCCTCATAGGCCTACTACTCAAGGCCAGTACATGTTCTTGGCTATCCACCTTGAGCCTCTGACTTTGCCTAAAGTAGGCCTAGTGGGATGGTGCACCTTTACTGCTATTCGTTATTTTTAAGTAGCCAAAAAGAAGGCAATGCAAGCCCTTTCTCAATTCATGAAGCCATTCATCCAGTAAGGCAGGATAAACATTTTTTACCTCCACTGTGCATCTTCTCCTGTTCACATGGGTTCCCCACATTTTCCACAGCAATTACCTTTTGGGGAAGATCTGCTTTGGGGCAGGCTAATCAAGTGCTGTGGGTAAATTCTTCAAATACAAGTATAAATAAATGAGACAAATGCACACAGTGACTTGCCTCTGAAGGTCTAAAAGCCTGGCCACTACCATTCTTTGTACTCACTATTCTGCCTTGTGTAGCTTCTCCCAGGAGCCCTCCAAAAGTGATTACAGGAGACATACAGGCACAGTATAGGAAAAGAATCGAGGCCAGGCACTGCAGGCTTAATGCATCCTTGAAGTCACTCAAGAAAAAAGGTGCTTTCCTTTGGATGTCAAGTATCAAACCACCAAAAAGCCTAAATAGGTGAGATGAAACTCGTCAAACTGTACACTAAAGGATTCTAACTAGTTCAAAACTACGGGCTACACATGATTGCCAGGGCTTATTGCCAGCACAAATTAGCTATTTCATAATCCAGATTAAAGCATAACAGTTTAAATGTAAATGAGAATCTTATCTATTCCAATTCAGTAGTATTCCAAATATAATCAAGTTATCAAATATAAGCAAGTTATCCACAATTTTAAAAGCTGGCTAGGTATTTTTGTATATAGGCTAGCTATTGATAAAATATCTTTGCAAATGATTTTACCTAAATAACATATTAAGTCAAATCTGTCTTATGATATTCAGAACAAGGAACAGAAGAAATATGTTAAATCTCAACCAAGACCATACATTGATACATTTCAATATTATGACTCCAATAAGTAGTTGTAGCTTTTTAATTTGAATTCTTTACATAGATATGGTTAGCTCCATAAACAAATTTAGGTCTATCATTTTTAACAGTGTTTTCATCTGGAGTATACAGATATTCTACAAATGAAAATATAAAACGTATGTTAATCAGTTCAACTGCTAAGTTATTAGCAAGAAATTAAAAAGCTTTTGGCGTTTTCCAAAAATTTTTCAAGACTCCAAAACACTAGGTATAATTTGCACCTACAAAAAGTTGATTTTAATTTGAAGTATAAAATAAATAAAAATAGTACATTCCTAAGAAAAACAATAGTCTTATCTAGAGATAATTCTGTGGGCAGAAATAAACTTCACAGCTCCACATACTGTCTGCAAAAAGCCAAAAAGTAAGTATAACCAAGCCAAAATGGTAAAGGTCAACACAAATGTTGTAGAGACCTTCTGGCAAAGGTATGAGAAAGATGCATTTCATTTGGAAGTTTATCATTTTGGGAATAACAACAGCGTACATCTTTTCCAGAATTTCTCAGTTTATTTAATCTCTACTCTCTCATATGAGGTATTACGGTTTAATGTTAACCATATATTTCCAATGTAGGGGGCTTTTTGGCAAATATTTCAGAATTACCAGAGAACAACAATGCAACTCAACCGAAAGAAATTCCTTCAATTTTATTTTAGATCTAAAAGAAACGTAACTGAAACCTAATCAATACCAAAGTATTTTTTGCCACTTTATATTCCTTGTTGTTCCATGTTGTACATGTTTAATCAAACAGATTTGCATTAATGGCAATTTTTAGTACCTAGCCCAATACTGAAAACTGTATATTCCTGCTATAATTATGATAATTGCATGCTCTTGACAATTAAAAATTAAAAAGCAACTCTTAAAAGTCAGTTAGTTAAATTAGGCAGCATCTTTCATGAAATCCCTCGCAAATGTGTTGAGAAACATTGCCACAGGCTTGAAAATGCTTTAAGCAGACTGGCATTTATAGGCAAGAATCCAACACTTGAAAAGGAAACAGGATGCGCTCTGACACTTCTATCATGATTTTTTTATGTTCAAATGTCATCATTAAACTGTGAAGATTTATCACACTTATTTCTTTATGGTCGCTAGTATTTAGGGAAGTGAACACACCTTCCAGTTCTCTCAAGTTCAGGTCCAGCATGATGGCCTTCTTCTTTCAGAGTCTCTCCTATAGGAGTAGATCCATTTGGAAATTTAGGTACCTTCCTTTTCTCCTACAGAAAAAAAAAAGGGGGGAGGGGGGAACCCCTCACATTTTAAGACTGCCTTTACACTAAAAAGTATAATTCAAAGACAGTGGGCAGAGACTCTATGCCTTCCAAATCTTTTTCATATTCACAGCTTATCAGCAGTGCTCCATTTGCCAAATTCATCTTTTGTTGAGTAAAGATGACTAGAACTAGTCATCCCAAAAAAGATCTTATTAGCACCTTGCACAACAGTATTAATCTCCATTCTTCCTACAAGAAATATGTCCCTGAGATACAACGAGACAAAGCCTACCTTAAGACATAGTAGAGGCTCAACCATGAGGTATAGAAATCTTTAGAGTTTTTTTTTCCTCAATCATTTCCAACAGAAGCCTCTAGCTTCTAACAGAAACTGACCTCACTTTATGACACACACAGTATTTAGTTGAAGTACAAATGAGAAGTCATTCTAATATAAATGAGAAGTCATTCCCTTACTGAGGAAGCTGCTCACCAGCTCCTCATAAATTTCTCAGCTGGCCTTGCCTTCCAAAAACTTGAGCCCTGCTTATTTTGGAAACGAGTTAAATGGTAGCCTCAGTCTATTCACCAATACGCTGCACTGCTATCACCACTTCCATTCTACCCACTCCCCCAAACCACCAGAATGTCAACCTTCTAAACTAAAAGCACTGGTGTCTCCCCCCACTTTTGATCCTGGCAGCAGGAATACCCCTCAGTTGCAAAGAGGGAGAAAGGGAAGAAATCAAGAGTCCCTCTAAGGTCCAGCTTCCCCTTGGCTCTCACTCTAAGCTTGTATCACAACTGAACGATATGATCCATTTCTCTCTCTTTCATAAACATTCTATGGACATTATATATTAGCGAATATACATTAAAACATTTCACTCAATGTTGTATGCAAATGTAAGTTTTTTAAGAAAATAGAATATTCTTGCTGATCACTGTTATAATAATAACCAAATTTATAATAGGAACTCAGGTACAGTTTCAGATCAATTCTCCTATATCTCACATGAACTCATTGCAGTATTACAAAAGGAAATACAGAAAATATAATTTACTTGAAATCATAGCAGGAAAATGATTCTACACTTTTTTTTTTTACTTAAATGGTCAATACACTTTTTCTTCCAAACAAATGCAGGGGGTTTCCTAATGCTTTACTATAGTTTATACTCAGCCTACAATTTACTTGAATTAGAAAATGGCATTTTCAGAGAAAAATCATGCAAGGTCTCTAACAGATGTTTCATTTTTTTTTGTCTTTTACCTGGGAAGGAACACTTTTTGGTGGTTCAATTCGTATAGATGGATCCCATTCTCCTGGAGGCAGGACTGTCACTTGGTCTAAAAATTCATCAATTCCTGACAACAAATCATTTCGGTCTTTTGCTTTATAGGCAACATCATGGAAAACCTACAAGAAGAAAGTACCCAGCATTATTTTTTTTTTGGAAAGAGGAATTGATTACAAGGAACACTTCACTATTTTTAAAAAGGCATGGGAAACTTTTTAAAGGTCCTCAGAAGTCAGGCTTTTACTTTATTTGCATACTTTTGCACTAAAAACTACCTGCATGCATACCCCTATGGAACATAAAATAAGGAAATTATATCTCCAAACTCAAAAGGAATATTGAGTTTATATCTAAATGTAATTAAAAATTTAATCTTCAATATTCAGTAAATCAAGTTCTTGTACTATTGCCTGAATAATTCTGCCTTACAGCCACTGTGCCAATATGCTGTGCTAAATCAGAACAAAAATACTTTAAATAACCTTCAAACCAAAACACAAGTTTATATTAAAAATAAGAACTTCATTTGTATACCTTTAGCTTAATTAATTTTAAAAGATTTCTTAAGCAGCACAGGAAAGCAATCCTCCTACTACTCAAGAAACCCCAATCCTATGTAGTTTTACAAACTACTATAACACAAACTCTGAGTTGACAAACAGGGAGTATTTAAACAAAACAATCCCTGACTTCCAAGTTGCATTTTATACAGAGAAGAAAAAAATGCTAATTTTGCTATTAAAAAAAACAACTGTTTGCAGCAGATGATCCTAAACTGCTTCTGTACATTTGAAACCTGAACTGTTTGTCTCCAAAGACTTGGCCATTAAGTCTTCTAATTTTAAATTAGACCTTTTAAGCCTATTTAAGTCTTTTTAGATCACTGAAAATTTTGAATTCTTCTATTTCAATGATCTACAGTATTACTAAAAATCAGACTACCTAAAAAATTATAAGCCGCAACTAAAGCTTTTAATATTCAGCTCTCACACTGAACAAATACTGTATTCACAGACTAGTTGCTGAACTGTAAAATGACCAATTTCTAGTTTACATTTCCAAACTTGAAGTTGTTCTAGAGTAAAGAAATATTAGAATTTCTATCAGATAACCATAATAACTACCAGCAATTCAGTAGGTGGCGCTCAATGCAAAGTCAGAATTAAAACATCCTCATTTTGCTCAGTATGACAATAGTCTTACAAAGTGCAGATTCCTCTGTGCTATTTAAAACCATCCACCTCAGCTTTAAGCATAAGACTTCAAATGACTCGTAAAATTCTAATTTTAATTATTTGACCTCACTTTGATAAAAACATATCTGTGATGACTCAATCACATGAATTCTTAAGCTCTCTGCCCTGAACACTTACGCAGTTTGCTGTGTCCTTTTCAACATACAGCAACTCATATCAGACACAGTTCTATTTAATAGTTCTATTTCCTGACTTAATACAAAAATGAAATCTATACACCAAAGTCAAAATATTTTTCAGAAATACATTTAGGATTTCTTCAAGAAAGACAAGGAGAAAAGTTAATCTACTTTTATCTAGTTCACTAACACATGAAATAAGTTTATAGTTCTTCATTTATACAGTTTGTTGTTTTTTCCTTCTTTAACCTGTCGCTCCAGAATACATTTACTGAAAACAGTCAGTAAATACATTATTCTAGACTTCTTTAAAATACATCACTCACATCATCCGTCATAAGTGTTGCTATTGATCTTCCAATTTCATGGTACTGTGGAGCTTTTCCTGCTGGTCCCAGTAATAAAAACAAAAAGCTGTGGAGAAAGCAATCGAGGTGAATACAGCTGACTCATTGGAATACACTCAGGGGGTTCTTTCAAACTAATATTTAAATAAAATTTAGCAGTGAAGCAAAAATACGTTCTGCACCATTTCCAATCTAGTAAGACTGCTGCAAGACTAAGAAAAGACTCGCCTCAAAACCATTATTGAAAGGAACTTGAATCCTGTACCAAAATTACCCCAAAGTCTTCTTAATTATGCCTAATTTTTCAACTTCTTACAATGCCGTAAATGTAGTAGAAATCCACAGGCTAGAGATCAATGAATTATTTCCTCCAGATTATAAACCTTTCTGACATTCCCATTGGCAAACATCCCTTAGTAAGGGCCTAGGAACTTTATGACCTCTTCTAGCCCCCCTGATGATCCCCTCTTCACAGGAATTAAAGCCCCTTGCATTTGCAGTGACTGGGTACATCACACAGTGGATGCACAAACATACTTCAAGCAACACACTGGACATACTTATATAGTCATATTCTTGTCCTGTGTCAGTGGAAAGGAAGGGAACCTGCATTCTGAACACCTAAGAAAGCAAAAGTGACATTTTGGGAAGGGATATAAACCAAAGAGTGAACGTCAGTAATTCTTTTCACAACTTTCTCCCTATACTCCATGAAAATGAAGTTCCTAAGTACAGCACATTTGAAAAAATTAGTGCTCTCCTTCACCTCACACTACAAAAAGCAGAACGTTCTTCTTCCTTTGCAAGTTGACTATCCTGACTGAAACTGAAATTGCATGTTCAGAATCAAGAATGCCATTCTAAATCTGCAAGTCTACACCATTCTGAAAAATATAGGACAGGATAATTTTAGCTACATTAATACCGTAATTTGTATACAGAAATTCTGGAATTTCCCAAGGAATATTATAAGCACTAACTTCAACTACCCTCTGAAAATTCTCACATCTATTTATAAGAACACTGCCAAAATTATTTTTGCCTTTCAATGGAGTATATAAGCCAAAATTTACCAAGATAAACAGGCACTCTAATCACTTTTAAAACATTAAAAAAAAAAAAAACCACCGCCAAAACACATACACAAATTTATGCCAAACACCACAGAACAGCCCAATACATCAACATGCACAGTAAATGAAGTGTCATCCATGAGGACTAATTAAATAACCTGCTGCTATCTGCATCATAGGACCTGCATTTTGACATTTTGATCATCTGTGGTAAAGACACCCACAGTATACTGATGAGAACCATCATTTTGGGGGGCTGGGCTGGGTGCACCAGGCTGGATGGTATATTGCAGATTGAAAACCAATGTATCAGCTGCAGATTAGCTTCCCCAGTGTCCATCATGTAGATTTGGGCATATAATTTTAAAAAGTAAATTTTTCCACCACCTAGGTTATTCACATGCAGCATATTTGTATACAAAGACCAGAGCTTCAGATTAGATAGACCTTAAGACTTCATGGACATTTCCCCACTGTCATGCTGGGTTGTGCTGAAGGGAACTATAACAACCTTCATGCCCCTCTTTAAAATGGCAACACAAGCTTGGAAGACTCATTGCTTTTACTCCAGGTCAGCTCTAAGTTTCAACTTCTACACTTGCCTAAAACAGCATCATTACATACATTTAAAGCATTCAGAGAATTTTATAGCGGATCTCATTCCTTCAAATATTGCAACAAGTGACTGGCATCATGTTAAACAAAAGTCTGCATTTCTTGAGCTTAATTGAGTATGTATAAAAAATTACATCCATTTGAGATCTTTAATATTATTATCTTATTGTGTAAGCAAAGCCAGACTTTCCAGGCATTTATTTACCGTGTAGGAACCGGAACCTCTGTGAGACCCGAGAGAAGCACAGCAGGGGAGAGCCTCACAAAAGCAATGATAGGTCTTTCTAAAAAATTTACTTCTCCCACTAACACATTTGATGCTTCTGCTCCTGAAGGTATTTTCCTCATGAAGTTCATATCAACCTATTCATACAAAGATGAAACAAGTGTTTATTCCCTTACAGTTTTTAGCAGAAATTCTGTAACAGAATTGTGATTTTATCAGCGTTTACTAGATATTTATGCTACAAAGAAAAATAAAAAAAGCAAATTAAATATCCCACAGTACAGCAAAGACAAACGTGTAAAAAATATAAGCCAGCCAGCCAACTAATAATAAACTGTTTTCTAAAAGTTAGAATTACTACCACTCACTATACTCTAGAAGACTCCAAACTGCATAACCTCCTTTCTAATATTACTTATCACAACAAACATTCCGTGATAGGACATAACTTTACAAAATCTATGCACAATTAACTAAGGAGAGTTCATGTAATTACACATGGTTTCTAGAATGCAATTAGTTATTTCACAGGTGCATATTTCAAATATGCCATAATTTTGAAAAATAATTTGTCTATTTATGTTTTCATCCATAAAGAATGTGATAGCTGAAAAATCTTAACTGTACAGAATTTCAGAAGAGCATTAGAAAATGGTACAGCACATGAACTCTGTGTTCACATAGATACACACACACAAGCACCAGTTACATTGCTACCTAGAGAACTTACAGATGGCCTCTTGAGTCCCACACCAAGCGTGCCACAACTACAGTGCCAGGAGGCTGACTCCTGCCCAACAGGAGACAAGGCAGGTGTACAGAAGGACAGGCCAAGCAAAAAGACAAAAACTGTGACAGAGCAGCAGGAATACATGGCACCTGCCACAATTAGATGAGAACTACAGTGTAAGTTAGCTTTCCTTAAACGTAATTATTTAACTTGGCAAATCAATTTTCTTACAGTGTTCCGCAGTACAGATGACACTACAGACTGAGTTTTATAGTAAAAGCCATAATAAAATTTGCCCAGCAAATTTAAATTATGAAAGAAATACAAGGATTTTACACAAGATTTCCTTCAGAAACTGGTATATGATCCCATTGCTTAAGATGTATAACTTCTGTACAGCAAATCCATAAAACATATAAAGCAAATCCTCTTTAAAAGCCGTCTTAAAAAAAAAAAAATCAGTCCTAGAAAAAAATTTTGCAACACCATCTACAAAATTGGTTTCATTAGAGGCTTTATAGCAGATCTGAAAATCTTCATGAGAAGATTTCTTCTCATTCTTCTGCATGAGAAGTACAGCTGCTGCACTCTTGAAGCTACCAAATACTGAAAAGATCATCAAACAAAACGGAAAATTCAGTCCCAATGGCAAAAGTTCACCTACACCATATTCTGACAATTGTACATAAAAGTTATGTCTTAGTACATATGTCTTGTGTACACTAGTACACATGCATACATATATGTGTCTTAGTTGTTACAACTAAGAGGGAAGTTACAACCACCACATTTTTTGTCACATAGTGCTAAACATTAAAGTATTTAAAGTTATTTACCTTGCTGAAATCAACCGTGCTGTTTTCTCTGCTTCCTCCTGTCCCAGTACCTTTAACATCTCCACTTTTCCCAGTGTCTAGATTTCCAGGTGCTGATTGTGGAGATGCTAATAGCCCTAGGTTAAAAAAAAGGAGACAGGTTCAAAACGTGCAAGAAGTGAACTGAGTGTGTGACACTACCAAAACTCAATGTGACAGCTTGCTTAAAGCAAATGTGCAAGTTATTCAGTAAGTGCCCTACATTAGTATCATAAATGCAACATTAACAAGTCATTGTGTTGTCAAAATAATGACATAATTAAAAAAATTAAATACTGCCCAAATGATGGCCATTTGCAGAACAGTCACCAGAAAACAAGAGCTATTTTAATTGCAGAAAAAGTAACAACCGTTAACATTTTAATCTTAACCGCTCTAGTAATTAGTAGATAGCATCTTCACTATATTTAGTAAGTCCTCAAACACCAAAAGCAAACACCTCTGCTATTTAGTCTGCTGTGCAGCAGTTATTTCAATTGTAAAAAGCCTCGGCAAGCCTCAGGCTACTACTACAAGGAATGATACGCTGGTAGTTGACTAAACTGTACGAGCAAATAGTGTGCTACGTGAAGGATAGACAGCTTGCAAACTCTGATTTCGATCAACAGAGCAAAGCTTGAACTATTGCTGTGACCAGATGTTACTACATGAAATGCTCCCTACCACATCAGCATGTACAAAGAAGTTATTCAAATTAAACGTACAGCTTCCCTCTAACATCTGCACCAACACAAAACCATTTCATGTAGCTTGCTACGCTACTAGCAACACTGAAATGCAGGTTCAATAAAGGGTGCAAAAGGCAAGTAACCCAGGTGTTCGTACACACTGAATTCCCCGCTGCGCCATGGTTACCCCTACCCAACTACCATTTAAAAGCCGGCCTAGGCATGCAAAACCAAGCCCAAGCCCATTTTTGGATTACAGAGCTTTTAGTTGTTCAGTTTAACATGCACTAAAAGTGCATTAGGCCTTGCTTGTCTACACTAGACCTTTCAGATGGGGTGATAAAGCATGCTTTAACATGCTTTCAAAACCACATCTAGACAAAGACTTAAGTCTAAACTTTGTATTACATGCAGAAAGTTTGTATTTAGGTCAACCGTCACACTAGTCAAGATAAAGCTGAAGGCCTCACTGACTACCTTTTGGCTATTGTTCTACCATAATGACTGCTACATAACTACTTGCATCTCTCCATGTTTATAATTTAGCAATTTGACATTTTTTAGCATTTCAGATTACAAAGGAATGCACTTTATTTGATCCCCAAATTTATCTCCAAAAAACTCTTTCAGTCATCATATCAATGGAAAACATGCAGGTCCAAGCCTTTACCAATACTTTTCATTCTTACAGTTCCTAGGGATATAAGTGGTGTGGGTAGTTTTTCCTGAAGCAAAAAAGCCAAATGAAGTTAATAATTTGTAATTTCCTGTGTGAATCCTAACATGCAGAAGTAATTGGCTAACACTATAAATACTACATTCAGTTACCTAGATCAAAAAGAAAGAAAAAAAATCACATTCTACCCTTCTGCTCCAAGATGCATGCGTTATTCACAAGAATAACTAACAGGAATCAACCACCTGTGAAATCAGCTGTTCAAAGTATTTAACTGCATAAGAGTTGATGTTAAGATATGGTTGTAGGACTAGAAATAGAACAGAAATATTAAACAGTTGTTGCAGAAGACAACCATAATACAGAAGTTTATACATGTAAACGTTTTTCACTCCCCCCCCCTACATAAAAATAAAGGTAGCTGATGAATGAAAGGTATGACTGATGAAAGATGAGCAATAATGCATCGTGTTGCACTTTTCACTGTGTGAGCAAGAACAATCAGAGAGTAGAATAAAAAGTAGAAAGACAATCAAGGAGGATGATAGAGAATAAGGATTCTACATATTAGCAAACACTAATTTATTATGTCAGTGCTGAAGTGACACCGATTCTTCTAAAATGTTTGCCTTCAAAATTTCTCCAACCAGCCACAGCGACGGTCCACAAGTTTTGGCACTGATACAGGAACATTTATCGGATCCTAAACGATGTGTAAATAGTTTTCCTTCCCATTGGTCTGCGCTCACATGACAGTACTGCTTACGGGTTTCCAGGCCTGAGCAAGCATTTCCATATGATACTGCACTTTGTTATGCCTATCAATCAATCTGACGTTTGCAGAGAAACTCAGAGTAAGAAGTTACCATCTCCACTAGCAAAACACTTTTACTCATATCTCACACTAATAAAAGAACTCATTTCCTTCTCTTCTCCAATTCAGTAGAAACTAAGAGGCAACTGGTAAAAGGAAGACTATCTAGTAGGTTTTCCAGATTGTGTGACACAGAAATTCACCTAGTCTTACCAAGCTACCGAGGGGATCATTAAAAATAAACAGTACTCTTCTTGATGTTGTTAGGCAGCTATACCACCTGCCTCCTTCAAAAGACAACAGTGGATTGACTTGTGAGTACATTAGGATTAAGGCTGCTTAAGATAACTTAAAGTACTTATAACTACACCTTCACTAAAGATCATTTTCTAGCCAACTACACTAATGGACATTATCCACTGGAAAAAGAAAGCAAGAAGAACATAGGTATGTACCTCACATCTCTGCTTTAGTAAAAAAAAAAAAAAAATAGTGGTGAAATAAGACAAATTCAACACCTAAACATGACTATTCCAATATAATTATGTTTATATAGGCAAAATTTATGAAATACAGAACTTTTTATTTAAAAGTCAAACCATATTTGTATTTGAGGAGCGAAAAATCAATTTTTGAAAATAAATTCCAATGCAACCTTAATGTGAAAAAAAAAATTAAAATTACTCATAGATGGCAAATATGTAAACTTTTCTGAATTACTATTTTCCATAAGTAATTATTGTAAGAGGAAAGTTGTTCTAAATATTATTTTACTCAGTTTTAAAGTACATTTATCAGTGAACCAAAAGACTCCTTAAAACAGGCTGCTTTGCTGCTGTTCGCAGACATTAAGAAAGCTTAACGATGCTGGTGAATTAACAGCGTTCATCTTTAGCTGTGACACAGCTCTACCTATGGAATTCATTATTCAACAGTTTCAAAGATGGGAAAACAAAAGCTGTTCTTCAACAGATGTCAAAAGAAAAAAAAATTGTTAAAGAGAACCCTTTGCCTGGTTGACTTACTATGAACTGATGACTGGCTGATAAGAAGTAACTTCAGTAACCTTCCAGCTAAAGATTAAAAAATAAATAGCACAAGGCCAAGGATAGATGAATGCTAAACAGAAGAAAGCCACCTATTAGAAAAGTTACTAATGCTCACAGGAGGCAAACCCAACTCAATCATACAGTCGTGGACAAAGGCTGCAATATTCTGAATTACTTAGAGGGGTAATACAGACCATAATCTATAGTGGAATGGACCAAGAAGATTTTTTTTTTTTTTTGCAATCAATACAAGGAAGATGACTTCCTCTTCAGGGTTCCCTTCTGAGTCTGTCTCCCAAAACAGAGATTAGTCCAGTTGCAGCCCTGAAGTCATAGTCTGAGAATGTCTTCAAAGGCACCTCTAAGGAAAATGTGTCTTTCTGTGGTCAGATGATTTCTTGAATTAAAAAGGGAGGGGGAAACCCAGAAAACAAAAATGTCTTCCATCATCATTAGTGTTCATCTTTCTCTGGAAAGACTTTTATTTATGGATTAACTGGGAAATCATCCCTTTCAGATTTTTACTTTATGAGAAACATCCCCTGAGGCACAAAAGTAATTCGAACATGACTTGGAGATTCTGGTGGAAAGCTTTATTAGTGATAATAATAGCATCGAGTACTTGATCTTCATTTGTTTGCCTTCTCTTGGGTTCTAAAGACCTTGGGTCTGGCGTGCTATCATTCCTGTCAGATGAGTAGAAAAATGAGAACTGGAAAACCAATTACAGCTGTTATTTTACTTCTGGTTTCTAATTACCTTTGAAAGATCACCCATGAGAGAGAATGATCTTCATGTGAATTCTCTTAATTTCCCATTAGGAAGTCAGAGAAAGAGTTTTTTGTTTGCTTTTCTGAATTTAAGTAAGGATGGGGCCCCTACTCCAACTCAAGAAGACAGCCTACAACAGTTTGCTCTTTCTTTTTCAGTGACTTGGGTGCAAAATGTGAAAAGGCAGATAACCACATGCTGACATTTCTCTATTAGAATATTTTCACTGCTCTGTGTAACAGTGTGCTTTTACATATTAAACAAGCAAGGAAGGAAAATAAGAAAAGCCTCAGTGATGAAAGAATTGAGTAAAATCAGCTTCCCTCCCCTGTTACACACAGGCATAAAGCAGACAAACCTACAAGCTAGATTTTGGCAAGAGAAATTTCTATGCAGGAGAATTTCTTCTTCAGGCAGGAGGACCCTGAAGGCTAAAAAGAAAGGTGATCCTCTTTTAAAAACACAATCTATCTAGAAGAATCCCGAAGTCTCTAAATAGGTGATAACTCTGCAAAAGTAAAGCAAATATAACAACATGTATGCCAAATGCAGAAGTTATGAAACCTTCACTAAAAATGATTAAAGAAACCTTCAGAACTTTCCACTCTTTCTCTCAAATTATCTATATGTACAGCTACGTAACTTTTTCATGTAAAGAACCTAAGCTCTGACCTACAATTATAAACTCTTAACTACCTTACCCTATTTTGCATACCAAACACAACAAAACGTATCAAGTGACTGATGCTGAAGCAGTGCACTACTGGATAGCTATCTGGAAACTGTAGGTGAAGAGAACCTGACAGTTCCATCATAAACTACTACTGGTTTTAATGACCCTGGATTTTAAATGCACAAAAGCAAAAATAAAAATGCTTAAAGACTTCATGACACACCTAAACTACAAACACCACTGATAATTGGATCCTTCCTAATTCTTTTCATATTAATCTCTAATACTTCACAGAAGTATTATAGTGACATACTTCACTATGTCTTCAGCTGTAGCTATCTCAGGATATCAAACACTGATTTAAAATATTAATTCAACTACTGACAAAAACAACATAGCAAAATCTGACATGGACTGTAGGTGAGTGAAAGGAAAAGGCCACCATTTTTGACATTTTGCTTATGTATTGTAATTTAAACCATATTCCTTTTTAATTATACAAATGAAGGTTAATTAAAGAATTTTTTTGCTGGCTTTAGTTAAAAGCTAAAAAGTTAAAAATGCCAAACAGGAAAACAGTCACAACTGAGAAGAAATAAAACATGCAGGCAGCGGTAATAGTTATCATATTCCTTCGTGCCCAAGTTATGTGCCAAAAAACATCGCAACGCAAGTGATCCAGATCCAGAGAGCATCACACATGGACAGCTTAAATTTTGATAGTTGCCTGGTGTTTTGTCAACATTTTCCTCTGTCTTCTCTTCCTGGCTTTCCTGCACTTCTAAGTCCTCCTCAGGTGGGTGGATTATTACTGAAGGAATATCATCACTGGCAGGTGACACCAGCAATTCCTTGCCCTGAAGTGGACTTGGCTGGGCACCTGTGGCTGGCGGGTGGCTGCAGGTAGGACTGGAGGGTGGTGTGTTTTGAGGGGTAGTTACAGGGGTTGTACACCTTGAGGTTGCCGGGGTTCCAGCTCTTGAAGAAGGAAGAAGGTAATTGAGAAGAACTGACAAACGGTTTTCTCCTCTCAGGGAAATATTTGAGGCAGAGAGACCTGTTCGCAAAGAGTGGCGGGAGGCTGAAAGGCCTTCCCCTGAGATAAAACAAATGAAACACCATGAGGCTTACAACAGGGATACACTAAAGAAAAACACAGACACCAATACGCATCAACAATTTACATAGTAAATTGCAAGCTTTACGGCCCAAAAGTGTCATACTCATGCAAGACAAGAGATAAGAGCAAACCTGATTTCAGACATTAGAGAAGTCAGAAATTACTGGTAAGTACTAATTAGAACGCCAAACACATGGGAGAAAATATTATCTGAAAGTCAGTAAGATCTGTTAACATAAAATAAAAAAAATTGTATCTCTTGAAACTGGCTCTAAAGTTTTCCTAAAAAAATTTCTAATTCTAAATTGCATGGCAGCTACTTTTAAGGCCATCCAAAAAAAAACATTAAAAAATCACTAGCAGCCATAACATTACAAGACTTCAGTTAACTACATACAAAGAACTGTTAATTTCTAAAATTAAAATATTTCAAAATGAACATGATCAAACATATCTCATCATGTTAAATGCAGCTGTCTTCCAATAATAGTCTTGTTTTAATAAGGAGTTTCCTACACAGCTGTAGTCTAAGTACATAGTTTTGAAGAGTGCACGAGGATGAGACAAATAGTCCCTTCTCCACTTCTTCTTGCTGTGACTTAAAAAACATCCCCATTTGCTAAAACAAAACCCGTTTCTCAAAAATCCATTGTTACTTTTCTTGCCCTATCCAGTTTCAGTGTCCCACTAATTTCATATAAAGAGAACATAGTCTTGTCGTGGTGTCCTCAGATTTAGGTTTGCAATAGGTTTCAGTTCTTCCTTAAGGAAGAAGAGAGACTGTCCATCCTTGTATCAGTACTTCCATTAGAAGGTTTAGCAATACCATTCCTCACATTTACCACAAACACTTTTCCTGGGCTGGCAGTCTCCTTGAGAAGAGTACTGCTTACTTCTCCTACAATCCCTGACAACAAAAACGTGCTGTTTTCATACACCATGCTATCAAGCAAGGAAACAGCAAACTAAACACATTTAGTCTCACACTTACACCAGGCACTACAGAGACCAATACGTTGAACAACCCTAGAATAATTTACAAGGAGGCGCAGAAAATATGCCAGGGTAAAGGTCACATACATTTCTTTCCCCACCTCTAACAATGGAAGCATGGATCCTACAGATACAAACTTGATTTCAATTAAGAAAGTCAGTCCCAAAGTTCACCTACTGAAACTGCAGTGCAGCAAAGACATGAGGACCAATAAAGCAAACTGGTTGATTTTGTCTATATTAATCACTACAGTAATAACTTCTGTCAGTGTATCTGTGATAAATCATGAACATGAGGTGTCCTAATACACACAGGTGTAAAAAGGAGCCTAAAAAGTATTATGTACATATGCATGTTTGTTTTACCAGTTTATTAGAAGCTAACTATGAGATTATAAAGAAAAAAAATGAATCAGTGTACACTGGCGGAGTTCACCATGTTATATCGGTTTCTTATTTCAGTATATATCCCACATTCTGTTGTAGGAATAGTATTAAGAATAAAATCCACTGGAAAGTGGAAGTGATACATGAAAAGTAACTGACAAACAAGGGACCTTGAATACAAAATTCTCAGAATTACAACTGGGGAAACAAGTGTTCAAGGATGGGCAAAACCAAGTTCATATGTGAAATTTTCGTGTTTGCTAAACAAAACAGTAAAGTCAGAAGTTATAGATGAAATTATGCTCTTATAAAAATGATCTGTATTTTAATTCTAGAAAAAAAAATTCTAGAACTGTCAGAGAAATACTTAAGCATGTATTATATATTCACTAACTAACAAAATGTATCAGCAAACTGGGACATTTGCTGGAGCACATTCCAAGTACATATCGAACTGAGAGCTCCCAAAAAGCACTTAACTAGTGGAACATGTTCTAAGCAATGAGGTATCTTTCAAGACAGGAAAGGAACTTCACTTCAAGGAGTGATTCATGAAATGAGTACTAAGTTTTCACTAAACTAAAAAATTTCACTTGAAATAATATGCGTCTTAGTTAATGCAAGGTAAAAGAAAACAAAGAACAGAGACAAAAACAGAGGCCATAAGAAATACAAGAATAAAAATACACTGCTCTGGAGTATGTATTGCTACTTGGACTTTGGCTGTCTAGAGTAAAATGTATTGGTATTCCAGAATATTTTCAGGAACTGGTTCAATAAAAGATGTGGTACAGCCTATAAAAATATTGCAAATACCTTTCTTGGGTTTGGGGTTCCCCCCCACCCATTAGATCCTTCTCCACAAAGCGAGGTAAAAATAAACAGTGTCCTAGCTAAAAGTAATTTCTTCACCATTAGCACAGTGAACTTTTCCTAGTCTTATTAATATAACAGCACTGGATTAAACCACAGTAATTGTCAGCACCACTAAACTCATGACATGACCACAAAGTAAATCTCCAGTATAAAGACTGAATAAGCAAACAGGATCCATCTGACAAACATATAAAGCTATGCCACGATGCTGGAATTCCTCAAACATTACACGTTTTATTCAAGCATATCCTAAAAAACCATTCGGATCCATGTAGGTCTAGTTCTATAGTTCAAAACAATAATGCATGCAACGTATACAGGCACAAGTAGAATGTTTGAGTAAATTCAAAAATATACAGAAATATCATCCACAGCTACACATAGCACACACTTATCATTAGTTCTTTGCTTATCAAGAAGGAAACACTTATCTGCTATTATCAGCTGAATTTTCCTTCATCTCCCAGTGAGAACATTATTTAACAGGTTAGAACAAACTGGATGCTACAACTTATCTCACCATTTCGTTCAAGCAAGTGAGGGTCAGAATGTTTCTTGCCTATATCTGCAAAAGACCGAACCAGGGGAATCCGATTGCTGAATTTTTTCTCATTCTGATGATGGTGCCTTTTTAGAAGAGCCTCTCTCACGTTCTCTCTTATGGATTCATCGAGCTGGCCAGAGGCAATCATGTTGTCCAAAACCATATCTACATAATAAGAACAACAAAAAGGAAAATTATATGTATAGCGATCAAATCTCTCCTTTACCACACTCAAACACTTCAGTTGCACCAAGTAGTAAGAGAAAAAAAAAAATTTAAAAAAAAAAAAAAAGCCTTTACTTTAGCAAAATCATCTTCAAGAATTCACAGAAATTTTCAAAGATGTCACTAAGCAAGCAAATGTGAGAATAGGGAAAGCACAACATGCGGCTCCAATAGGCAGTATTTATTAGTAGCATCATTTTAAGAAATAAGTTACTTAATATATTATAATTTATTGTCATCTACTTCAACTTTCAACGGCTACCCCCTTTCAAAAAAAAAAAACAACAAAACATTTATGTATTCAACAACCCTTCACTAGAAGTGAACACATAAAGACAGAAACACAACGGACTTCTTAAGACAGTCCTAACCTGGATTTCCCGATTTTGAAAGTATACAGCTATACCAAAGTGAAAGATATTATAGGATGAGACTGTCACTTTCACACGCTCTAAATTCCTGAGGCTCTCTACCAAACTTCATGAGATTTAGAAGAGGAAGTGTTAAACAAAAGGTAGTTACATCATCTAAATCTAACTAATCAGCTGTCAAACAAGATCAAGTTTCAAATCTCATGAGCATGCTCACACCAGGAAAGAAAGCCTGCATGTCTGGGAAAATATCTGCTGTGATTTTTAGCTTTTTTTTTTTAATTAGTAAAAAAAAAAAAAACAACTCACAAATCAACACAAACCTATGTGACAAAACTTTTAAAATAATTTTTTCCAGTCTTAATTGATCTATTGAGAACCTAACTGTATTCGTAAACTGCAATTACATAGAACTGCAATTACATAGAACTTTTCACAATGAAAAAGGTTATGGCTTAGAATACCTTACAGACAAAATTATGTGCAGCAAAGTCTCTGTCAGTACAGTGCAGCTTCCTCCTGGGATTACTGGCAACACACAACCTTTTGTTATAGCTTCTCAAAAGGAAGCCGGCCGTTCTCTCCCTCCTGTTTTGAGTGAGAATCAAGAATACCTACTAGGTATTCCCGGCTCACTGAAACAAGACTGAAACATAATTTGTATGCCAAAGATTGTTATCCTACATGCTTTGTAATGGCACCTAAAATTAACTTAAAACGAATTCAATCTCTTAAGACATCCTACCTAGTTCCAAGTAAAATACCTGCTATTAAAAGAGTACTCTTTACACAGAATTAATCAATAACTGTTTTTCTTACGTACTAAGATTATTGCTAAATTCAATTATTAAAATTAAATTAAAACCCAAAACATTGCTTTTATAAACCATGTATTGAACACTCTTCTTCAGCAAGTCAGGAAAATAGGAAGTTAACACCAATTTCCTGAGTGAATTTCGAAGATTTCAAAACAAAAAAAAGAAGTTCCAAGCACTGCCAAAGTTTTTAATGCCAAAACACCTTGTCCTTCAAATACATGTTGGTCAGCCCTAAGCCTAGCATGATTCCTGAGAAGGCATTCCACTGTGTGGTACCTGTAGCAAGAGATACCAGGAGAACTATGTAAAACTAGCTCAAAGGCATTCAGACTAAGCAGGTGTATATATACATATATGAAAGCCTTCAAATGCTGATTTTATAGTATCCAAAATGACCATGTGATTAGTGAGGACACTCAACATAGTAGGTCAAACAACATGTACAAAATTTATTTCTGCTCACCTCTTATAAAGGTGAAAAAAATACCAGATGTGCAACAATCAACTGCACTAATGGCATCAAGTTAACATCAGCCAAGTTATGATTAATAATTATGGTACTAAAGTGCACAAATAAGTCCTAAAATGTTCTGGCAGATATTTACATTTCATCTGTAGAAACAAAGACAAAGAACACATTCAGGGATTAGAACATAAAGGCAAATTCTGGGCCTCATCCTAAAACATGTAATAAAGGAGGTCCTACTCATCCAGTGTAGCTCCTCTTAAGGGAAGTTTGTAGGATCAGCTCTTTACAATGAGATGAAGAAAACTTCAGTAAGCATGCACATAGTTATTTCTTCAATATAGTATTTTCAAGAACATAGAAAGACACCATCAAATACGTCTCAAGTTATAGATTAAAAGTTAGGAATAAAGTATTTTAAAAAAAAAGTTTTGCTGCAACCTGCTATCTCATCTAGTGTGTTTGCTCTCATGTCCAACATGACCGTCCCATTAAGAATACAGCTTCGCAGTTCAAAGAGACTGTGCAGAGACAGAGTTGCTACATAAGGCTTGCTCCATCGATCACCACCGTCTTCAACATCCTCTTCAAATTTTAGCCACCTGAAATGCATACACATATTTAGATTTCTCCTTGAAGACAGACAATTTGGCAAGCAATCCCATTCTTCCCTTTGACTTTTGTATGACATGGAACAGAAATCTCATCAGCTCATACCAGTTTTCATTTCCTCAGACAACCCAACTGATTGACAGTTAAAACATTTTTATCAAGCCTTTTAACCCCATTCAGTTGCTTCAGTTTTCACCCATTTTGCTTCTTTTGGAACCATACCTGTCTATTCACAAGTTCTTGTGAAAAGTGTGGGACTGTGCCTTGTTACTTTATTTGCATATCTCAGTTTCATCGGTATTTTAGGATTAGAAAGCTGTTTGAAACACACTGTATACAATGTTCAAGTCTCCTGGGGTGCAAAGTCAGACATTTAAGAGCTAGGTAGCACCAAGACGTATAACTATTAATTGATCTTGATAGGCATTATGTAAATTGAACTTCTGCAATAGCTAGCATGCAGTAAGGTAATTAGAAGTACCAAACGCAGAAGAATTTATTACAACACATATGTAGAAGGAAACAACTAAACCAGTATGGGCCCAAATAATCATAGCATCCTTTAATGTTTATGCCTGCAATTCACAAAAATTAATCAAATACTACTCAAGAAGAACATATGCAAATACCAATTTTCTTTATGTTTGAGTGAAAAAAATTGATACTAATATATCAGCAATAATACAGCAAAGAGGTTTCTGAGATTGTAAATACTGTGCTCCAGGGCTGAACACCTGTACTTGTCACTAAGCACAGTTGTCCCTTTCACAGCGCTTGGCACAATCAGCTTTAGGAAAAGCCAACACAGCACCAGTAAGACTGAGGGTCTCTTGAGAAACTGTATTGATTCTTCCGGAGTTGGACAAAAACAACAAAAGCTTTTATTTGTTGAGTGTGAATTGAGTGAACAACTCCTATAGTTCATGAAAATTCTAACCTAGACCTGGTTTGCAGTTGTTTGAAATAGAATCACTAGAAGATATACGTTGAAACAATCTACTTTTATTTAGCTTACCTAGCTGTTTCTTTCCATTCATATTCTTCTCCATCCCTGAAGCAAAGTTCATCCATTTCAGTGAAGAGGTCATGGGGAATGTGTTCATCATCATCTTCAGTACCCAAGATGAATTGCACTCGTTGGGATGGCGTGTCTTGAAGGAAAGAATAAACTGAACAATTAAAAGAATTCATACTTCTATTATGCAAGAAACACCACATAACACTTAGACCTCCTGCTCTCAGTTAGAATTATGCAGCACAATATCCTCTTCAAGAGGGAAGAGGAATAAAAAAAAAAGAAAGATGGACATTTCTTTAAAAGGAGGCCCTTTAAAATTTTTCATTGTTTCTGAAAACAAAACATCTGGAAATTTGTGTTTATGTAACACAATTAAGTATTTTTAGCTCTTCTACATATTAACAATATGAAAATAAACTTCAACTGCAAAATTAGTAAGTAAAAATTAATATACCAAAGGGCTAAAAACATTGTTTTCCCTTTGAAAAGAAAATAAATTATACCATCATGACACAGACACCAATTAAAAGGGGGGAAAAAAAAATAACCAAAGAAACCCCCCACAGGTTGACAGAAACAAATACTCTGACTTACAGATTGGTTGCCCTAGTAATAGTTCAAGATGCTAAATAGAGCTGCCTTTTTTCTTTTTGTTTTTCTCCCCCTTGCCTCCCTACACACATAGCGGGTACCCGGGTACTCCAATTCTTAGAGTCGCAGATTTTTCAAAGGCAAATCACTACCTACTTAAGTAGGATGGAAAAAGTTATTACCTTTCTCATTGTACGGTTGGAGCACTGTACATAAATAAGCATAGCAAAGTAGAAACTACACAGCTAAAACGTTGAAGAAATATTTTAATTCTCATAATATAATGCCTAGTGGAACAGGCTCAGTAATAACTTGTAACAAAATTTAACTAGCTTTTTTGATCAAACATAAGTAGTGAGTTTCACTGCTATGAGCAAAACTTCAAAAAAGCAATGATAAAACCACATGGTTTTAGTAATATTTTTAATACTTATACACATTTCTCGTTCCAACTTAAGGGAGAGCTTTCAAATTACAAGGGTTCAATAATGTAGTATTCACAATGTTATCTCAAGGAAGGTCAGAGAGAGAAAATCCAGCTACACCTCAATTTCAAAAAATTTACTTTGTTCACTGAAACATCACTCTCACAGCTGCTAGGTCTGAACATACAACTGTACACTTCCACTGCAGAAAGACGACCACCTTTTAGATTCAGACATAAGATCTGAATTACTAATACACTTCATTCAGAATGGAATTTTGCTTTTGCATTGTTGTTGTGGCATATATCATCATCCAATAACATAATTGTGAAATGAGCTCTTGAATACAAACAACATTCATTATCAGAGAATACCTACAGCAGATTGTTTTTCCCAAACCCAACATATCCCAAGGATCCTGCCATATCCTATGTATCCAGAATAGAGAAATGACCAGAAGAGAGAAGTGAATTTCTATCTATTTAATATTACTTGCTGCTTCAGAACCTGTATAGCGAGACCCTACAAACATAATATCAAATGATATAATCTGTATTTGGGTGGGGAGGCTTTGAAGATGGATGAAACTAAGAACTGTAGGAGAATGGTTAAAGAGGACTTGTCAAAGCATTCCCATGTGAAAACTCCTTTGTTTCAAGGAACTTATGTAGAACATGGTTCTATTCATAGAAAGGTGACAGTGAACAGCACAGTGTCCGTGCCTGAAGTGTAACATTGCACTATAACTTTCCCATTCATTACAGTCTAGGAATAAAAGCAGGTTTGAGGTCTTGAAGAAAAACTGCTGAGAGTACTGCCAAGTAATTTCGTTTCAGAGAATGCTATGACAAAGTGATCATCTCTTGAGGATAAGGGGCAGGCCGGGGGGGGGCAGGTGTCTGATCCAAAACTAAAACTTAGGAGGCAGTACAATTACTTTACTAACAGACAGCAAGAAGGTTGAAGTAAATATTTTAATAGATCATTGATCAAATTACCATGGTAAATGCTGCTTCACAGCTCTATTCACACTTTCAAAAATCTTGAGTGACAGAGGAAGAATAATACAAGACTACACAATCTGAATAAAAAGGTGTCTAGTTTAAATAACACTGATTTTTATGCTACAGGCGAGTATTATGAAGCTCTAGTCTAAACTGTTCAGTGCAGGCTGCTGAACATTCGTGCAGACACCTGGATGAAGTCCAACAGCTTATGATTTAGATGAAACACAACCACAAAATCCTTGCCTGTTTGTACACAGAAAGACATTAATTACAGTGAGAATAAAAGAAAGAGCATAAACAGCACAAGCCAAACAATATTTAAGCACAGAGTAACTACTACAAGTTTATTTTCAAGAGACACAAAGAACACACACAACAGATTTTTTTACCATATGATGGAGATTCTCGGCCATCCTCTCTATCAGTTTCTTTTTCTTTTTTTCTTCTGTGATGCCTGTGCCCACGATGCCTATGCCGTCGACGGCCTTGCTTTCCAAATGGGACATGAACTCCAATATACACAGCTCTGTGGCCTGTCCAAGAAAGTTTAAATGGAAACAATTAAAAACAAACAAAAACCAATCTCCTGCCCCAACTTAGTGCCTTGGATAAAAAGAGAATGAGTTTGACAAAAAGAAACCCCAAAGCACTTGGCAAAACTACCTTTAGTGAACTAGTATTACCAACTCAGTTGCAAAACAAGTAATACAGAAACACGAGCTTGACCTGTAACACTGAAAAAAGCTACTTGATAAACACCAGGGTAAGGCAGAGAAATTACACGATACTCCTCTTGTTTGCAGGGATTCATATCAGGATAATTGTTACAATGGCAAGATGTAATATCCTAGTTCAGTTTATGAACTTCATTGAGAAATTACCCATCGTTTAGAGTCTGCAGGGAATTTTCTCTGCTTGAATGAACTGCCAATGCTTCTTCAAGCAGAATGTGACACATCTAGCTGAAACTGATATTCAAGTATACCATTAATTTAGTATCATTTTAGGAACGTAAAAGGAACTTAGATTGGGAACATATATCAAAACATCAAATAACTTACAGAGAAGGCTGGGGCTTGTTGTTTTTATTTTAATATTCTAGAATTTTTTAATAAATTTAGGTAGTACATCCTCAAATTAATACATACTGCTCTTTAAAACATGTACTTGCAACACTTTGTTTTTCCTTTGACCTTTCGCAATAAGGCAGTACTAGCACCAACAACTTTGCAAAAGAAATCAATCAGCAGACTGCTATGAACATTTTAGTAACATGTCTCCTGTAATAGAGTTAGCATATACAATAACCTTTTCAACTCCTTTTTAAACAAACAATCTCAGGAAGAGACACATTAACTATAAGCCTGGAGGTTAGCACCAGATACTTTGTTTCATACTGTAGAGGAGTTATTACAGCAGACTGACATTAACAAAAGAAAAGGAAGTGGTTTTCCAGCTCTTAGAGAAATGCAAATTCAGCAAAATTATAGAAGAGAAGCAAGCCCTAGGAGGTGTGTCTGTACACATACATGCACCTATGTATGTGTGTATAACACACACACACTAAAGATATTGAAAAATTCTGGTGATTACAGAGCTTTAAAGAGATAAAAAGTTGTAGCATGTCAAACTTCTTTTCCAAGAAAAGAATGTCTAAGCCCAAAAAGATACACAAAACTTTTATAAAGCAGTATTTTTACAGCGCTACATAAGTAAAAAGACTAAGCAAAAAATCAGTAATAATGCATGAGTAAGTTCAACATTTAATTAATTTGGTCAAGATGCCTTTTCAAATTACAAAACCCGATTCTTGACAGACTTCCAACATTAGTTTTAATTAGAGTCGACTGATTGGCACTATGACCAAATCTGAAATTAAGCATATTAAAAGCTATTTGTTTCCCTGTAAGAGTGGAAAACAGATTAATTTGTTGAAGCATTCATCAGTGCTATTTATAGAGAGAGACTTTTCTTTTGTGAGCTTCTTCTAACTAGAACACTCAGCCCCTGACAGGCAGCCTGCACAATACAATTCCCAGAGAAATTAATGCAAATGTGACACCCAAACACAAATCAATGCACTTGATATAGAATATGATTAGGTACCACGAACAATGGTCATGTTACTGATACCATCAGGATACAATAATCTTATGTACAGGGAAAGCAAAAAGTACTAGGTTCAAAACCAGCTGCATTACTCGCCATACCCCACTCAAAGTTGCCTGGTGCAAGCCAGTGACCCACCACTCACTGCAAATGCTATTATCAATCCTGCTACGATTTTTGCTCTATTTTACATATTCAATTAGCAAGTATTAAACTGTAGTTAAACAGTTTTATTCATCGTCAAAGTGTTTGATTTTTTTGCAGGAACTATTTTTTCCTACAAGAAACTCAAGCATATTTCTAGTAATAACAGTATTTTATATTATCAGCTTGTTTTAATATTCTTAATAAGACTGCATTAAGCATGTGCTTTGCACAAAAAAAAACTTGCAGGTGATTACTTTCTAGAATATTTCAGGAATCTGAAGTCGTTCAAGATTTTACTTCCTGAAAAATCAGAAGGACTTCCGTATTTTGGTCTCCTGCTGTTCCCATGAATTAAGACAAAAATCCCACATTGCTTTCTGTACGAAACAACAAACAAAAATCCCATACATTTTCTTTTTTTTCCCAAGAGCCTCCATCTTAAACAATTCACCCTGGTACTGTAAAAAGTAGCACTTGTAATACTGTGATCTATTCCATTGTGAAATCAAAGACCATGTTGCTGCACGGAGGAGAGGTGGAACAAGGAAACAAGAAGTCTCTCTCTTACTACAAAACTGCAGTCTGACTGAAATTTTTTTTTTTTTTTCAATAGAACAAGTTTGAAGGAGAGCAGATGCATTGCAAGGGAACGGGTAAAAGCTAGGGACAACTGAGCTGAAACAAGCAACAAACCAAAGGTGTTTTTAAACAACTTGCAACCATAGCAAATTGCTTTCCTACCCAAAATGCACTGACCTCTCAGCTATCATACGTTCAGATGCCTCAGAGCTGCTTCACAACACACCAAGTAGGCACTGCCAATTTAGTCCTCAACCTGAGCAGCCAGCCCACAACCTACCATATTACTTTCTACTCCAGAAGGGAACTTTAAAGAAAGCGCCTTCTCACTACCCTAACAGATTAGGGTACCACGGGGGAAGAGGCTAGCAATAGGTATCCTACCCTTAAGCCTACATTGCCTAGAAGCAACTATTGTGTGAATGGCAATGGCTATTTCCTCACGTAGACACTGTCTTGCAGGCAAATGTAAAAGAAGAATACCTTCCCCACATCACTTCTGGACATGCGAAGTGATCAGTCTGCTACACCTGCAACTGTATTTTGGGACTACTGTGAAATGCTGATGAAAAGACGATTTTCAGCAACTATTAAGTAAAATGCTTCACAATCCAATGTAATTCTATCAGAATAACTTCAAGAAAAAACTTCATGTTGAAGAAGAGCCTCTGAATGTTTCTTTGTTTTCTTTTCTGGAGCAAGCATGAGGGGTGGCAATACAATAGACTAACCAAGAAAAGTTTGACTATTGCAAACAGCATCTTGTGAGTGCACCAGACTATTCCTTCAGAAAGGGACGCTTTTTTTGGTATCACAGACATTAATAAATAAAAACATCTCCACTACTACCTAGGAAATCCAGAACTACTGCTCTTGAGTATATTACCACGATTACCAAAGAACATGTTGCAGGCATATTCAAATCCAAAAGGCAAGGCAAAAACGCATAATAAAATTTGGACAACCTTAACTTTAATTCTAACTCCACAAAGCAAAGCACTGAGAAGCCCTCTAGAAACCAAGACAGTTATATTGAGTAGGTCTGTGTTCCCTTAAGTTTCATTAGTCAGATAGGAGTAATTAATGTTTGCGGATGGACAGATAAAGATTTACTTACAAACACAGTTTACAAGGAAAAACAAAAACACAGGGATTTTTTTTCCTTCACTCCCAATGAATTGGGCAAAACAACTTCACCCTGGCTAAAAAAAGCCAGAAAGGCAAGTAATATAAAAGCAATGGAGAAAAAGTTAATTCTAAAAAGCTCTGAATTCATATTACTAGTATCAGTGTTACTTCTAAAGGAAACCCAGCCTTTTACTTGAATATTGTTTTTAAAAGCTTGAAAGGTCCAATTACGTGACCTTCAAAACTTTATTCAAACAAACATCTGTACTACAGTACCACTCTCAAGCAAAGCTTGTTACAGAATTACTTTAAACCAATAATCAACAGAATTAGTAGACTGCTCGATACTAAATTTAGTAATACAAAGCTCAAGAGATAATTGTTCATTTTAATCTAACATGACTTTATCCAAGCTTAGCTGTTCAAATCCACCAAGAGTATTTACTACTTAAGGTCCTTATCAGTATGAAACAAATTTAAATGTTAGGAGCTTGCTACATGTCTCCATCACATGGTTGGTCTTACTCCAAAAGTCAGTTTATACCAAATCCTAGGAAATTGACAGAATAGAAAATGTCCTGTTTAAGTTCCCTGGTTTCTCCCCAAAGCCCTTACGAAAATGGTAATAGAAGACTTCTAAAGGCTGAGAGAGATCAAAAACATGTATCCAAAAAAATGCTCTGATGTGGCAACTCTGTAAGTACAATTCCACACAGAACTTCCTTTTTTCTAACCATCATTTTGTTAGCTAGATGCCCTTTAAGCTTCATACAAAGAAGGACATTCTTTCCCATGTTAACAAGGGAAAGCAAAGAAAATCAAGCTAGTATCTGTGTGAATTCTGAAATCCTGTTACTTAGAAATTTAAACTGCAGAGATCATATATTAATGAATTGCAGCCGTAAGGGACATCTGGAGGTGGGCTATCTGGTCCAGTCTTCCTCAAAGTGCAGCCAACTTCAAAGCTGAAGTAATCTTTTTTATCAGGTTGGTCAGGATGACAACCAGCCACGCTTTCAGTATCTGTAAGGACAGATACTCTACAGCCTCTCCTGGCAACCTATTCCAACATGTAACAACACACTGCATGAAAAAAATTTCCTAATATCCAATCAGCACTTCCAATACTGCATCTTGTGACAAGAGTCTGGCACTATCTTCTCCATAAGCTCCCAACAGTCTGCTGAAGACAAAAACTTCATCACAAGAATTACTATTTTTCCAAAAATCTTCAAATAATAATCTGAAGATAGATCATTTATTTTACACAGAAGCCTTTATTTAATCAAATAATGTCATAATCTATCTTGTCCCAGCACAGAGCTTTCCAGTATGGAAAAACTGGAGGATCTGCAGGAGAGATCCTGGTCTGTTCCTTAAGACCATAAAACTAGGCAGAGGGAAAAGCAGCTGTTCTATGTCTTCTAACTCACATTCCCAAACACATTACCCTAGTAGGAAGGATTTGAAATCAATCATCATCTCATGCCCTGATATTAATTCCCCTTACAGCACAGAAAGCACTCATATGCACAGAAATAAGCTCAATGCAATTTATTAGCACAACTTCTATGTCTTCTGCCGCAGGTCTGCTACAAAGGTAGAAGCATAAAATAGGGAAAATAATCTTAGGTGGATGGAAGAAGTAAAAAGTGAAAACAAAAAGAGTCTTTTCATGCCCCAAAAAACTTCACAGCCCAAGGTCTTCTCCAAATATTCTCTGCTCTTGTGAAACTTAAGGAACAAGTAGAATTCCTTGTTTACACACACACCCCCTTTTGTTTAAAGTTATTTGTAATGAAGATTCTGGAAGTTCACTCAAGTCCGTAATCCACTGAAAATTCTGCTACTATGCTAATTCTCTAATTTTCTAACTAAAAGTAATGCTGCATTTCTGAAGTATGCAAATAAACGTACAATTTATATTGATAGCAAAGTTCTTAGTGTGAGACGTAAGCTAAATATTTCAAAATACACAGTAGTATTTTAGCTTATTTTATGAACTTCTCTCACATGATATGTGCTCAAGAAAGTAAAATTTTCAAAGACATTAATGTAGTAAAAGCGAACATAAAATATTTTAACATAATATTGTTCTTCCATACATGAATTCTCTATTAAAAAAAAGCTCTATTATTATGAAGGATTCTTCTTCTGTGCTTTGTTAAAAGAATTATTTGGCAAAAATTGTTTCTTGCTTTCAGAATAAAACATTTGAAGTAAAATTTTCTGTATAAAGGAGTGAAGAAAATTCTTTCACAGGGCAGTTACATGCCATAGCTAGAGCCCAAAGGTTCTCCATAGTGCAGCGTATTTTAGAATCTGTTAAACCTCCTGGGCTCTATTCTGAAATCTCCTGTTGCTCCTAGTAATTACGTGTATGTGAGAATATGCTCTTCATACTAACATACTGGGGACAGATAAAATTGAGAAGTGTAATCCACAAATCTTGTACGCGTAGGATACAGTAAAGCAGCTCAGTAGGAGCATTTTCCCACTACACAATGGAAAAGAACATCATATCACGCTGACTGGCAGAAGCTGTAAATGCCAGATTTCTCATTCCAGACAGAACTGAGTTTTTTTCTGATTTAAAACCCAACATGAGTTGGTAGTGGCAGTCATAAGAAAAAAATGCACTGAATACTTCTGCCTGACACAATCAACAACATTGAAGAAGGCATTATCAGTAATTACACTAGACATGCCAGTAGTAACAGTAACAGGACAAGCTTAGTGCCAGCTGACAGAGCTACACAGGGATTTTAGCACATTTGCCCACCCCAGGTCTTTGTGGTCCACTGCCAGCACCTCTCTCCCTCACCTGGGAAAGGAGCCAGCACTGGGTACCTGTGGGAGGGGGACTAGCTGTCCCTGCATCGTACATCCACGTCAGACCGCAGTTAGACCCCACGCTTTATCTGAGCTGAAGATGCTTGGTCCAGCCTGTCCCTGCAGCAGAGCTAGGGAAAAAGAATACACACCTGAGATAATCTGAAGGACTTATTTCTGTTGGAGGGGAGAAAACCTAGAAACACCCAATTCAAGCAAAAGTCCCATTAAGATTGAAGATTGGCCCTTTGTCCACTACTGAAGAAACCAGAGTTTTCAGCCCTTCACGGATGCGTACCCTGTAAGGACAAAAGGCTTCCACAATCATATCACTGTGCTTGTAAAGTATTTCAGAAGAAGCATTTGCAAGAAGGTTTTCCCACTTCATCAATGGGTCGCAAATACACTTTAATTACAAATTTGATTCCTCTCTCTTACAACTGTTGTGTGCATCTTTAAATGGATCAGTTTGCCCCCAAATGCATCTATTTCCTGATATTTTAAGATATGAAAGAGAGAATCTTGCCTCATGTAACAGTTTCTGAGAAAAACAAACTTTCACACGTTCTTTTTGAAATAAAAAAATGTTCAGAAAGAAAATCTCACACTTTAAAGCCTTAACTGCTGTGAAACTTTAGCTTTCAGTGCACTGCAAACAGACGAAGTCATCCATTCAGGAAAACTTGACATTGATCAAGTCACAGGTCTACAATTGATTTTAAAGAGATTAAAAATAGTAAAATAAATGTTACGAGAAGCCATCAAGAAACAAGAGGCTGCAGAATCGAGTACAGTCACCTATTTCTTCTGCCTCATCTCAAGTTCACTGAAAGTTTTAAGTTTCATTTGGTGCTGTTTGGTAAAAAAGTTTTACGGCTGCACTACTTAAATAACAATTTGACATGTTTCAGAATATAAAACTGCAGTTAGTTACCTTTTTATAAAATTTCTGATGCTGTCAGAACAGAAACATTACATAATGGTCTCTCGGATAAAAAGTTAAAAAAAAATGTTAGGACACAGTTTATATCATGAATTTTTAAAAAGCATTGCTTCCATCTTAGTCTATTTTACCTAAAATGTTTATTTTATATCTTTATGTAAAAGACATTTGTTTTGAATTATGTCCATTTAAAAACAACTCTGTTTTCAGAAGAAATGCTAAAATTAGCATGTACATTACCCAAAATGGATTTTAAAGATTTAAGTATAAGCAAAGTTGTTGTCTGCTACAGATGTTCTCATGAACTCATTCAAGTTTAAATGCTGATTCACTTTCAGAAACCATTACAGAGGGTAGACAACGTGATTAAACAGTTTTGTTTGGTTTGGAGGGTGAATATCTGGCCTTACTTGTTAGAAATTTTAACAATTCAAGGGTAGCGTATTTAGTACTGCCTTCTACCTCTACAGAAAAAGCAGCTGCATAAAGAAAAAAACTTTGCTGCATCACCTCCTTCAAAGATTGTTTTCACTTAAGGTTCAGTATTTATATAAAGGTCTTCTACTTGAAATTGGCTACATATGAAGGGAAGTGAGGCTAAAATTATTTTTATAATTCCCTACACATGTATTACAATTCCCATGCAGAAATCACTTAAATTACTGAAGTCTACACTTCCCGTAAAGCAACACCTACGTCATAATATTAAATAGATCTAAGTCATTAAAAGCTGAGAATGTTTTCCTTAAAGCAAAATAGAATGCCATACAGATTTATACATTATATATGCCACACCTCTTTTAAACAAAAATAAAATCAAAATAGCAATACTATTGTTATTCTAATGAATGACTTAATATATGCAAAAATATTGACTTAGTTTCAGTATGAATAATACTATACAGTCCTAACTCAGTCAGCAAGATTGTAAAGTTAGATAACGTCTTCCTTAGCAAGATAAAACATCCTGTCAACAGCTATTCATCAACTGCGGTACGCAGAAGCGCTCCTTAGCTGTTGAGACCATTCCACAAATAAGAAATTAACAAGTGTCTCAAGGACACTCATAGAGAAGATCTGTTTGTAGAATACCGAGTAATTTGCCCCAAAGATAAGGACAACCATGGTATCAAAACTGCCAATTTTTTTTTTCTTTTATGTTTATACAATTGCTAGCTAGCTAAAAAAATATAAATTTTGGGGTGCACTAGTATATGCTTCTTTTTATACTCAGCTGGTTAGGCTACCATCGTAACTTCTATTAACTTCATTTGCCAGCTTACAATATGTTTTTCCAGTAATTTACAAATAATTTAACACACAAGTAAAAACTGCAGAATTTATAGTAATTTATAAGTACTATGTTCAGGAGAATCAGAATCAACCTCCAAAAAGAATGTTCTAGAAGCTAGAAATAACCCTCTACCTCCACAAGCAACACCGCATCAACGCTGAAAATTGTGTCTAGTCACTTTGGGTGCCATATTGAGTTCTATGTCTACACAATCAGGTTGCCAACCTTCCCTCTCCAAAGGCAGTCTGAAAACAGTTTTGATAGCATTTATTAAGGATTTACCTTTGTGATGTATACCACAATAATAAAATAGAATAAGTTGAAGACAATTATTCTCTCTACACAGAAGTCTCAATGTTGCATAAATAAATGGGACAAGTAGTCCTGAGGAAAATGCCCGTGGACTGTACAGTGTAGGATACCCACAGTAAAATATATTATAACTAAATTTTCAACATGTGTGTGATGAAGGTATAGCAATGCAGCCTAAATCCAAAAGATTCATTTAATCAAAATTGCATTAAAAATCATATTAGGAAAACATCCTCAATTTTTGTGACTTATAGAGAAGCACTGGGCACAGATAACATTTATTTCTGAATTATAAGGACAAAATAATTTATCCTGCACCAGCTACTAGCACAACTGGTGCAAATGAACATTTTGCTGATGTTGCCTATGACTCAGAGCATGTCTCCTATACCTGACTAGCTGTATTGTGTCTCAATAGACATGTTTTTGCTTGCTCTCAGTTCAACTCAAAATAAAGAGCAGGAAAAATCTTTCCAATTTGGGGGTATCACTACAGAGGATGCATGAAAGGTCTGCAAGAATTATTAATGACCATCCTAAATTATTTTTCATATTTTTCTACTTTTTTGACCACATAAAAAGATACAACTTCATGAGAAATAGCATTTCAAAATTCTTTTTTCTGTTAAACACAGTTCTTTTCTAGACCACTAAGGGGCCTCGTAAAGGTTCGAGCAATCATTCTGTAGTTTAAGAACCGTAATAAACCTGTTCTATACTGCCTAAATTAGTACAGCCTACTACTGAACATAAAAATGTAAACACCAAGCACAATTCTCAAGAGCCAGCAGCTACAATGTCCTGCTGTATTACTTCTGTTCATCTGCTCCTGTAAAACTTGTTTTCTTAAAGGATATTACAGGAACTATTCATGGGGTTTTGAACAGTTGCAATTTAGATGCATCTAAAAAGTAGAATAATAGTAAACCTGCCACCTGAAAATCTTAGCAGCACACGCTACTACAAGTTGCCGTATAAGTTCTTTTAGTTCCCCAAAGTCCTTTCATAATAATGAAATAATTTCTAACTACTTATAGCACATTAAACTGCGAACACTTGTAGAACAAGTTTTCCACTTAGATATAAATATTCAGTTCTAGGGGGGAAAATATGCAAGATTATTTAACTACCTGTCCTTATCAACTAAGATTAACTGAAAAGTACAGATGTTTTCTTAAAGGGAAAATAAGGCTCTAAAGCATGAAAGTATCAGAGATAATAGGGTCACTTGAAACGTAAACACTACTTACACCTGCCGCAGGATACTGTGAGAGTAGAGTAGCTATTAAATCATCTTAACTCTTGAAAGCTGCTTCTTGGATTTATGCCACAGAAAACTAGTCTACTGAGACACACACTCTTGACCTCAGATTGTTTCTGGAACAAGACTTCTGTTGTGTAAAACTCCTTATCTTTGCTATGCCTGTAACTGGTCTGCTAAGAGTAACAGAGTATATCCCTTGTCCCTTAAACTGTATCTAGGAAATGTATCCTCAAATCAAGGTGGAAAACTAACCACACAGTTAAAAAGATAGGTCCTGGTAATATCCAGCTAAACGTATCAAACTCAGGTTTAAGAAAACTTTCCTGAAACATGGTTCTTAACAGAAAATGCCTTTTACAAGATGGCATGAAATACCTCTGCTATTCTTGCCTTAGTTCCACACCTCCTGCTTTACTTTGTTATTACTCTCATTCATTGCAGCTCAAAGAGTCTGGCATCAAGTTAAGAACATTAGGTGCTCTTAAAAACGTTATTTTAAGATGTTATTCCCCTTTCTAGCTCTTCTGTAAACTGACATTTGTTATTTCAAAGTACGGCCTTAGAGCTTCAGTAAAGAGCAGTACCTTTATTTAGTACACACATAATCTGCCCATAATTGAAGTTTACCAACTCTACCCATTTCTTTTACAGGAAGAGTTACGAAACAAGTTAGCCTGTGCCTAACCTTTCTAACCTAAACACTGTCACTCCGGATACGTACCACACTTTCCCAGCCACCATAAATAGTATGCGGAGCTTGGGAAGCTCTAACTCCAAGATATATTTTCCCCTTTAGCATCTGACCCTCTTGCCATTAGTATTTCATCACAGAATTTCCAGAAAATAAAACTATCCAACACTGACAACACAGAGAAATCTTTCCTTTAGTATTAGTAGCAAAATTATGCCTTCTACAGCATCAAACCAATGAACATGGGTTTGTACAGGCTTTAAAGCAATTAAATATCACCTGCCCATGCTGGCTTTAAAAGGTTTGGTGCTTCACATCACAGCTGAACTGAATTAACTGCTTGCTGCCTCTCCTTGAAAATGAATCAACACACACTTCTGGAAAGGTTCCAAATTCCTAGAACTCTTTTTCAAGTCACCAGAAAAACAAGCTGGAAGACTGGACTGAAACAGCTTCAGGTCTTAAAATACTTACAATACCTAATGCTTGACTAAACACCTTCCTAAGCCTCCAAGAAAACATTTCCAAGTCAGTAATGAAAAATAATACTATCCATCCAGACGTTTTGTACTGCTTGCAGCCAACAATTCATTTTCTCCCCTTGTACAAATTTTAATAACAGAATTAAAAACAAAACCCCACAATCCTATATACATACTCTAATCATAACAGCTTATAAATAATGATCTCATAAACAAACAGAGCTGTTAAGTTCACATAAATTTATCCTCTAAAACACCCAGAGTCTAAAGAATCTCTTTTGGTCAATCTCAGAGAAGATAACTATATGAGTCAAACTGTACTTACGTACCTTTCTCTTTCGTACAGGAAAGAAAAAGCTTCTTGTTCTTACTTGGGAACAATCTCCACTGATAAAAGTCAAAACACATGCAGTCCCTTCCTCTCCCCAGTCTACCATTAAAAAAAAAAAAAAAAAAGAGGACCAATTTTCTTACAAGTACGTAAGATACTACAAAATATATGTAATCGTCAAAAATAATTCCTAAACCCGTGTGAAAGTATGTGCCTATATGAAGCTTCAAATATGTGATAATCCTACTGGAATACATGTTCTTGTCAGGTACTTCTTATTAGTCATTTGTTTAATCTCTGTATATCCAGCCCTCTCTTGGGTTGAGACACACACTGGGTCACTCGGCTGCAAGGCTAAGAGCAAAGTGAGGACAGCGATGTCTCCTTCATCACCTGTTATGTTGACTCAATTGGTCATGAAACAGAAGCCTTAGTTTCACCTTTAATTTATTCTTTGGCCGTGGGTAAGACAGGGGTATTTTCCACAGTCAGAAATACAAGTGCTTAAATTGCCTCAAGCAGCCTGAAACCCCCGCCTTCCCACCCAGTATCTTGTGCAACTACAGCGTTGTACCCGCTGGAGCACTCCCGTGCATGTGCTACGAAAGAGACTGGGGAAGTGAGCTGCCTGCACGTTCCCATATCATTCTTCGTTCCCATATCATTCTTGGTGGTTGAGGCACTCCAGCTGTCCCTGCTGCACGGCACGCCACTCCAGCTGAACGCCTGCTTCCCCTTAACCCCTGCCTCCCTATAAAACACACACGTTGTTTTTCTGGGTCATCTCCCAGAGAAAAACAAGAGAAGGAAACGAAGGAGGACACAGCTTAAATCTGCACTGAAGATTTAACTGCAGAAACAGACGTGGCAGTGGTTTCACCACAAGCTCAACCCCATCTAAATTGGTGGTGTTGCAGCCTCCGCCACTGCATCCCTCAGCCTCATGCTCACACTACTCTCCTCCGCTCAGCACCGACACACATCCGTGTGGCAAGTGGGTTTCGGGTGCTCAACTGCTAAGATCTTTCTTATTATTTTCCTTTGTCAGGACTGTTACATTTTCTGCTGGCTTAACATACTTAACCAGGCTTACGGTTCGATCAGACAAACAAAAGTGTCAGTACAAGACGGAAAGCAGGAACAGCCTGAAGGGAGCAGAGCAAGAGTGTGTATGACTGCAACAGCAACAAACAATTTTAATCACTCTAAACGGTCTCTTGTTAGACCACAGTATAAGAAAATGGGACAGCAACCTAAATCATCTTTCTCAGCTAGAAACTGCTGCTATAATGGCTCTCCAGCACTCTGAAGCAGCAAGAGTCAGTACTGTCAGGAAATACTGCTTAATGAACTTACTGATAGTCTTCTGGCATTTTGCAAATGCTAATTAAGCTTCAGATCATTCTATGTGAAAAGTGAACAAATGAGATTTTAACACTGGATCTCCCTAGCTTTTTTCTCTGGCTTCACTAAATAGCATCCATGAAATCTTCGTTTTAATCTACTTCCTTTTCAAGTCAGTAAGAAATTGTATCTTAGACGAAATATCTGATTTTGCATTTTGCTATACGAAACAAACTCAATGCCATTTTTGTTGCTAAATGCAGGATCCCAAGTCAAATAATGAAGACTAACAGGATTCCATAATGCTTTAACTGGCTGCAGATTGCGGAACGTACAGTTTACCATGGTAAGAAGAACTGTTACCTGTTCAGACTCTCAGTATTTAAAGTGCATGACCACACTCACAAGGATACTTTAATTTCAGAGAACAAAACAAACATGTCCCTCATGGCCCCTGTTCAATGAGTTTTGATACTGCAGAACTTGACATCATTCACGCTGGGAAATTACTTACCGACAGCAATCAATTTTTCAAACCTACAATCTCAGACGCAAGCTTTCCTTGGAAAGCTTCATAAATTGGCTTTTTTCATTTAATATTTTTTTCTGTGACAGATTTGAATAACAGTGAGCATTTATTAGTGTGCACAGAGAGAAAAAACAGCGCAGGTCATCTGCCGTTCACTGGTTTTATTCCTAGAATTCCATGGTGCCATAAAATTCTGATTCCTTTTAGCGATACTGGTTGCACTTGAAGGAAAATAGAACTTTAATCCCGCGGCAAAAAATGCATGTTAAGCAAACAGAAAACCACTACAAACTTACTCTCTAGTTCTTCTTTCTCAAAGTTTGTGTTGATAGTAGAGCTGATTTTGCCCATATCCACAACGGCTTCTTCATCATGACCCTAAAGAAACAAGACACAAGTTTAACTACATAGAACTAATCTTTTCTAAATCCCTATATATATTCTGCAGTTCTGAAGCTGTTTGTTGAAGTTTTCTAAAACAACATATTTTCACCTCTTAGAAACAGACAGAAAACTGAAAATCTACCCATCCAATTCTTCAAGAAAACACTACCCTGTATCAAAGGAAAAACTATAAATCAACAGATAGGCTAAACACCATGCAACTTCCATTTGCAATGCTCTCGATTTCATTATATCAAAGATCAGGACATACATTTCAGGCATGCAATATTCTTTAGTTTTACATTCAACAGCAATGAATCTACTTCAACAAAATGACTGGAAAATTTATAGAAAGTTACATACGGTAATATTCAGAGATCTTGAACTCATTTGCGTAGGGGACAATTTCCAGGACAAATAAGAAGCTTTTGTGAACCAAAGGTTATACAAAGGGGTTAAACTACACAACTTGGGGGTCTCTCCTAGACCAATAGTTTTGGAAAGACCAAAAATAACTGTTTAACTCGGGTTTCAACAGACAGCTTGTTAACCACACCCCTATCTAATTCACCCCTTTGTGCATTTTTTATGCACAAAGTTAGAAAACAGCAGTTGTGTGATGATCTGTTTCAGATTTCATTACTACTGAAATCATACCACTCATAATGCAAAAGCACAGTATCTGAAATAGAGGCTCAAGAATGAGGCTTATCTCTGAATGCGTCCTCTAATCACATTTAGCACATCACTAAAGCAGAAATTTAAACACTGTCTTTTGCTCAATCTTGACAAAAATAAACCTTAAAATAGCTGAATAGTAAAAATCTCATAATCTCATCTCAGAAGACATCAAAACAACATTGAAGTTGACTTTCTCAAAATGTTTGCATTCCTTAGAATACAGTGCATTTTTAACAGCTCACAAATTACAGCCTCCTGGCAGAACTGGTTCTCCAAAAGAACTGCTACCTACCCTAAGGGTAATGCTTTACTTTACATCTAACTATATATAAAAGCAGGCTAACTGCTAAAGAATACTGTCCCTGCTCTTTCTGCTCCCTCGGGTACATACTTTTTTCCTTAAGCCAGATCTATCGATCATGAAGTCAGATACAAAGAGCTGAAGCAATGGGGTGGGATTTTTTTGTGTTTTTAAACAACTTAATTAGTCTTCCATTGGATCAGTTCACCAAATTGACTTTTCTTGTGTCCATATGACAGCTAGATCCACCACAAATAAATCTGTTTGATCACTGCTTCTGGCAGCAGCCCACCAGTGCATTTACATCGATCAACGTAGGATCTGTGATAATGGTTTCATGATGAAAAAATGGAAACCTAAATCAGGAGTCTTATAGGGACTGGGAATCCTAACAGCATTGACATTCACCTAAACTTCCATCCTAGAATTACTCAATAGTGCAATGCCTTATATGAAAATCCAAATGTTTGCATGTTTATCATCTCAAGGGGAGGTGACAAAGATGAAAAACAACATACCTGTGTAACAGCTACAACCTAAAACATACTGTATGAACACCCACAAAAAATACTGAACGCATAACTCCTTAGTCTTAATAAAACACATATTTACTATAGTGTATTGTGCGCACATACATAAAAAAAAATCCAAATCTTTGACTGACTATTGAGGAAAGCTGATTAAAGAATATGAAGATGACAAACAGCACATACAGGAAAAATACATTTCAGATGCAGTTTAAAAAAAAAGTTAAAAGCAGTTAGACCACATAAAAAAATAAAAGCAGCTGGCACTATGTAAATAAACAAGATATAAAAGGCGAGAGTGTCACATGGCAGAATAAACCCCTGAAAACTAAATAAAGGTCAATTCTGAGCTGTGTCCCTAAGAATGAGGTTTTCAAGAAAGGCGTTAACACAGTAACATAACTTTGTCACTACTACTGCGTTGCAGAAGCAGAGTATTCCATGCACATTAGAAAAATCAAATCTCCTGAACGCTCCAGACAGCTACAATTAAAAAAATCATGTGACTAAGCCAAAGTCATATCTGATGGGCAAATCTGTGAAAATATTACAAGGATCTATTAATAAAGAAGTGGCAGAAATTTAAAAAGTGTTATGGTGATAAGATGGGGGCGGGGGGGGAGAAGTAGTGCACTCCTGTACCCTACACACCTAAACGAAATTAAAAAGCCCTCTAGAAGATGCCTTTATAGTGTAATCAGCCTCTTGTCATCTCTCTGATAGCCATTCCAGAGGCAGGGAAAAAACACAGTTGCAAAATGAGTCTGGGCTCTTATCTTCACTAAGGATGGGTTTTTCCAACACAGCTTAGGGAAGAAAATTTTAACATGCATAAATCCAATAGCAGGTCTCTATGCAGCAGCATTAATAAGCTTAAGTTAACAATCTTTTGAGGCACCAAATAAGTAAAGCAGAACATTTAACTGCATTGGTAGGGCCATAAAACTACCAAGGAGGAGTCAAGCATACTTACTTTCCAATTTACCTCAGTGACACAGAAATAGAAAATTATAGGACTGTAGTACACTCCAGTTCACTGAAACAGATATACACACAAATCCTGCATGTTACCAGAAAACTCAAAATAAAGATGGAAACAGATGAAGTATTATAAATCCTCTAAATTATCTTAAGTGACTTATGAGAGAGGAAACCCCCTAATATTAGGAAAACTGCTATCAAAATCTCTTCAATTAGCTTCATGGTTAAAATATCCTCTCCCTAACTTCACCCCCTACACCCCACAACCAAGAGTCCCTTTAGGACACTTGGAAGCTTGCCAAACACACAGGTTTTGAGCAATAAAGGAAGACAAAGTTTTTCTCCAGGTTATACAAACTATTGCATACTGGTAGAAAATTACATACACACCACGGAAAATATACGTGCAAGAAAAAATTTTATCTCCCAACAACATTTTGAAACTGTACTTGCTGTATGCCTTATACCATATATTATTAATATTTATCATTCTTTACTATATTAAGAGGTACTTTGCCAACCTTATGCATACAGAAGCAGCCTTCAAAACCACATCATGTGAAAGTAACATGTCTTCTGAGATTAGATTACAGAAAGGCATGCATGCCCTTGCAAACCATTCTATCACTATCTCAAAGTACCCAACATATGCAAAGACTCTTCCAAGAATAAACCATTAGCAACCACAAATATCATACATGAAAAAAGCATATCATTTACAGCCTTTGTTTAGAAAAAAAACCACAAAGCATCATTTTAACATAACCACTTGTGATGCCAATAGCAAATCCCACCATAAGAAACTTTTGCCTTAGGTCAGGTAAAAAACCCAAAATACTCAAATACACTATAGAAGTAATTCCAAACTACAACCTTCTCCTTACTAAAAATAAAGTCTGTAGGGCATAGGTTTCCAGTAATTATATAAGATTTACCATGTCAGTTTAAGGCACGAAAGTGAGAAAACTGTTTAATTGCTGAATCAAAACGCACTTCCATTCCATCTCTTTTATTTTCTGAATATTTTTACATATATAAACAAAGAGAGGTGGGATGGGTTAAAACTCATCAACTTCCTTTTTTAGACACAGAGAATGACTTCATCTTAGAGCAAGCACTCCTCTGCAGTTCACCATCCATTTCATGTGAAGCTTCATGTACAATAATCCCACAGATGCCCAAGAAAGAGCTGATAAAGATGAGCCCAAGTAACATTTAAGACTAACTTGGAGCTCTTTTCAGTCAAGTGACAGAACAATTGAGAAGGGAAAAAACATAACACAAGTAGCAAACAAGGTGCCCCAGGGAGAGATTAAGCCTTCACCTTTGGTTTGCTTTTTCACTAGGAGATGGTAATTTATAAAACAGAACAAATCCAGATCACTTCAAAGAAAAAAAAAAACACCACAAAATCCTAGTACACTGTATTAAAATGCACTAAGCATACTTCTTCCTAACACCAAATTTATTGATACTCACAAACGTACTGCACAACCAACCTTCCAGTAAAACCTTCATATTCAGCTAGAGATGCCTATATATACAACATGTCTTCTCAGCTTTCCAGCTTTCCCCAGCATGAAAATGAAATCCCTTTTCAACTGTTGCAGACTAGACAAGACTTTCAAATACTCTTTGCTCTAGCTGAATCCCAATAGCATTCCTCTTGCCACCTCTGATTCTCAAATGCCTTTTCTCAGTCCAGGAGAAAAGAGCAATTCTCCTTTCATTACTGACAAGTCAGTATCCAGAAACTGTTTAAACTTAATTTACCTTCTCAAACATTTGTCTTCATTTAGGGCAGTACACTTTTCATATCTAAAATAGTAATGCTACACGTTTTTTAAAAGTAGTATTTTAAAAAGTCAATCCTAAATTGCATGAATAATTAAGGAAAGCACTGAAGTTTGCAAGAATTAAGTTGTCAGCCTCCAGCAGCATGTGTTAGTTACCGTCTAGTGGACTGGCACGAATATGACGCACAGAATATTACATCTAAAGGAAACTTTCCACTGTCATCTGTACAAGCTCTTCTCACCATGCAACTCGCCTAACCTTATGCGGTCACATACACATGACAGACTTAAGATGGGCACGCCGCCAAAGTGCATTACTGAATAACCGCTTCCAAGAGATACAACTTGCTAGCAACACATTTTTAAGGTACTTGAAATGTAGTTCATTCAATTCATCCTAATAACAGTCAGTGATCGTACAAATTGCTGATACAGTTAACTGTAAAACTTTGAAATGCAAGAGTAATACAGTAATTGTGGAGACTAATTTAAGCTCAACATTTAAAACAGTTACTTAAGCTAAGTCAATGTTCATATGCCCCATTTACGTTCCCTTGGCCCAAAGTTCTTCCCCAACAGAGTTAGCAAACTACTTACAGCACCAGAGATAGCACAAGCATTCATGGGGATAAGGAGGGCACAGGAGAGGACACAAATAAACAAAAAACCCACCACCACCCCCCCTCCCAAAATTACATTACCACTTCCATGGTACAAAGAACCTTCACTGCAGCATTTCTTTAAGTAGATGCAAATGCTAAAAAAAACAAACACAAACCACCACACGAAAACAAAACAAAAAACAACGGGGGGAGAGGGGGGCAGCATTCACATCTGGTTTTTTCCCTTGTACATCTATCCATGGCCAAGAGTTTAAGACTTCTAATTATGATATTATTCTATTACAACTGCCTACACCATCACAGTGAACATACATATGACTATAATTATATCCCATCCCCTCTGGCTTGAACAGAACGCAAAGACTTCCCCGCTCCTTCTCACAAGAACTCACATCTCTGCCTTTGTACAGTCACCAGATCTGGCAGATGGGATTCAGCTCTTAGGTTGGAACGTGGCACCAACAAACCATTCCTTTCAAAACATGAGCACACACTCCTTACAGACCCAACTAATAAATATACATAGTATGCTACTGCAGATTTATATATGTAGATCAACAGCACATAAGAATACACAGTGTACTTTGCTCTTCATACTTTCATCATCAGTACATACGAGCAGTGGAGCTGGATCAAACCATCCATCCAACCCAGCATGCTGTCTTCAAGAGGATACACCACTAGCAACCTACAGCAATAAATCTGTAAATTCCCAATAAATTTACAAATCAGTGAAAACAGAATTCAACATGGTGGTTTGGCCTAGACCTAGGAAGCATAGTCAAAGCAGTACTTTTGTTTTATCATCAGCCCTCCCTTCACTGGATGTGCATTCAGAAGATAGATAAGATAGCCATCAAGGCTCCAGTAAAAAAAAAAAAAAAAAAAAAAATTAAATAAAGTCGAAATACCAATATTGCTCTGCTTGGAAAAAAAAAAGTTTAGCTGGAAAAAGAAATTAAAACCTTTATTTTGACCACTGATCTCAAAAATAACTAAAGAGGAACCACAAAATCTTATTTTGCAAGTTTTCCAGGTATGTGTAGGTACATATATACAATATTTTAAAACTGACCTTTTTTTATAGATAGATACACACAAAAACTCATCTGTTTTCTCACATAGCTACTGAAATACATTGTTCAGAATAATTAAGAACCAGTAGGGAAATTCATGATTCATTTTCACAGCAGCATTTCCCAAGCTGTTTGTTTCAGAAGCCTACATTTCTGTTCTAAGCACACGTAATACTCCATGGAGTCAGGAAATAACATACATCTCTGATTTACAGAATGCACATACAGCCCCTTCTCTATCCATTCAATCTCCCAGAACCACAAGCTAATAAGCGCTAATACTTCGGGGGGGCGGAAATCAGACAAGATCAGTGTTATCTCCTAATTTTGTAGGACTACAAGTCTAACAGTGACAGCTACCCTGGAAGCACTAAGAAAATAAACCAGAAAATTAGTATATTTGTTAATGCCATCTGTGACTACTGTATGCAGAGTTCAATGACAATCACTACATCTGGCAATCATCAGGACTAGGTCTACACTATAGCTCTCCCACTGCTACCGATACAGAGCATCAAGTAGCCTCAGTTAAGAGGGAGTAAATTACAAAGGGCTTTTTGACATGGCTCACCTGCAAGAACAACTAACAGCACCACTTGGTAAGTTCTAAATATATTGTTTTACTTCTCAGTCAGACTGATTCTGCTTTTAAACCAGAGGTAAGATGAGCCTATGGTGGGCAGGAGGGTGGGCATCTCCGGTTGCTGCCTCTTTGAAGGGCAGCCAGGATATGAAAAAAAAAAAATCAAAGTTCTTTCTAAATAGTACTAAGTGAAGATAGTATTCAGCCTATTAAACAGTCTTTAGCTGAACTGCAAAGTAGTTCTATAAATGCAATTGAACTTCTTTGGGCACAGTATTGGTCTACACAACAATACTGTATCTTCAGATGTTGCCAAAGTGATGAAACACTACCAGTTCTAAATCAAGCACATCAGCCTAACAGCCAAGGGAAAATGCACCAAATATAAATGAGCCCTGTCTCACTTCGCAAGCATACAATTTTTAGCTGGCCTTGCCCTCTAAATATATACAGATGAGAGTAGAATTAATAATAATTCACAAAGAGAACACTCGCCAGGTTTAAAATAGGAAGCATACCATATTGATGGGTTCCCCCTTGGTTGTATTTGCTATGGTCTCATTTGCACAGGAACAGCTGCTTTGCAGATTTTATGGGGTTTTTTCCTACTATCATAGCAGTGGACATTGCTCAAGCACTACAGGAAAGACGCCAGTACAGCTCAAGGGTTTTGGTGTCACTCCCGCTCTCCCCTTTTTTTTCTTGTGAATTTTATCTGTGGTTATACAATTACTATTTTACACAACTATCCTCACACGTAAACGAAGATCCCTCCTATTCAAAGCAATACTCAATAGCCTCACAGGAAGGTTTGATGCTTAGATTTCAGAAAGATCATAGCTATAGCAGTAGGAATACTTTTCACAAGAAGAAGTTTTTCTAGCCTACTAATCCTCTAATTAACTGCTCAGCTTACCCTACTATATACATCTGACCAATCTGCTTCTAGAAGACTTAAAAAAACCCACAGGAGCTACACAAACCTTAGTTTGGACAAATGTGTCCAACAGACATCAACAGATTTCAGTAAGACTTTTCAGAAGCTGCGTTTTACTGTTCCAAAACTGTACATGGAGGACAGTAAAGACAGACATGTATGTGTGGTACTTAAAAAAAAAAAACACAACACAAAACACACAACCAAACCCACCACACGATAACAAAAAAGACCCCTACTACACTTCTGGAAAAAAAGCAGTTCCAAACACATTGGTTTTATTTCAGGGGTTCTAGCAGGCAACAATCTGGTCACTGTTACGCTGAGCACCACAACATGCAAGACAAGCCATGTCCCAGACAAATCACACACTAGTCTTTGGAGACAGCAAACACAAAGTGCTTGTGTTAATCAGAACACAACATTAAATTGGGAGATAAAGTTAGAAAAGGAAGCATAAATACTAACAAGAGACTGGTCACAGTAGTGATCGGCTGTCAACTAGAGCACACCACAGCAATTTGTCAAAAAAAAAAAAAATTGGGTCAGAACGAACACAAGAAAAAAGGATGGCTTGGTTAATATTAAGGCATGACTAAAATGCAAGAGAATATTCAATTAAAATTAGAAGCCTCGCTTGAATTCAACCCGAGTGTAGTGCAAGCCAGAAAATTTACAACCATGCATAAAGTTAGCAAATAATGTCACCAATCCAACACAAGATATCAAGTTGCATATCTAACATTATAGTAGTGATTTTACAAAGTTGCATTTTATCACTGCCTCACAGCACTAAATTTCATTCAAAAAAAATCATAGCTCCATTCACTTTAATTACTAAAATTACAGTTAGAAAAAGTAGAAGTAGTAGAATCTTTTCAACTAGTCACCTCAGATCTTTGCCTAGTTTTCTAGGCATATGCACATCTGATAAAGTTCTGTGTCCAGAGCTGAAGGAAGCACCACAATGAAAATCAAAAAATCAATCACTGTCCTATAGAGACCCTAACAAACAAGATCACTGCAATCAGATGCATTTTAACATGTCTAAATGAAACTCTTACTTTTTATGCTCACACAAAGAAATAGAAAATTTAGTGGTAGTTTTATAAAATTTATATAAAACAATTCAGGGGTCTTTAAAGCTTTAAGGCTTAGGAAAATTCTATCCCATAGATTTTAGCTTCCAGGGAACTCTAAAGTAGTAACCCCTGTTACACACTGCATTGCAGTTAAATATCAGTGATAAAGACTACCCATAGAAGAGGCTAAGCAATAGCTTGTTAACACTAATACTCAGGAGTTCACTGCTTCATTGTAGAAATCCCCACAAATGGAGTTTTGCAGCTATGCCACCCAAGTCTGAAGAAAACACTATATCCATCTATCTCCGTGAATGCTTTACCTCAGTTAAACACCTCATTAAGGGTG